>UESW01003998.1:0-258656 GCA_900491605.1 Calamus simplicifolius | reverse complement strand
TGAATAATGATTTCATTGACTATGTTAATGTTTGATGAATTAAGCATTAATTATTAATTAAATATTTAATTTATGCATACTTTGATATATATGACTATGATGTTGGGCTATGATCGATATTGATTATGCTACAATAGAGATGTGTGTTATTTATATTATGTATTATGAGCTTATTATTGTTAATAGAATATGATTAATTCACTAGCATTCATGATATTATATGTTTTGTATCTATGACGTTGGATCAAGTTGCATGCAGATGTGCCGGTGCAATTTTTAGCAGGCTTAGGCTCATCATATTCTTTTATATTATTTTTTATAGAGCTTTAGGGATAAGCTATAGTTAAAGTGATAAGCCAATCGGTAAGATGTATTAAATTTTTAACTCCAATATTTGTACAAAATTTAACTTGACTTTATTAACAAAATTATAACATTTGACCTAATTACAGATTACAAAACCAAAAAATATAAAATAACTATATATGTTTAAAAAATTGGTTGTATTCATGCGTCCACTTGCATGAATAACTACAGAATATCATGTCCATATCATCCTCACGCCACCACCCCATGCCTTCGACCCTTCCACACAAGGGATCCGTGCATGGTACAATATGCTCTAACGGCCATCTTTCCATGGTTATCTTTCTCAAAATTGAGACTACCTCCTTCCGCAACTTCACAATCTGTTGCTTGCCGCATGCATCATAGAGTTCATTCAACAATTCGATTCCATAATGTCTCATTACGTGATCACGAAATATAAGACACCAATGGCATAAGCTGCAGCATAATGACCACCAGCCACTGCCCTCTTAAGATAACTACAGAATATCATGTCCATATCATCCTCACGCCACCACCCCATGCCTTCAACCCTTCCACACAAGGGATCCGTGCATGGTACAATATGCTCCAACGGCCATCTTTCCATGGTTATCTTTCTCAAAATCATATATAAATTTAATCATTAATCTTGGTTTCCTCTAATATATCAATTTCACAAGTAATATAATAACTATTACTATAACTATTATAATTTTCTAGAAAAATAAAATAAAAATTTTATTGAGTACAAGAATGATGATTGTCATATTGCTATTTATATAGAAAAGAAAGATACGCATGAGATGTATCATGCTTTTCTTCCACTATCATGTAAATGCGATTGAGGATGAGAAGTTAGCCCTGAATCAAAGATTTTATTTATTATATTAGTTGAAATTTTTTTTTTTATGTAAACTACAACCAATACTAAATTTTTGTATGTAAAGTGGTTGCACGCTCCATTTATTAAGTACGAGATTTAAAACTGTTGAGCCATTTCTTCCAAGCCAAATGGCTCGACCTAATTTAAATAGGAAAAAAAATCAAACAACAAATATATTGTTTAAATATAATGTCCAATATAAAAAGATTTATCAGATTTGAGTACTTAGATTCTGATCCAGTGTTATTTCGTATCCTACTTCTTGCCAGGATAGACATTTGGGTCGTGGGTCAATCCGTTCGATCGGATAAACCAATTTGATAGAATCGAATGATATCATAATTAATTTTTAATTTAATAATATAAAAATAATAAAATATAAATATCAAATTATAAAGTAATATATTTAAAAATTATATATATGTTTAAGAAAATTTTATGTAACATAATATTTTCTATTCAAATTTTATAATTTAAATCAATGAAACTAGTAAGACTAATTTAAAAATATAATAATAATATTCAATAAGAATAAGCATGATGCAAAATGATATTTAAAAAGTTATAATATTCAACAAGAATACAAGATAATAAAAATAATAATTTAAGAATAATTTAATATTTCATAAACCAAAAATTAAAAACTAAAGTGAAAAATTAAAAACCCAAAAAAAGAAACGGTACTCAATTAGATTGCCCTATCTTTCAAAAATTTTGTGTGGTTTTATCACCGCCAGTTTAATAGGTTAAATATATTCCACACGCCTCATTATCTAACTTCACTATCGGCTATTTTTATTTGGAAGAAAATAGTGAAATTGGAAGTCAACTTACCAATCCGAGGATGCAGTTGGCTTGCACGTTGCCACTCTTTGCGCAGCTCCGAATCAAGGAGAAATATCCCTCCTTATCCCACCAGTGGAACATCCACTCCTTGTCTACCGAAAAGCATTGACCCACCATCCTCGCCTTTGATGCCTCATTTAAGCTCTTGCATGATTGTCTTACGCTGATGATATCACGAGCAGGCGTCCAGGATGATGAGGCAACACGAGCAATGATCTCAACCAGCAGATCATCTGGAAGGCAGTTGATGTCAAGGCTTGCCTTTCTGCACCTCTTTCTCATGGTATGGTGATCATCCGGCGGAAGTCTGCACCTCTTTCTCATGGTATGGTGTGGTGATGGAAGAAGAAGAAGGGGTTTAGAAGAACTCTTTTAGGAGGTTTGGGACGTAGATAGTAACGATGGGGGGTCTCAATTTATAAGCTTACAGGGCGTGGATAGAGAGTAGGATGGAAAGGTGGTTGGATACTATTCCTAGGACTTCAAGGGCGGGTTTTATTCCTGGTCGGAGTCGGTTTTCGTTCGAGAGCGTCGGGTTGGAATAAGATCACCGTTTGGATGCTATTCCTAAAAAATCGGAACAGGCTTTGATTCCAATTTAAGAGTTCAGAGAGACTAGGACTTCAAGGGCGGTTCGAATAGCAAGGTTATTCCCGGCCGGAGTCGGTTTTCGTTCGAGAGCGTCGGGTTGGAATAAGATCACCGGTTGGATGCTATTCCTAAAAAATCGGAACAGGCTTTGGTTCCAATTTAAGAGTTCAGAGAGGCTACGACTTCAAGGGCGGTTCGAATCCTGGTCGGAGTCGGTTTTCGTTCGAAGCTCTGTTTGGAGTCGGTTTTCGTTCCAGAGCGTCGGGTTGGAACAAGAGTCCGTATCCTACTTCTTGTCGGAATAGACACTCGGCTACGTCTTCTTCCCATTGATTACAAATTTTCTTTTCTTTTTCGTTTCGTTAGGATTTTTCTTTTGTGGTTAGGATTTTCTCGGTGGGTTAGGATATATATGGCTAGTCCCCAGGTTGGTAAAGTAACGCCGGTAGGGAGGCAACGAGGTCTAATGAAGCCGACGTCTGCGAACGGAGGCAGACATCAAGAGGATCATGGAATTAGAGAAATTCTTCGGCTCATGCTGGTCTACACGAGAACGTGGCAGATGGAACGAAGAGGGAAGAGGTTCTGCACTTGACAAACAAGATTGTCATCAGTGAAGACAGTTAACGTGCCAGAGATCAAACGGTTGAGGACGCTAATGGATGCTAACGCTGGTTCTTATCATTTAGTTAGTCGTTGGCAGCTGCGATATGCATGCATATATTTTGGGTATAAATCGTTAATGATATATAGGCCGATATATACTATTTTCTTGTAGTGATCCATACAGAAAATAAGGCAGAAACACGGGATAAACTACCCAAGGAGAACCAGTTCTTTCATCAGATTACATCAATTATGTGGAAGAAGCGATTTAGCAAGTTGAACAACTGAAACAATTTCCTATTTGATTATCTAGAAGTTGTCAACAGATATAAGTTTATGGATTATACGAAGGAAAACATGATTCTCTTATGTACTGCAGAATGCAACAAATGATGATTCCATTCTTGAAGTGCATCAGTGCCGATGATGTGAAGATGAAGAAACGATGCTGTTGAGGTTACTGGATAGGATATGATCCATCATTAATTGATTTGATATTGGTTAAAGTCAAAATGAAGATAGATAAAAACAGGATTGTAAATAGCAAAACTTCTTAATAGACTATTTGATTTACCCATGTGATACAGTGAACATACGCTATAATAGATCCAAAAACAAAAATTTCATGGTTGATAGGTGTTCGAAAGATCTACAATTATATGGCATATGACAGAAGAAAGTGGTATCATGAATGCTAAACATTGTTGCAGATCAAAATATATAATGATAGATAACAGGTGAGCTTTAAATGTAATATATATATATATATATATATATTGAGTTGTGTAAACAGTGATAACATTATATATGTAGTTTTAGTTTTTTTTTTTTAAGGAAAGAGAGAGTATATAGCGAAGCGATGATTTGACACAGGATTTATTGGGAAAATCTAGAAGGAAATCCTATCCAATCTTGTTGGATTCTTGGATTAGATAGTCAATCTTTTCTGGCCAGAAAAAATTTTAAAAAAAAATGAAGGTTTTTTTTTGTCTAACAAGATAACGGGTTTTCTACTGGATTACCTAAACAAATATCAAGATAAGTATAAATAAAGTACGATAAGATCTAAGAGGAGAAGTCACCGCCGGGAAAAGCGGGCTGGTAGGCACCTCGACTCCTTGATGGAGTTGCGTGGACCAACCGCCGATGGTTGCCAGAATGGACGAGACAAAAGGTGGTAACTCTCTGCCTCAATGCGTTACTTACTCTGTTCCCACATCATTCCAGTACCGGTGGATCCAATTCCTTTATTAAGTTCTCCAGTGCCGTGGTTTGGTGGGTATCAATTGCCTTTCATGCAAGGTATAAGCTGAAATAATAATAATAAAAAAAAGTTCGAAAGACTTGTTACTGTAAGAGAGAAGAAGGTTATGATATCTGAAAATAATTTCACATCAAATAAAAAAGATAAGTAGTTACTCAAATTTATCGGCTATCAATTAATTTATATATAATTTTTTAAAATTTTGCTAGCAAATGGAACTGTTTGGGACGTTAACTTGTAATGATCCAATAGATTGATTTGAAAATGTTGGTTGAACCTTCTTGAACTGGATCAAAACCCACACCATCTTAGGATGGAGCTATAAGCCAAAATATAGTGCACTGATAAGATATATATAAGCTATATAGAGATTTGACCTCAAACTATATTGTCTCAACTGCAAGAAGATTCCCCGAAAACTATTCTCTGTCAAGTTCTGGCAGAAATTCAGAGGAATGGTCTAATAAGATAACAAAGAGTTTTAGCTATCTTTTGATGCCAGAATGGAAAGAGAAACCATGTAATGATAAACCATGTTTAAGAAAACGTATGTTGTTATTTAGCAGAAGTGTTGGAATATGGATAAAACCTAACAAGAAATAAAGAAGGTAACAAGCATAACAAGAATAATTTCTTTTCTTGAAGCAAAAGCAGGTACCTGTACTGTTCTCGTCATTCGAATAACTTCAAAATCTAGTGAGAGATTCTTGTGCTGAGTGCCTGAATGCATCAGTGGAGAATTAAAAATCATTCCTTCATCTAGGCATATCCAAAATGCATGATTTGTTGCTCCACCCAAAAAAACCAGTGCTTGCTTATATGATAATTCAAAACTGTGTTGGAAACTACTATGTTTGCTTTCTGATAGACCATTTTATTTTTGCAAACTACATCCAACTGTTTTGGTTCATCAATATTACATAATTCTGCAAACAGAGTCTGGCAAGCAACTACTATTACACTGAAATGTAATAAAATAAATGTAATTTATAGGTCTGAAGATGTATTGAACACTACATATTGATTGTTGATCTGTATGGCCAACCATATATTTTCTGCTACCTGGTTGATCAACAATTTTTTTCCTCCAAAAGAAAAAAAAAACCCATCCATTAATAACCACTAAATCCAAACATAGTTTTATAAAGTATATCAAGTTTTATATTTCATGGTCAGTTCAAGGGTATGGATTCTTAATTTAAGCATCCCATTTTATGCAAGGACACACACCAGGTAAATAAACACCTTCATTAACATGACCATGTGAAGGAAGAAAGCATAACATAACATCAATCTATATCTTGCTGTCTCTCAAATCTTAGCACTCCGCTGTCGTAATCATTTAGTTTTGATTAGCCTTCTAAAACTATTCCATCCTCCCCTTCTAAGCCATAGATGGCCAGTATCTATAGAACTCCACTGCCGGCACCCTATCCACATTATTCGATGACAGTGGGGTGTTTGGTGGTGTCCTTGCCGGCCACATCTCCGACCGCCTCAACGCTCGCGCCACCACTGCTGCATGCTTCACCTACTGCACCATCCCTGCCCTCGTCTTCTACCGCACGTATGGCGGCCTTGCTCTTTCGTGGAACGCTGCCCTCATGTTCGTCACCGGCATGTTCGTAAACGGCCCCTACACGCTGATCACCACTGCAGTGTCGGCAGTCCTCGGCACACACATCTCGCTCAAGAGGAGCTCTAGAGCAGTGGCAACAGTGACGGCGATCATCAACGGAACAAGGTCCATCGGGGCTGCGGTCGGGCCGCTGCTGGCTGGAGACTTCTCCACGCTGAACTGGGGTGCAGTGTTCGGGATGCTGACGGTGGTGGCGGCGCTCAAGGCGGGGCTGCTGTTGACGAAGCTTGTGGTGGCGGAGTTGTTATGGTGGTTTCAAGAGAGAGTTGAAGGAGGACACAAATGGTTGTTTGGGTGAGAAGACATGATGGCAATACAATGAAATTTTAAATATCTTGAAAATAATAAGTATGCCCCAAAAATTTTTATTTGGTTGTTTTCAATTTAATTATAAGAAAATTACTGTTGTTCAAAAGATATTATCTGAATGTTGATGCGCAAATATCTCAAGAAACTGTAATTATTCACATTTTGTATTATAGTGTAACATGCATTAATCGTATTATTTTTATAATTGTATTAGAAAATGGTATTACTATTAAAGTATTGTTAAATTAGTATTAGAATAATTATAATTATTATGTGAGTATAAGATAACTTAAGAAAATAACATGGAACAATATAAGTACAGGAAAACCACCAGGATAGTGTAAGACTACATCAAAGCACCAGACAGAATGTAAACGATCATCTTCCCGGCAGTAAACAGATATGGATGAACATGTAAACCCTCAATGATGTAGTTGCCAGTGGCTCTCCAGAATGGGTTTGGCTGGCCTTTTTCTACAGCACAGAAACATAACAAGTTTATAACACTTGTACAGAGTATACACAACACATGGAACCCCAGCTCCATTCCTTTGTTGGCTAAGAAAGGCAGGAAACTGGAATGCATGCGGTGTGGATCCCTTCTGAATTCCCAATGAAAAATATCATAGTGTTGGTTTTTTCCCAACTTCAAAGTCCCACTCTATTTAAACAATTTCGAAAGCTCGATCAGCTTCCTTCCTAACAAACATAAAAAGCTTGAGGCCTTCCCATTTCCTTCCCAAGGAACGTACGACATAAGATGAACAAACCAATTCCAATTTCCTCCTGCGACCTGGATCAAAGCCAACTGATCCTACCACGGGACATGGATGGAGATCATTCCCACTCAAAGCAACAATAAGAGGTTGTTGAAGGACCGAAGTTTCTCAAGCCATCCCAATTCTCTAACACACCATACACCATGCAATGGATATACAATTCACCTTTCAGAAAATAAGCTGAGAGGTATTCTGCTTACATTGCAACAGCTCCATTCTGTACAAAATGAAGCATCGTTGGTCATACTTCTGAGCCCACACTTGAGGAATGCGAGACATTACCTCGTGCCTCAGTCCTTGAGGCCCTTATCTTGGCAGCCACCTCGGCCATCACGAGTTTGGTCGGGAGGAGACCAGCAACAAGTGCTGCCACTGTTAGCATTGAGAACACCCCATTCCAGCTCTTAGCTGAGATGTACCCAGTGAGCAGTGGCCCGATGGCAGCTCCCACAGACCCTGTCCCATCAATGATTGCTGTCACAGTTGCCAATGCCCGAGAATTGCCACTCAGTGAGCCATGCGTGCCAAGGTCTGCTGATACTGCTGTTGTTATCAGAGCATAGGGACCATTCACAAACATGCCAGAGATGAACATGAGAGTGACGTTCCAAAAGAGGGAAACACTCCCATATACACGGTAGAATAAGAGGGCAGGTATGGCACAGTACATGAAGCTCGCAGCCGTGATTGCACGGGCATCGAGGTGATCGGAAATGTGACCGGCAAGGATACCACCAACCACCCCTCCAACATCAAAAAGTGTTGATAGAGTCCCAGCTGTTGAGTCCGATAAATATCGGCCATCTATAGCTGCAAGGTGAAGGCATCATGGTATTAAAAGGAAAGTTTTACTAAGCAACACAATGCCAGAAAGTGGATCTAAGAAGCAATGGTGATCTTGAGCATCTTTCACTGCAGAGTGGATGGCCCTTCAAATGCATGAAGTTAGATAGTGCAAACAAGGTAACAACTACTTTAGCCAGTGCTTTGTTTGCCATGCCGAATGAAGAGAACTTCTGGTGACCACGGCCTGAGCTCTTTATTCAGTTGGCAAATAGTTCAACAATTTAGCAATATAAGGCGGGCAATGGGTTGTGTAGTTAGGATGCGGGTTGCCTTAACCAGAAGATAACAGGGCAACAACTGTGTGCTACAAGATGCATCCATGAACTAGAAGTATTGTTGATAGTTTAGCATGAGCAAATAAAGACATTGGAATTAATCTCCTTTTATCGCATCTGTTGCCATATATTCAGACAGCATAGTTCTTGCACGACACATGAAGCAAACACTTGTCGGAAAAGGGCCAAAGCAACTTAGACAGTTGATCTAATATCAACCATTACAGATGCGCATTTCAGCACCAAGTCACATGTCATGTCAAAATGGGTGTAACTTGACTAAAAGTTATGCATTTCAAGGTTGCATTAAGGCCAAAAGATCCTCTCTTCCGTCTGCTGCATTTAAGGGTGTAAATAACTCGAACTCAAACAACCTAGGTCAGGCTTAAGCTTGAATTGATCATCTTTCAAGAAGCTCAAGCTCTGCTCAAGCTCACCACAAGCTAGTTATCCCAAGCTCGAGCTCGGCTTGCTTGCAATTGAGCTAGCTCGAGCTCCGCTCTATCGACTTCTTCTATGATGTCAACATAATGGCTGCCTGAGATGGCATGGTCAATGGAGTGGATGGATAGAAAGGAACTGGAGAATGCTAGCATCGACATGAGGGACTGAGGCAAAGCAACAACAACAAATAGTGAAGTGGTTGGCAAAGGGGTTGGGTGGGCAGACAGGGCCAGCTTGGAGGAATGACGTCTGAAATTCGGGTGACCAGCCCCTAGATCTGGTTATGCACACAAAGGCACGCTTACATTGGCATGCGTGCATACACATGAGGAGGACAGAGGAGGTCACTTAGTTGTTAGGCAAGAGAGGTTTAGGGCCAGCTTGTGCATGTGGAATTTCACTTCCAATGCAAGCAGTTCATGAATAACATGTTCACTTGACAGCCCTAGCCACAATGGAGAGAACAAAGGGAAGAAAGAAAAGTTTGAGGGAAGGAGGGCCATGGGGGTGGGGGTGGAGGTTGTTGAATTTGGCTTGTGGGTAAGATGGCCTTGTAAGGTTCATCATGTGGGTTCAAAGAGTCATAGAATTGGATAGAGGAAGCCTATTGTCAACTCATAACTAGACACCCAAAGCTTAAGTTGAAAGGGAAGGGTCAATGATGAATTTCAAGCTTGACACCCAACCCTCCTACTTGCTTCCTAGATTATGCATGTGGAAACTAGATCAGGGGCAAAGTGTTGGGTGGAGCAATTAAATAAATAACTTGCATTCAGGTCATTTGAACTTGTGCCCTCCAAACCTGAGCTCTAGTATCATGCTAACTAACCAATAGGCTAACCAATAGAAACTAAAAGCTTCACAAGATGGGAAAAGTGTCAATAAATTAGGCTTAAAAACTACAACTAATGATGAGAAAAATATCAATGTTGCCTACATGAACTCTCAAAGAGACTTTCATCAGCTTTTATTATTAGATGCAATTCTACAATAAATCTCTTAGATGGCCGCTAACTCAACCAAAGATCCTTTTGAGGTGCCTTTTTATATTTCTTGATGGGTCACGGGCCGTGCCGAATTTAAATTTTTTTTAGTGGGCCGTGCCTGGCACGGCCCACTTGTTAATGGGCCGTGCCAGGCACGACACGGTAATTTTTCTGGCACGACGGGCCTGGGTCGTGCCTGGCACGGCACGGCCCAGTGCCTATGCCTAGTTTAATCTTACTAAAGTTTAAGGAGAGCCAGTTGGAAATAGGCATGTTAAGATCACATTACATGAAATTTTTATGCTACACATCCATATCTTGATCCATATCATTCAGTTATATCAACATGCGTGATCATTGATGGATCGAGTTACAATAGATGTAACAAAGGCTGCTTTGATCCTATGTTGGTATAGTTGATGGACCAGATTGGTTATCAGTAACGATAGAAAAATTGAGCTCATTCGATTATTTTTGCAAAACATAATTATAAAGTTACATATATAGCCCAAGTGAGAGATTGTTGGATCATTAATCCAACATTAGGCTTATATGTGAAATAATCATGTATTGGGAACTATCAAATAAGGTTAAGCACAATTAAAAGTGATATGCTAAGGTTTCAGTGATTTGGGCTTTAATGTATCTGATAAGGTATGGGCCTTTAATGTTTAGAGACCTAAGGGATGATTTCTTTTTATGATGGGTTAAAATAAAAATACCAAAAGATAATAATGAAGTTATCTATATATAGAGGTTATGGTTCTCGGATCACACGTAGGACTTTCTTCTTTGAATCCTATCATCAGAAAGAAAATCCTAGAGAAAATTCTAAAAGGCTCTCTGAGAGAACGTGCTGATCTGGAAGGCCAACCACACGGCTCTGCTCTGGAGAATAATAAATAATAAGGATCTGAAAGGCCAACTGCATGACTCTGAAGAGCAATCAAATAATATGATTTAGGTACGCTTTCATTAATTATTTATGGATTCTTGATGATTGAACATGAATGATTCTTGGGTTTCTTGATGATGATTTTTACCAAAGGGTTTAGGTTTAACTTTTAACAATAAAGCCATAGCTTAAGCAATGTATTAATCATTATCTATTTTTGTGTGTCATCATCCATTTAATACTAACGCTGATGGCATTCAAAACCCACACCTTTGCTAAATTAAAATCATCCTAGAGGAGCAATATTAAATATTAGAAGAAATCATGGAGTGAATCTTGCTGTTGGATAGGAGTGTGAATATCAATTCCCATATTTATCTTATGGGTAGGTAGAGAGAGAGAGAGAGAGAGAGAGAGAGAGAGGGGGGGACGATGCTTGGCCAATAAAGTTGTAGTTTAAGCAACGTATTAATTATTATTATTTTTATGTGTCATCATCCATTCAACATTCACATTGATGACATTCAAGCCCCACACCTTTGCTAAATTAAAATCAACCTAGAAGAGCAATATTAAACAGTAGAAGATAATACTAAGTATTTTCCAATACATTTTTTCTAATTGGTTTTTGGATTGCTTTAGTATTTGTGAAGGAAAATCACAATAAATTCTTTTTTAATCATTTTGTGTCTATAATTCTCAAAATAGGCAGGACTGAAATTTTGTCCTGTTGAATATAAAGAATAAACTATAATAGAGGCAAATGATATTTAATTTGAATTGGTAATCTTATATAACAAAGTTTAGCTTTGTCAGAAATAAAAAGGATAATACAATCAGAGCAGATCATCCACAAATATGTGGAAAGAAAGTGAACTTAGACAACCTCCAAAAGATTCTCTATAGTTCATGCTATGGAGAACCTCCAAAAGCCTGGTTGGCAGCATGTTAATTTGGGCAACTTCAGTTGCTTAAGCTTTGAAACCTACTGCATTCAATCTTACACAAACTATACGATTGAACATGTCCACTACTTGAAGCTACATTCATGTCAAGTTCCTCCTTGTAATTAATGGCAGAAAAAAGTCATCTATTCAACCAGAAAAAGATTGATGGAAAACCTTTGAAAAGCATGCGATCTATGTTGTGAGAACCTTTGTTAATTCGGCAAGGATTCTTTGTTCTAGGCTCTGGTTATGTTTTTGATCATTCTCTGTTGCCTAGATGAATGACATGATTTTGAAGCTAAGAATCCATTTATATGACATGATTTTGTAGCTAAGAATCCATTTATAGATGAAATGAAAATACTCGGTCACAATCAAAAAGTCTCTTCGGATTAGTGATGATAGGAAAGAGGAGAAGAAACTTCTTACATGGATTCTTCTACTTTTGATCACCTTGTTTTTTTACAAGGGAGGCTGTAGTGGAAGCTATAAGAAAGTTTTCCTTGTCATGAAAGATTGATAATAACTAACTAATAATTACTACTCTTTGTGATGGGCATGGGCATGGGCTTGCACTCTTAAGACACTCAATCCTAATCTGTAACATTTTACTCATACATGATATGCATAATCAAGCCTTTATCACACAGCCAAATCCTGACTCTTGTTTATATAGACTAGTAAGTCATGCGATTGAGGAACATACTTGCACTTGGGAGCAACAAACTAAAAACTTATTTGGGTCAAGATAGATATGTTACTCCTAAAAACAAAATAAAGGTGGTGGATATAAAGCATATTATTATATCCCAGACTCATTTAGTTGCACCAAATGAAGTATCTCTTAATCTTTCAAGAGATTCATAGCCAATCACTCTTTAACTTCACATGTTTCCATAATTATATCCGGCTTCATCAAATAATGTAACTAGAAAGCTAATGAATACAAGTAAATAGTATAAATCCAAATTCATCTTTCTTTTACTCAAACGACATTTGGATCTAAGTTAATTGCTTTTTTGATAATGTCCTATTGGATCAAATCAATCATGATTATAAGTAACATACTAATTTAGCCAACATAAACTCTTCACTTTGTGAATAGTCAAAAGACACAATAAGATATTATTGAGATCAAAATAATGATTCAAGAATTATATAGGAAGGAAGAAAGAAGAGATTCATTTACTTTCTGATTAGTCCTTAAGAACATATAGTATTTTCAAACATATTACGATGAGGTTCACCTATTTCATAAAGTGTATGTCATTGCACAAAACACTGTATCTTAGTTTAGCCATATCTCAAAACCCTTAACTAGAGTCCTTCATTTGCGCATTCGCAGCAATGCTAAGTGAAGTTTCTGCACCTAGCTTTATTTTATCCTCACAAATGGTGGGGACTTAAACATAACTTGAGGCATCCCAACCCAGAAGCTAAATCACTATTAGATCTTAAGTGAAGGGGATGATTAGATCTTGAGATAGAGGTCGAAGGTTCTCAAGCTCTCAAAATTGCTAATCAAGTAGGTCTCGATTGATGATGATCCAAGTCTAACTCAATTTTTCTGAAAAAGGGCATTAGGACAAAGGGGCAACCAAAGGTGAAACATTTTTACCATGGCCTCTCACTCCATGTCTAATCAATTTATTTTAAAAAAATATATTTTACATTATAAATGGTACAGAAAATCTTGCACTATCCACGGTGATTAATCTGCACAAGTATGGTAGCGAAATCTTAAATGCGAATTAATCATTATGAATGATACAAAATTTTCTATACCATGAGCGATGCAGAAATTTTTTTTTTTTTTTTTAACCCTTTGCCCGGTGATTTGCATATTCCAAAGTAGAATGTTTAGATCTTACCTCATTCCTTGGATAAATCGAAGCATTGCAGGCCTTTCCGATGCCCATGAGTGATTTGTACGCTCCAAAGTAGAATGTTGGATGTCACCTCATCCCTTGGATAAATCGAAGCAATCTTTCCGACGCCCATGGGTGATTTGTACATTCCGAGGTAGATTGTTTGGACCTCACCTCATCCTTCGGATAAATCGAAGCATTCCAGATCTTTTGTTCTTATTTTATTAACGAAGAGGGTGGCTTTGCCCGTCCTCATCCACCGTTACAATGCATTGAAAATTTAGTATATTTTAATATTTAATTTTTTTAATTTTTTTATAAAATTAATTTTTTAATTTTATATAAAAAATATAATTAATCTTACTCTTACTTGTATATGTGTTACTCTTTTGCTTGATTGAATAGTTGTTAGAAAGTTCGCGCATGTGTGAATCGGATCAAGCCCAATGCAAATCGATGAAGCTAAATCCAAAAATTTGTTGATAAATAAGATGAAGCTAAATCTTGCATGTGTTTATTATGCGCATGATAAATAAGATATTTATTATTTTTTTATTTTTGTTGATCTAATTTTTTACATCGAAATATTATTTAAAAAATAATAATATCGTACACATTACAGTATTTTTTTAGTAGATAATATTATTTTATATACTACAGTATTCTCGTCCTTGTTCAACGGAATGCTCAAGCCGTGCAAAAGATCTACTGCTCTTTGGGAGTCGTGTAAAGCAGTCTATCGCTTATTTAAAACGCGTGCTAGCTGTTCGGTCCGCCTATAAAGTGCGCCTCAGCCTCAATTTTAATGGTTGGAGAGCGTGCTCGCGGCTCACTGCGAAAACGAACGCAAACGGCCTTGAAGCCATGACACATATGGAATGGAAAACATTTGGACCATTCTCGGGTGTTGAAGGGCAAGTTTGCCAATAAAAATAGATGCATCACAATTCTATGAGAAATTTTATTTGGCTTGCAGTTTTTACCGAAAAGACTCTTTATTTTATTTTTTTTTTTACTCGATAGCTCTTCTAAATTTATAAAATTTCTAAATTATTCTTTTTCCCCTTCATCCTTCCATCCCCTCGCTCCATATTTGACCGAGTTTGGCCGAACAGAGACTCTGTTCGACCTGATTGGCCGAACAGAGACTCTATTCGACCAAGAAGGCCGAACAGAATTTTGTTCGGTCCAGCAAGCCGAACACTGGGCCAAACAGAGAAATTTTTCTGCTCGGCCATGTGTGGCCGAATAGAAAAATTCTTCTGCTCGACCATGTGTGGCCGAACAAAAGGAATCTGTTCGGCCAATCAAGGCCGAACATGTTGACTCAGTTCGGCCGAACAACTTACAAATCGGAAAAAAAAAATCAAAGAGGGGGATATAAACTAACCTTTGCGACCGTAGAACCTTCCCAAATTGTTAGTTGGGCTGGCATCACCTATGTTGTCCATCAGTTGGGCTCTCGTCGATTAGTTATTGAGGGAGATTTCCTTACGGTGGTTCGCTGGATTAGACGAGAAGCTAGTTCCTTCTCCCCCATAATCCTTTGCTCCTTGATATTTTGGCTTCCCTTCAGGCTACTTCTGCGTCTCAGATCCACCACGTTTACGGAGAAGCTAACGCTGCGGCTGATTGGGTTGCTTCTGCTATAGCTCGCCATCCCGGCCAGTGAAAATGGTTTGTGGGTGATCCCTGCCCGGTTATTCTGAAGCAAATTTTATACTCTGGTCTATCGGACTTGACTCCTACTAGACTGATATGATCGTCCGCTTATAACAAAAAAAAAAAAAATTTATCCGAAGCTAGCAAGCCTCCAATAATTTTTTTGTACATATGACTATGTAAAAAGTAAAATGAATGACACACTTGCAGAGCATGCACCATGCTCCTAAAATGTATGATCTTGGCATTTTCAAGTTAAAATTATCTATAAGATATGCATTTTCACAGTCCCACTTGTGAGACAGCAAATGAATGGGGCCATGAATAGAAAAGCTGGGCGAGAATCAGTTACAGGTTTTTTTTAAAAGAAAAGGTCTTCCTTCATTATGTACGGTATACATTATGCATATTATGCCCGATGATTGATTATGTATGCATGCAAACACATATGCCAAAAATAATTTTATTTTTTTATGCATCGCACATGCACGGTCAATCAACATGCGCTATGTGCATGCTCCAACACTGCATATTCTAAAGTTTCGACCATAAATAAATCAAGCTTGACCGTTTTGGAAATGCAATAACAAAAAAAAGCTTAACTTAATTTAATGAAAAAATCTTTGTGCATCGCACGAGATGCAGATCGTGCGCATCATGCATAATGATTGACCGTACACATGTATGGCCGTGCGTGATCAAAAAAATTTTGTTCCTTTGCGCATCACATGCACGCATGGCCAATCAGCTCTCGTGCACCATGCACTCTCTTGCATCATGCATGCATGGTACAGGAGAACTTTTCCTAATTTGATAAGAAACTCATTCTCATCGTTGAGACAAGTGACCTCAGGTCCTGAGCTATGTTGCCAAGCTTGGCTTGAGCTGGATGATCCCTTCCATCCTGCAAGTTGAGCCTGTGCAGCTTATTGCTCAACTTATGTCAGCCAATTTGTGACCAACCTACTTGAAAAGATTTTGAGTTAATACAGAATCACAAATTAACTTGTATTAAAAGTGTGAGGTCACATTTACTCAAAACTGTTATTGCGTCAGAAGCTTGAGGAACCACGCAGAATTTGTGCCCCCCAGAGCTTAATAATGCAAGATGACTAGAGATGGTAACGAAGATAGAAAGGCCAATCTCAACGATTAACGGCCAGCAGAATGGGTTTGAAAAGCTTAAATAAAAATAAAGATAGAAATCAGGGTAACTTTAAAAAATTCATTAGGTTCAAAATAGGAAGAGAGATGGAGACGGAGATTAGGGTCTTTATCTTCAAACCCATACTAAAATCCTCCTTTCTTTATAGAATGGTAATAGCTTTCTAATAATTTTGTGTATATAGATAAGACTTCTATTTTACCTACTTGGGCCTTTCTCTTTACAATAAAACACTCCAAAACAAGCCTAGTTGCCATTAATTGAGAAGGTGAGCTTCAGATTGGCTTTTTAGAAAGGAAATTATCTATTCGTTAGAGGTAAACTCATATTGATCAACTTATTTCTCTTGACTCTTCCTTCCTACCTAATATATATATATTAAAATTACTCAACTAGGTGGTGGCAAAAATTAATCAGATCAAGAAAACTTTCTTATGAAAAGAAAAGGACACCATCAGTGGTTTGAAATTCTATTTGCAAGGCTAAGCATTCAGAAATTTAAAAACATAAATAAAGGCCTTCTAGCAAAATGGGCTTGAAAACTCATTAATAGGCTTTTAGCATTATAAAAGAAATTCATCAATCAAGCTTACTATTTTAGGTAGAAGCTGAGGATTAAAGTTAGAAAAGTCTCCTATTCTTTTTCAATGGTGTGAAAAGGTATGAATTGAATTCTCTAAGGATTTAGTGATACACTTTCTTTGAGAGGATTCTTGTTTAGGGCTTAGCCCAATTTGTTACCTTTTTCTTATCCTTTACGTTAGGGCTTTCAAGTCAAATATCACAATGAGAGAATGATGAAGTTAGACATGGTTAAGACTAAAACTAAAATCTTGAGTCTCCTTACTTGTATTGAACATTGTTGGTTGATTGATCTTCTGAAAGCTATCTTTTCTATAAGGCCAAATAAGATGGTTTATAGAAACTCAATTGTCATGAAGTTTAATTAGTTAACTTCTGCTATAACTTCCTAAACCATGGGGGTACCCTTTGGCCTTATATTATAGAACTGTATAGAAAGCGGTTGTACTAGAAAAGTTGAAATAACTCAATCTTGTAGAGCTTAGATGGAGTTTGCCCCACATCTATTTCTTAGATTCCCCTTTTTGAAAGAAGTATAGGCTAGAATTACAAACTACTTCTAGTTCTGTAGAAGACCAAGAAGCTTATATGATCTCTCTCTGGACCTTTGGGATAAAATGACATTTGGCTTTGAATGATAGATGATCGCTGTCATTGATGGTCAAAAATAAAACCTACTCACTAGAATAGCTAGTGGTGAATCGGATCGTATCCTCAGGGATCAAGAGCAATTATTTCATGAAAAAAAAAAAATTTATTTGTATAAAATTATATTAATAATAACGATTATTAAAAGATAACAACTAATTAATTAACGAAATTAAAATAGCAGAAGCAACCCAGAAATCCGAATCTACTATGCAAACCGATTTTATCTTCTTTTCTTTATGTTGCACTAGCAATAATTTTTGTAAATTCAAGATTAGAATAATTTATCTCTTGTCAGACACGTACCGTATTAGAAGATCATGATACGTCCTCTTAGAGTATAAACTATCTAATTATTTACAAAGTTAGAGGTCTAAACTACCATACTACGATCTGTCTCTCTTAGGCATGTACCGTATCCTGAGATCATAGTATATGATAGAGGGTAAAGACGTGTATGCCAATCAAAATCTTAATCAGAAAAATAACTTGAAAGATATATGAAAGAAGAGCATATTTTTATTGCATAAAAATCAAAAACAAAAAGAACAGGCCTAATCATCATCCCAAGTTGAAGAAATCTTGTCGCGCATTGCTGCTGCCAGCATCCCCTCCATAATTTTTCTCTTCCAGGCCTAAATACAATGATCTAAATAAAAGCAGAAGAAAAGAAACTTTGTAGAAAACTCCTCCTCCCCAAACTACTACCTTAGTTCTTCTTTTATAGAGCTTGTCTAGGGCTTCCTTCTAATCAAAGTTGAAGTCAATCGGGCTTAAGATCGTTAAGATATCATAAGAAAATTTCTTAGCCATCCATTCCAATCACGTGCCTTAGTTTGCATCGAGAATTATGAGAATCATCTCTTCCTTCCTTTTTTTGGCAAATTGAGTCTTGATTTGATGTCATCTGCATCGTTGGACTCCAAAAATCGAGCTCTTTCCATCTATATGCTCCTTTTCTGCAAACATCCATAAAAGACATCAATTCTTAATAAATTTAAAGTAATTAATATTTATTTTAATGATTAAATTAGAATAATAAATAAACTTATCAGACCCCTAACTTAATCATTGCTAGTCCCTTAGCAATGTAATTAAAATAAATCATGTGTCACTAAGATTCTTTTTTGCAAAATTAAATCTAGGCTTTTGAAAGAAGCTAGCTAGTATCACTAACTAAGTATTGAGTTTTTAAAGTAAATTTTACGGTCAGAACTATCAGGACTTTCTTAAAATTCATCCATAGAACTACAACACTTGTGTTTGTGATGGCTAACTTAGCATTTCAGTACCAGCTTGTAAGGAACAATGGTATCTTCGCTTATCACTTACTTTGATCAATTTTCTGTACACCTTCAAATTAAGCACATGACTTGAGGTAGCTTTCACACTACCTATATATATATATATATATATATATATATATTTTAGCAATATCTTCATACTACCCACTTTTTGATTCGAACAACAATGCTTACTTAGGCGAAGGTGCCCAGTTACTCGATGAAAAACCAATGTTTAGACTTATTTTTTTTATTTTTATATATACATATTTTTTTTATTTTTTTATCAGGCAGGTAGCTCTTTCCTTAAATTCAAGTTTTTATCATTGGGATGTATATCAATTACCAATTTTAGTAATAATTGAATCTTCAATTGATCTGACAACTAATACCTAGTTTACCTCGTTAGTGTGCATGTGCAATGAAAGTGCTAATAGCCTTTAGATGACCTAAATAGGCCACTAAAAGTCTGACAGCTAGTCTACTCCTTGGCTCACTACAGTAATTAGCCAATACTTTCTAACTCTATTACCTTTTTCTATTCAATTTTGCTCAAGAATTTCTTTCATGGCATATGATTTATAAAAAAAAATTAAAATTTTCAAAAATTGCCAAGGTGTTTTTAAAATATTTTTGAAAATGGTTTTTCTTATCTTCAACTTAATTCCCATTATCTTCAATGGAGAAAGAAAGAATAAAATAAGAAGAAATACCACCTAAATGAAATTTGCCTCGTGTAATGTTAGGAGTGACCGTGCAGAACAACCTCTTATTTCTAGAAATAAGAATCATGAAAATAAAGATCAGAACATAAAAAATTTGGTAGCCTCCTAAAAAGCGCTAAGTTTAACATCTTCAGCTAGACGTCATGGCTCACTTTAATTACCATTATCAAGGAGTTTGATGATCTCTTTCCTTACTTCTTCCTTCATGGTTGGTTTAAGTTTTCTTTGGGGTTCTCTTCTAGGCATGGTTTTCTCCTTTAAGTGAATCCTATGTTGAACAATCGAGAGGCTAATCCCTTTTATGTTAGTCATGGTCAATTCTAACGCTTCTTTATTCTCATTCAATAGTTTTTCTTCTTGTGAGGAGTCTAAGTCAGTTGAAATAATCAAGCAGGGTTTCTAATGGACCTAGGTATGCATAGTTGAGATGCTTGGGAAGTAGTTTCAGTTCTAATTTGGGTGCTTCCTTTATTGATGGTTTGGGTAATGGTTTAGGTACTTTCTCTAGTGGTTCAGTTGAAAGTTTTCATCTTGATTTTTCATCAATTATAGTAACCTCATTAATTTGCTCCCCATCTTAGTTTATGCAGATTTCTAGGTCAAGTTCTTTGTCACTAAGGTCAATTGATCATAAATAGTATCCTGAATATAATTTGAGTCACTCATTTGATGTGTATTGGTAAGATTGAAAATATTAAGATCAATTGATATATTCCCAAAGAAAAGTTTTATTAATTCATTTCGGCAATTAATTAGGGCATTAGCTGTGGCCAAAAATGGTCTACCTAAAATCTCTGAGATATGGCTCTTTGGGTTTGTCACCGGCTCAATTTCTAAAATTACAAAGTCCACCAGATAGATAAAGTCACTAACTTTGATCAACACATCCTCTACTATTCCTTTGGATACTTTCAAAGAGTGATCTACTAGTTGTAGGGTCATTTTTATAGGCTTTAGTTTTTCCAACCCTAGTTGCTCATATACATAATATGACAATATATTAACATTCACCCCTAAATTTAATAGAGCCCTCTTTATGAGGGTGTTTTCCATAATGCATGAAATAGTGGACGACCCTGGATCTTTGTATTTCACTGGCATATGGTTTGATAGGTAAGAGCTCACATTGGCTGCCAAAAAGGCTCTCTTGGACACATTAGTGGTCTTCTTTTTGGTACATAGATTTTTAAGGAATTTGGCATAGGCTGGGACCTGTTGGATCATGTCCAGTAAGGGGATGTTTACTTTAACTTGCTTAAAAATATTCAACATCTTATCGAATTGGACTGAATTTTGATTGGAGTTAAGTCTATTGGGGAATGGTGCTACAATCCTGATTTTTTATTTATCTCCTTCTAACATGAGCTCAGCTGATGGGTTGGGCATTACATTAGACTCTAATGCCTTGGGTGTTTTGGGCTAACCGAGCTCAATAAGTTATTCAAGTGATGGAACTTCTAAATCTTCTTTTATATGTACCCACCTTATTATCTATTTTTTTTAAATCTTAATATATGAATAATATTTGGTTAATCTGGGCTCCTTGTTTTGATCATTGGATGTTTAGGTTTTTAGGGTAAGCTTTGGACTGACTTGGTAGCTTACCCTATTCTCTTTCACTGAATGTTGTGGCTAGTTGACCTATCTGGGTTTCTAGTTTTGCAATAGATTGTGTGTGTGAGCGAAGAAGTTGAGTATTCATTTTTAGCCCTTTCAATGCTTGTAACACCTTCTCTTTGAAAGTAGGATCATAATTATTTGGTGGAGGTTGAGGAGCACTTGGATATTGGGAATATGACATGCTTCTGAATTGGGTCTCCTGATGGTTAGGCCTAATTGATGTTGGACTGATGATAGGTTGGGGTTTCCGTGAAAAATTTGGGTGATTTCGCCAGCTAGGATTATAAGTATTCGAATATGGATCACTTCCTGATGTAGGAGTCATTTGGGTTTGGGCTTGGTAGGTTTGCTCCTGAACAAGCTCAAAAAATTGATATGTGGCTAGGAATTCACCTATAGAATAGGTCGGACTCGAACAGATTATACAAACCTCATGTAATTGAGTAAATGGGGACGATGTATTTCCAACTTATAGAATTCGTTCAAGTTTTTAGGATAGTTCATCAATTTTGATATAGATGTCTATAGACTGACCTATGTTGTATATTCCATCTCTCTTAGGTTCTGTGGGAGGATCTCTACGAGTAGCAGACATGTGGTACAAGAAATTTTTACTTAGAGTTTAAAAAAGCTGCCATGCCTCATGTTCATTTTTAATCCTAAATATTTCTCCACATGAGGCATCCAATGCTTTCTAACAATCCATCATAAAAACATTGAACAAACTGCCATTTAGGCATTGCATGGTGCGGGCTAGCATAAATATTTCTGTCGGATCATGCCTTTTGACAATCCATGCCTTTCTAATAATCCATCATAAAAATATTGAACAAAGCCATTTAGGTATTGCATGGTGCGGATATTTTCTAGTTAATTCTTTTAATCTCTCTCATGTTTTATGAAATATTTCTTTCTCTAACTAGGAAAAACTGGTTATGGCTTTTCTGATTTGATTCGTTTTTCCTATAGGAAAGTATTTCTTAAGAAATTTTCTTTGAAGTTGGTCCCAAGTTGAAATTATAATAGTGTCTAGTGACTTTAACCAATACTTGGCTCTATCTTTTAGGAAGAAAGGAATAACTTAAGCCTAAATGCCTCATTGGAAAAATTTTGAATCTTGACAGTTGAGCAAATTTTCAAAAATTCATCTAAGTGTTTGTAGGGATCTTCATTTGTAAGTCCATGAAAAGCATGTAACATTTGGATTACACTGGACTTAATTTCATATTGGACAGCCTCTACTAGGGTACTTGTATGCATGGTAAATATGTATATTGTGAAGGGGTGAAGTACTCCTTCAATTGACGTGGTAGATTATTTTTCTTGATTAAGATCCATAATGCGTGCTCTATTTGCTCTACAAGTTATCTCTATTTCAGAATCCAAGGGTATGAGGTTGGGTTGTAACGATCTGCGACCAAGCGTACACCCTACCAATACACTCTAAAGTAAACAGTAATTTAGTTCTCTCTTTTTTTTAACTAATATAATAGAAAGAGAAAGGAGAAAATTCTAAAGAAAATATCCTTAAAGACTCCTAGAACTAAGAGGAATGAAGAATAATTTAGTTAGGGTTTAATAAATTTATTAGCTAATCTAGAAGTTAACAAAGATTAAACTCTCAGTACTTACTAGGTAAGCAAACAGGCAATTAAACCTAGATGCCTTGTCTAGACAAGCTGACCTAACTTTTGTCAAGGACCCGCATCCTTGCTATGAAGCAACCTCTCAAGTACAAATTAAGTTTCTAACCTAAGTTTTCAATCTAATCATAGAAATAAAATAATTTATTTATTATATTTATTTTTATTTATTATTATTATATTATTATTATTTTTAAAATTAATTATGTTTTATGAAAAGTATCTTAGGGTTTTCTTTTAGGTTCTTTAAGGTAAGTTAATTAAAAGAAAAGTTAATTAGGTTAAAAGTGGATTTATGATATGAAGGAAAGTAATTTTTTATGTTAAAAAGAAAATAAGAAAATATAATAATTAAGGTAACTAAAAAAAGTAATAAGTTAAAAAGAGCAATAACTATTCAACAAAAAAAAATTTTTTTACACTTTTCTTTTATATAGAAGCATGAATAATAATGAAACAATAAAAAATCAAAAAAAAATAAAATTAAGAGAAAATTTAATAATTTTTTTATTTTTTTTTTTTTGTGAACTAATCTTTCCTGGATCCCCGGCAATGGCACCAAAATTTGATCGCTGTCATTGGCGGTCAAAAATAAAATCTATTCACTACTATAGCTAGTGGTGAATCGGGATCATATTCTTATGGATCAAGGGCATTTATTTTATAAAAAAGAAAAAAAAATTTATCTATTGAGGATTATATTAAGAATAGCGTTTATTAAAATATAACAACTAATTAATTAATGAAATTAAAATAACAAGAGAAGCAACCCAGAAATCCAAATCCACCATGCAAACACATTTTATCTTCTTTTCTTTATGTTGCACTAGTAATAATTTTTGCAAATTCAAGATTAGAATTATTTATTTTTTGTAGGCACGTACCGTATCAGGATTAGCACATCTTATTAGAGTATAAACTATCTAATTATTTACAAAGTTAGAGGTCTAAATTACCATACTATGATATGTAGGCATGTACTGTATTCTAAGATCACGACACATCGATAGAGGGTACAGGCCGTGTATGCCAAATCAAAACCTCGATCAGAAAAATATATGAAAGAAAAGTATGCTTTTATTGCATAAAAATCAAGAACAAAAAGAAAGATAGAACTTGGTTACATGCCTCATCATCATCTGAAGTTGAAGGAATCTAGCCGCGCATTGCTGCTGCCAGCATTCCCTCCATAATTTTTCTCTCACAGGCCTAAATACAAAGAAGAAAAGAAACGTTATAGAAAACTCCTCTTCCCCAAACCATTGTCGTAGGTCTTTCTTTTATAGAGCTTGTCTAGGACTTCTTTCTAATCAAAGTTGGAGTCAATCGGGCTCAAGATCTTTAAGATATCATAAGAAAAATTTCATCCATTCCAATCACCTGCCTTAGTTTGCATCGAGAATCATGAGAAATCATCTGTTCTTTCCTTTTCTGGCAAACAGAGTCCTGATTTGAGTATTGTTTGCATCGTTGGACCTCAAAAATCGAGCTCTTTCCATCTATAGGCTCCTTTTCTGCATAGTATCAATTTTTAATAAATTTGAAGTTATTAATATTTATTTTAGTGGTTAAATTGAAATAATAAATAGAATAGACTAGCTTGGGACCAGCTCATTATGACTTTGGTGATATGTTTGGAAGGAAAGGAATATCAAAATTTTTACCTCCAAAACCTCTTTAGCAACAATATTTTCTATCAAGATTTTGCATTACTTCAACTTTTGAAACCTTATTTCTTTAAACAGATAAGGGTTTCGCAAAACAAGCTAAGTTTTCTTTTCTCTTAATAATTGCTCTTGTAGCTCTATTCTTCTCGTGAACTTCTCTTGATCTATTTTCCTCTTGCTCACTTCTAATTAGCCAAATCCTTTCTTTGGGATGATCCATGCAGAATTATCAAAGTGAAGATGATACGATCGCTGCATTTGGTTGTGAAAAGAAAGCCAAGGTAGATGAAATACTTAAATGCAACTGATCACGGATCGAGGACTTTGCTTCTACAATCATAATTTTTTGTATTCCATTATCGCCAAATAGAGGGAGGCTACTAGAGTCTCCTTCTTAATCTATTCTCATACCATCATTCTTTCTAGTGGTGAGATGTAGAGGTTTTATGCAAGAGAAAGACTTCTTCCTTCCTTTTTTTTCAGCTAAGATCTATTTTGCTGGTGTGGCTCATATCCAATCAAACCTACAAATAAGCCACCATTTTCTAACCCAAAGCTTTTGATGGGTCAATGAGATAACCTAGACCAAAACCATGAAACATTTGATTTAAGTTTAGAATAAACGCTCAACTTTTTGAAATGTTTCTAAGCCAATGTCTTAACCGATACAATTAACCGCATATAACGGCGCCCACCTTCTATTTTATCGGCCAAACAAAACCTGGCTTTCCAAACTGCTTTCAATATACCACTGCACCAAATTCGGTCAACAATTTTAAGCGTACAAGAAACTACGGTCAACAAATTTTTAGTTAATTAATTTGTTTTTGTTTAACATAAACAATTCACGGCGCCCCACACCAAGATTCCTTGTACATGGTTATGAGTATTTGTACCATGGTTATATTAAGGCCCATAATCCCCGCCAATCTTAATTAAAAATTTAATGAAATCAAATCAATCAACATATGGCTTGTAATATTATATTAAGCTTACTAAAATAAAGATTGCATCGTAATTATAGGTCAGCTTTTTAAGCACTATAGATGCCAAAATTTTCAGCCTCTTTTGCATTGACTTGAATTTATATGTTATATTTGATGGAGAAGTTGGCCTTTCGTTTGCACTCAAAATGTTTATATTCTTCTTCATCGACTCCAATTTGAGTCACATGGCAGCACCATATGCGTTGCGTTTAAGTAAAAGCAGTTAAATAAAATTGAAAAAAAAATTAATTCGCTCAAATTTTTGGATGGGTAAAAGCTAAGTAAAACTAGATGGTTTTGAGTGATCTTTTAAAAGTTAATACTTTTTTATGGGTTATTTTAAAAGAAATCAAACTTCAATCTCATTGTTTAAAGCTTGTTCTACTCTTGAACTTCCTAATGGTTCAACTAGTATACGCTAAAATTAGGTGGTTTTAAAAAATTCAAGGTAAATTAATTGGTAATAGATGACTTGAGTTATAAATATTTTAAACTTTTCTTCTTTGGTTACTATAATTTTCCCCTATCAATTGCGAAATCATTGGGACAATATGGCTCCATACCATAGTGAAATTCTACCACCATTTCTGTAATATTCCAAGTTTACCTGTTAGGCTAATTAACCTCTAGTAGGTCAAAATCACATGACCTTAACAGTTTGAGCACAAGTTAATTGATAGCAGATGAACTTGATTTATAAGCACTTTAAACTTTTTTTTCCATTCAAAATAGGATTATTTAGGGAATTACATCACCATTCATGTATTGTTAACAGTATTATAGAAAAAGTATTGAAAGTTTAGTCCATTAATGCAATTTGTGCAAAGAAAATGTAGCCATCTTTGGTCCATCTGAATCACAATTTTTTGCTATATTCTATATTATTGAGATTCCCTTAGGATGTATGGATATAATATTTAACTTTAGCTAGATCATGTAATGGACGTGGACCTTCTTCTATAACAATTGAACAAAGAGAAGAATAAGAGTGGGATGCGAGCTCAATATCTGGCTTCTGGTTTCTTTCTAATTCTTCGCTAAGGAAAGCAAACATGGCACCATATGCTGATAAGAAATGCATTGAACTTTGATAAGCTCATCCAAACATCATGACGTGGAATAATGGAAAGCTTAAATTATTAGATGACTTCTAAATCACTCCAAGATTTATGTTTTGACTTATCATACACCCATAATCTTAGGTGCATGTTAATCATTAAATGAGCCTCTGAAATGCCATCATCAATTCCCATGCACATAAGGTTTGGTGCTAGTTTAGTGATGGTAATGAAAGTGTTGGAAAATATTTTTTGTTTTGCAAAAACTTCTTCCTAGAAATTGCTAGAAAATTTAGTTTAAAATTTAAATGCACAAAGAATTTAAATACAAAAGAAGATAAGAATTGTGCCTGAACCGAGGCATGTTAGACACTATCCTAAGAACTAGTTTTTGCCTTTTCGTGCAGGTTATAGGCGATTTGTCCCTAAGATACAATGATCTGGCTCGATTCGAACCTCCTACCATGAACACGATTGCGTGAAGGTATAACCCAACGAATCCTTCAAACACCCAAAGAAAAAATGATGAATATAAAATAATAAGAAAATAAATTAAAAATAAAGAGATAGAGAGCTCTTTCTCTTCTTTTCAGCAGGCTTTTGATTGAGATGCAGGTACCGATTCCTTGCAACAGAATCTCAATATCATGGAACAAGAAATCCAGACTTGTGAATGGGAATCTGCCTCTACCTCCCTTTTTTATTTCTTTGGAAGAAAGCCAATGTCACATCAAGCAGCATAGAGAGACTCCAATGAGCAAGAGAGAAGTCCTTTCTCTCTCTATCTCTCGGCTGCCTTCATCTTGCCAAGAGGTGATCTAAAGGAGTTAAAGGTTCAAATCGAGCCGGATCATTATACCTTAGGGACAGATCGTCTACAATCTGCACGAAGTGACGAAAACTAGTTCTTAGGGCAATGCCTAACATGCCTTGGTCCAGACGCGATTCTTATCTTCTTTTGTATTTAAATTCTTTGTGCATTTAAATTTTAAACTAAATTTTCTAGTAATTTCTAGGAAGAAGTTTTTGCAAAACAAAAAAAATATTTTTTAACAGCTAAGGACTAGTTCTCAAATAAAACAAAGATATATTAGAATTAAATGCCCAAATACAAATAAACAATAAGTTGGATATTCCAACAGTCATAAAATTATTAATTAAATTATATAAAAAAATTTATTAAATCTTATGGCAATAAATTTTAAATGACTCAAAACATGCGCCTTACTTCTCCTCATAATCTCATTCATAAGAAAAGTTGGATTAGAAAACATAATTTTAGGTAGAAGAAATAATCACTTGATTACCCAAAACAGAGCATTTACATGATATGCCTTATCACAACATCAAGTTCATCCATTCTTTACAAACATAAAAAAATTCACAATAGTAGGTAAGTAGTAAGTATTTGCGCAATGCTGTCACTTTTATCTAGCAAAGAACAACACAGCAAGGAGATATTGAATATAGACCACTATACTAGCAAATACTTATCTAGAGAAAATACTTATCTGGAATAGAAAAACTTTTGCATTTATGTAAGAATGCAAATATATGCTAGTGGCTGCATTTGAAAGTAAAATAATGAAATGATATGAAAATACATCTACACATAAGCATGCATATATCATGTGCACAAATGCATGCATGTGTGTACACACATGTAATATATATAATACATATATATATACACGTGTATATCATATAGGATGTATCATTTTATGTATATGATATGGACATATAATATAATTATAAAAATACAATGCAAGACATCTTCAAAATTCATAGTATCAGGACAGGAACTCACCTAACACTTCCTTTTTCCTTCTTGTATAGGCTACGTATTCAAGTTTTAAGAGCAAGAAGTGGAGTAATTGGCAGATGCTAGGAAAGTGATTATATGGTTGCCTACATATAGCACAATGTGATGCTTGCAAGCCATGCATAGATTTATGCACACACCAAAAGCAAGAAGTATGACCACAAGCAAGAACAAAGGGCTTGTGGAGGAGATCTAGAAAGTTTATTCCCATCCAAAAAATTTATAGGTCCGGTATACCAGTATGCCTCTAATATATAGTATGCACATATCCATTGTCAGCCACATTGAGCTTCTTTCATGGGATCTTCAATCGTAGAGGTTAGATATCCACCGTTGATGATCAAATAATGGGTTTAAGCCCCATCCCCCTCGATGATTCTAGAACTCCACTCTTAAATAATTTTTTGGTTAATTGATCAGCCAAATTCTTCTCAGACTTGACAAATTCCAAGGAGATAACATTATTTTTTCAAGAACATCAAACTTTTAATTTTTAAGTAATTTTTTTTCTTTAAAGATATTTTAGCCATCCTACCAGTGCTAGTTGAATGGTGTAAGTGAAGCGCAGATGTCAGCTGTCCGATTGTCCAGCTTGCTATTAGTTTGTTAAGAAGAGGATAAATTAGTGAAGTGGATAAATAGCATAGGCATGTGAAGAGCCAAAGAAGCCTTAATGCCTTAGTTATAAGATTCATCATTAGGTGATGAACATCTTAACTATTCTTGTTGAAAGATCCTGAGAAAGGATTTAAATTAGTTCTTGTTGACAGCAGATAGGGTCACATGGTCGATCCTTCGATCTTTGGGTCTAAGAATTTGTTAAAAAAAGGTGCAAAGAAATCAAACATTCAAGCTAAGTATTTAAACTCTAAAAACTCCCTTATTGAATTCATAAGAGTCGAAACGGTGTAGGGCTGAAAGTAAGATAGATTGGATCATGCCAAACCCTTGTTCAAGATGTGTTTAATTTTTTTCGAGTTTCAGATCAAACGAAAATCCAAAAACTTTTGCCAAACCTAAGATCAAGCCTGACCTAAGCCTAGGCCTAAGCTCGGTCAAAAATTCATTGGGCGGATCCGAATTAGCCCATTGGGCCAAAACCCTTGGCAAACCTAATTTTGATCCAATTTTAATAATTTATTTTACAAAACTATTTTCTCATTTATTATGCTCTTAATTTTCCTTATGCTCTCTCATCCTTCCTCACCCTCATCCTGATCCTTCCCTAGTTGGCCCTCTTATCCACTTATTTAAGTTAACATTTACTCAGGCAAATTATACATGATAATTTTATATTTTCGATACTCTGATTACAAAGTATAAAATTATTAGGAATATAATACTATTAATAATACTATATGTATATTTTTCTCTTTTCCTAAAATTCTCTAAAGAAGGAAAAATAATACTAAATGTTAGAGTTGAAGCAAGATAAACCCTACAGTCGAGGGAAGTGAAATATTCCCTTTTTATCCCTTAATATACCAATAGAGATAATATTCTACTTCAATCTCAGGGTTTCTCCCTCTTTTTTTATTTAAATAAAATAGAAACCAAAAATGGATATTTATCATTTAATATAAATTCAAAGTACGTACAAAGTAGGTCGAAATTCTTATTGCATTTATTGAGTATCACGTGTGGTGTTTAATCCTACACGAAACAATTAGTAAAAAGTAGATGGATGTAGATAATTGGGCTCAAAACTTAAATGGCTTGAGCATTAAAGCTGAATTGAGTTTTGACTTCTGCAAGTGCTATCAAAATTGATAGAGCCTATGGTTATGGTGTGTGGCAATTAGACTTGATAGATTAAGACATGCTAGTTTTGTGCATCAAAAATTGGCTCAAACGTGAAGAAAAAAATTGTTGAGGATCACTGTGAAGTTTGAGTCCCACATAAAATAACCAGTGGGAATTAAGTAGAGAGATTGATATGAATGGGTAGGTCTAAAATCTAATGGCTTAGGGTTTTTCAATCTAATTAATTTCTGCAGACTTTTATATCGAAATCATCTTTTTGTTGACCTTATTTCTTCCCAACAGGATTATTTTGTGCTCTTCTAAATTGCCTCTCATTAATCATACACTAAGATGCATGAGTAATACGCCTGGGTATCCAAAGACTTATTATTGAGGGAGATTCTGCTACGGTTATCAGTTGGATCCGTCAGAAGTCTACTGACCATCTGTTGTCCATCTCCTTGATCAGTGACATCCGATCTCTTCTCCAGAGTGCTGACAGCATTCAAATTCAGCATATCTACAGGGAAGCTAACTCAGCTGCAGATTGGATTGCCGCTAGAGTGGTATATCACTCTGGCTTTTGAAGCTGGAAGCAGAACGATCCTTGCCCTATTACCCTTACCCAAATATTGTATTCCGATATATCGGATTTGATTCATCCTAAAATGATGTGATCATCCATCTGTATCAAAAAAAAAAAAATATTGCACGAGTAATACGCCTGAGTACTAAAGTAAATTTGCCTCCCTAATTTAAATAGGTTTAAAATTCTACACCTATAATTGCGTGCACATACTCCGATGCAAACATGGTCATCAACACGTGAAGTCGTAAGATGGTGTACAGTTATAGATTAGAGAAGTCTGCTGGAACGCTAGCGAGTTTAATCTCAATTGGCGAAGGGGCCGTGGGTTACGCAAAAGGTGTTGAAATTTGGGAAAAGAAAGTATAATAATTAGAATTGGAAGATGAAGATAGGATAAGAACGGAGGTTTGAACATATTAAATCACTTTTTGAGTCAACTATACGTTAGAATTTTAACAATTCTTAACCAAGGATACATAAAAGTGCATTAATGAATTTTTGATCATAGACAATATATAGATTTTTTAAAATGTCTTTTAAAATTGAGTGTTATAGTATGAGACGCATCAATTCATCATAGCATTACGCTATTTTGTAATGATTTTTTTTATTATGAGAATTGCCATTGTAAAAAAGTCATGATTCTCATATGAAACATGCACACTTAGTTTAATGTAAGCAAAACCCAACAAAAGGAAGCTCAACTTGCCCTTTGGTAGATAAGGATACCAGATCAGAGGTTTTCAGCCTATGGCATTGATGCATTCCGTTCATGAAAGTTAATTTAATCACATTATTTTGTAACCATAAATATTCATATTTATAAATTCTGAAGGTAACCCAAGCGTCAATGCCTTTACCATTTTAAATCAGAAGGTATATACATCAAATAGTATAATTCTAAGGGGGAACGCACTTCCACCAATACGAATACGGGAGTCAACCCTTACTCTCCCAGGATCTCCCCGGCTCCATCTTCACGCATTCTCTACTGCGTTCAGCGGCCGGCCACCCGGAGAAGCACCACTACTAGCATCAACTACTGCACTTATTGTCCTAATTAATTAATTAATTCCATAACATCAGAGGCAACTTGGAGGAATAACAAAGCCAGAGGTGCTCCCATGCACATTCTTACAGTAGGACTGTGCCTGATTGTTCAAGTAAGTAAGATTAATGTCCTGCAACTCAATTCCACTGCATGGATTGCTGGGGCTGCAGTCGAACTTGACCACCACCCCAGTCGCCGATGACCCATGAATGTTGCTGTACGTCACCTGGCTAATCTTAATTCCCGAGCTCTGAGACAATGTTAACGAGAGGAAATTAGAAGAAGAAGAAGAAGAAGATATAAATCCTTAGCCCATTTAAGCACAAGAGATGGGACTAGTTCTTCCTCACCTGGCCCGGGCAGTCCGTGTTGCCAGGGCAGTAGTTCTGATCAATGACTATTGGATTTTGGACATCCTGCATCATGGCATCCTCGAAGCTGACTCCATGAACAAACCCGCTGTTAGGCTTCCCCCACGTCTTGATCCTTAGCCCGTTCTGCGTTCCTGTGAACACCACCGACTTCACTGTTATATTCTGCACACCGGCCTCCTGTGGTGTGCTCCCTAAGCTTCCAATGCTGCACCAATGAAAGCAATTTATTAATTAGGAAGGTAGCCTTTCGTCGTCGTAATCATCTGATCATCATCAATGAAACAGTGATTCGATCTCTCGCCTGATGCCATGACCCGGGCCACAGTTGGTCTTCTCGATCCAGACATCCGTGGCGCCTTCGCCCATGGAGATGCAGTCGTCGCCGGTCTTGATGCTGCTTCCGGTGACGGTGACGAAGCTCGACTTCTGGATGTGGATGCCGTCGGTGTTGGGGCTGTCTTCCGGGGCAGTGATCTTCGCACCCGTTACCGTCACACTGGAGCTGCCAAAGATTGAGATGTGGAAGAGTTCACTGTTCGTCGAAGTCAGGCCACTGATCAGAACGTTCTTCGATTCAGCGATCGAGAGTGACTGCATTCATAATCAAACCCAAACCCAATTAGTCCAGTGTCGAACGAATACTTGGAATCACAATGCTGCTAACTCCTGGTAGCAGTTTGATATCTAATGGATATCAGAATATGGCAAAGCCCACCTACCGTTGCACCAGTTGGACAGCTCCGGCCGGCCGTCTTGCAGGCCCAGAAAGACTGCCCTTGGCCGTCGAGCGTCCCACCGAAGATGGACAGACCTTGGACATTTTGGAATGATATCCATGCTGTGTTAGAACCATAACTGGAGGAAGCGACGATGGTCCCACTGATAGAGACCCTGACATCGCTGTTGTTGCACGGCCCCTGGAAGATGGCCTGGCTGACGAAGAACCTGCCGGCGGGCACAACGATGGTTGCAGGCTGGTTGGAACCGCAAGCAGAAGCCCATGCACTGAGGAATGACTTGGCCGAGTCGGTCTGGCCGTCAGCTTTGGCACCAAAATCCGCAATGTTGTAGGCTGCCGCCGTTGAGCTTGCGAAGGAGGAGACGAAGAGAACCGTGAGAAGAAGAGCCATGGGACGTTGTGTCATCGGACTGGCTGTTCAAATAGATAGAGGGGGGGTTACTTAGAGGTTCTGGAGATCTGATGGAGAGAGATAAGGCCTTTGGAGGTGTACTTATAGGGTGGGCCGGTCTTGGAGGGCAATTAACTTGGCATTTTACGTGGAGGATTAAACGTCGAAGGGTTGGACTTGGAGGGGTGGCGGTCGGCTTAACTAATTAGTTGGAACTTGGACGGCATCAGGGCGTGCAGTTTGCGGAAGGTCAAAGGATTCGGGAGGTGTGCGGCAGTTACCTAAAACTAGAAGGAATTGCAAAGAGACTAAGAACATTCTGAAGCATTGATTGGTGGTACTCGTCCATGGCTTGTGTTGGCTTGCACGGCTTTGAATGTCCAAAAACGCCAAACCGATCTAAAGCAGCCATTTTGCGTGTTTGTTGCTTCATTTAATAAATATGGTAGCCTATCAATAAATTCTTTGCCTGTGATCAAAAGTTAAGGGGAGTGATGGATAATTTATTCCTCTATCCTCTTCGTTTCCTTGATGGCTCAAAAATCATCTTCAACCATATATTACTTCTTGCAGTTTGGTCATATCTTGAAGATTCGATCATCCCTACAAGAGTATAAAACAATTTAAACTGAAAACTGGGACAATAACCTAGTTCGAAGAAACCTGGTTCTCAAGTAAGCTAGGTATGCTTGCACTGAGAAGTGTCTCGCATTGATTCAGTCGCACTATATTAATTTGTTGGCTAAGAGGCTTGGGAAGTTGATTAAATCGAGCGTCCAAGTGACTTCAATGACTTTTTCCAACACTGACGAACCTGGCCACTGGAACTCCCCTGCTGCTTCGGCAGCGAACCGTACCACGGTTTTCATTTCTTGGGTGTCCCCTCCTCCAGGTTATGTCAAAGTGAACTTTGACGGCTCTGTCTCTGATCGTTCTGCTGGATCAGGTTTTATCATCCGAGGATCGAATGGGCAGTTACTAGCAGCTGGCGGTCACAGCTCAATCGGCATTTCGGTTCCTATGGCGGAGCTACAGGCGGCATGGGCTGGTATCACACATGCTGTACGGGATTTGGGCTATCATCGGCTGATTATTGAGGGTGATTCACTTACGATTATCAGATGATTACGCGGAGGGGGACTCCTATTCTGGCCTTAATCCTCTGATTAAAGACATTTTAGTCACTCTTCAGTCTACTAGTGCATTTCAGATTCAGCATATTTATCGGGAAGCCAATGCTGCGGCTGATTATGTTGCTTCTGCTGTCGCTCGCAATCCTGGCCGATGGATTTGGCAAAATGGGATACCTTCTGTCTTATTATAGCAAATTTTGTACTCAGATGCTTTGGGTTTGACTCGCGCCAGAGTTGTGTGATCGCCCGGCTGTAACAAAAAAAAAAAAAAAATGGGCACCAAGCCCCAGGCTAATAAACAATAGATACAATACTTAGCTACTTTAAAATAACAAAAGGAGTTGCTCTAGCATTGTTTTTATTTAATTATTATTATAATTTTATCCAGAAAGATGGTCAACCATAAAGGATCTGCATCATGTTGCTTATGTTGAAATATATGATACAGCATGTGGCATGATAAGCCATGACCTTGAATCAAGGTTTAATTAAGTCTCAATGCAATAGAAAGCATCTTCATCTTTAATTCCATCCTACCTTTTTGGCCTAGATGGAGATAAAGTTTTGAAACTCATCCAAATGAAAAAAAGAAGCAAATGAAGAAAAGAAGCAAACATGTGAAAAAGGAAAAAGAAGAAGAATAAAGAGAAAAGAAAAGAGAGAAGAAAGAAAAATAAAGTATGAAATAAAGAAAAGATAAGAAAATATGTACATACCGGGATGGCTATCGGTATTATTTTGCAGAAAAATTAGAACTTTTTCCTTAAAATTTAAAAACTTGATTGAAATAATACATACTTTGATTAACAAAAGATTTCTGCCCATTTCAATTTTCTTTCTTTTTTCTGGCAATTGTCACGTAGTTTATGGATTATCTAAATTTTGAGAGAGAGATGATGTGGCTTCATTTCCATGACTAAACCAGCAGCAGAAACCATGTGCATGGGAATTGAGTACAGCATGTTGGATGGATATTTAATGATGAACATGTATTTGTGATTATAGCCATATAATAAGATGGATATCATGGAGCAAACCTTAACTGATATGAGAATGCATGCAGCTTTTAATCTTTGAAACAGAATGGTACTCAGATGATCCAATCAAAAGGTTGCTTGCAACTGTTTCAGGAAAAGTCATGCTAATCTTCATATATGGGGAGAATGCAAAGAATTATATGGCAAGAATGTCTTCCAAGTCAACATGAGAAAAATGAAGCAAGATGTCTAGAGTCACCTGTTCTTTGTTGACTTGTTATATAAGCTGTCCACATCCAGTGCATGTGGGAGTGTTCCAGAGTGCTTTCTTCCTGATTTTTTCTTATTTTTCGCCCTGAAAGAAGGTCTGTCCTCTTAAGTTACATGTGAATGGCCTGACGAAAGGATCTCGCTCAACAATTTTGCTTTTAAAGAAAGAAAGATTGCTTCACTGATTGCTGTGGACCCAATACCAGGAACCTGGCCATTGATACGGAGAGAGGAAACAGTCCAGATTACAGTTAGAAAAAGCTGATCTCCTTGCGAAATTCATTTGTGTGATACCGTGTTGAAAAATATTTTTTATCTTATCAAAAAATTCTTTCCTAAAATTTATTAGAAATATATTATAAAATTTTAAATATAAAATAAAATAAAAAATAAAATAAGATATGGATCAAACCAAGACCGAGCGTGTGACACACTGCCCTAAGGATCGGATTTTCGCTCTTTCGTGTAGGTTATTAGCGATCTGTTCCCAAGGTACAACGATCCGGCTCGATCCGATCCTTCTACTACGAGCACGATCGCGTGAAGGTGTAAACTCAATTATTACCTTCAGATGTAATTAAAAATAAAAATAAAATGATATCCAAAAACTTATAGGCTATTCCAAAACCTTTTAAATCTTTTATAGGCTCGGCCCATAAAAGCTCCAACGGCTCGGCCCATAATGGCCTTAAAGGCCTAATAGCCGTTAGCTCCAAATCACGTTAGAAACGGCTTACAAAATTAATTGTTTGGACTGTTTCTGAATGTTGATGAACGTTGGCCATCCAACGTTCACCCAGCGCAACGTCCTATTGCATGAATGAAGCCTGTGAGGGCATTCTCCTTTTTTTTATTTTACTTTTTTAACAATCTTTCATAAAAGTTTAAAATAAAAAAATAAAATAATATAAAAAAATTTTAGGGCATCTTATATTGCGCAATAGTAAGGTATCATGTGGACTTGAACATCACTTAGTATTGATTGTATACATCTGAAGGAACCATAGTGGATTAGACCTTGAACTAGGTCCTTTGACTCAGACTTCTACTAATCACACACAGTATTGATCAATTGGGTTTAAGCGGTTAGCGCATATTAAAGGCCTTACGCTTAATACCTTGATTTTTCATGAAAATTCTTTAAGGTTAGCCCAAACCTTTAGTCCGGCCTAATATGACGATTCTCATATAGGTGAATCCTCCAAGGGTATTTGTGACTAATACCCTGCAGATAACCTACCTCGGATCCATTAAGAGAATCACTCAACCTTACACAAATTTACTTTGTCACTTTATAAGAGCACTCATCATAGGGATGGGATGAATTTTTTTAAAAAAAAATTATGCTCTAACACGATCACTCAATCAGCTTCGTTTCTACCACATTGAACCTCATTCATGGGATCTCCAATCACAGAGGTTGGGTATCTACTGCTGGTGACCAAATAATGGGCTTAAGCCACATCCCCCTCGATGAATCTAGGACTCTACTTCTAGATAACTCCTTGATAATTGATCTGCCTAATTCTTCTCAGACTTGGCAAATTTCAAAGAGATAACATCATTTTTCTTGTATTGTTTTATAGTATCAAGTAACATATGTTTACAATGCAGAGAGAACGCTGGAGTCATTACCATATGCCAAATGCAACATGGCTCTAGGTGAGAATAAAATATTATCTCACAAAAACTACAATGTATTGCACTTGCTGAAATTTATTTTTAAACTACAAACTGTGCACAATTATCTGCATCCTGATGCTACCGCTGCTAAAATATCCATCGGTTTTCTCAGAACTTCCTCACTCATCAATAGAAGGACAAGTTTGAATAAGAAATAAACAAAACGACAAATGACAGATATTGCACAACTAAATGCAACATGCACACATCTAAATAAGGTAATCATCCTATTGATGAGCTGATATTATGACTATTCACGATTAACTACGGAGTCCTCTAGCATGGGATCCTGTGCATTAGTGCTGCTGTATGATCGCACCCATTTAAATTATTGGAAAAAAAAAAAAAAAAGAGAACGCCCGTGAGCGGGGCTTCATTCACGCAATATGACGTTGCGCTGGGTGAACGTTAGACGTTCAGAAACATCCAAACAATTAATTTTGTAAGCCGTTTCTAACATGATTTGGGGCTAACGGCTATTAGGCCTTTAAGGCTATTATGGGATGAGCCGTTGGAGCTTTTATGGGCCGAGCCTATAAATAGGCTCAAGGATTAAGATGGAGTAGAAGGGTTTGGAGTAGTAAGTTTTTGGATTTTGGATCTCATTTTATTTTTATTTTCAATTAATCTTTTCTTGAAGAAGGTAATCATTGGGTTTGCACCTTCACGTGATCGTGCTCGTAGTAGGAAGATCGGATCAAGCCGGATCGTTGTACCTTAGGGACAGATCGCCAATAACCTGCACGAAGAGGCAAAAATCTGATCCTTATAGCAGTATCTAATACACCTCGGTCCTGATTTGATCCATATCTTATTTTATTTTTTTACTTTATTTTGTATTTAAAATTCTATAATATATTTCTATTATTGGAAAAAGTAAAAAAAAAAAAAAAGAGAATGCGTTGCTAGCTCACGGGCTTCATTCACGCAAACAACGGCCCAAACAATTAATTTTATAAGCCGTTTCTAATGTAATTTGGGGCTAACGGCTATTAGGCCTTTAAGGCCATTATGGGTCGAGCCGTTAGAGCTTTTATCGACCGAGCCTATAAATACTCAAGGATTCAAGATGAAGCAGAAGATTTTGGAGTAGCCTATAAGTTTTTTTATCTTATTTTATTTCTATATTTTATTAATCTTTTCTTGGGGCTGTTGGAAAATATTTTTGATCTTGCCAAAAAAATCCTTTCCTAGAAATTACTAAAAATATATTATAAAATTTTAAATGCAAAATAAAGTAAAAAATAAAATAAGATATGGATCAAACCAGGATCGAGGCATGTTAGACACTGCCCTAAGGATCAGATTTCGCTTCTGTTATTGCGATCTGTCTTCAAGGTACAATGATCCGGCTCGATTCGATCCTCCTACTACGAGCATGATCGCATGGAGGTGCAAATCCAATGATTACCTTCAGATGCCTAAGAAAAGATTAATTGAAAATAAAAATAAAATCCAAAAACTTATAGGCTACTCCAAAACCTTCTACTCATTTGAATCTTGAGCCTATTTATAGGCTCGGCCCATAAAAGCTTCAATGGCTTGGCCTATAATGGCCTTAAAGCCTAATAACTATTAGCCCCAAATACATTAGAAATGGCTTAAAATTAATTATTTGAATCGTTTCTGAAATGTTGGCCATCCAACGTTTCACCCAGCGCAACGTCGAAGCCCGTGAGCGAGGGCGTTCTCTTTTTTTTTATTTTACTTTTAAAAGTTCCATATGGGGAGGTTAAAAAAAATGAAAAGAGGTTTATATTAGTAAAAACAAAAAAGAATAAATATCAATAAGATTCGTTTTTAGATTGTGATGATTTAAATTGGTATGGACTTTATTCTTCTTATTTTTTTGAAATGAAATGAATCCGTATTACGGGTCTAGATTCGTTATAATATAATATCAGAGTCATGCATCAATCAAAAGTGTAAAAATTAAGTATCATATAAGATAAAATGCTATATTCATGAAATGGTTGGGAGTCATCTTTTGAATCTAGGGGCATTTCTAGAATTTTGCTTAATGGTTGCCTCTGATGACAAACTCGTCATCCGTTAAAAGTTCTATATGGAAAAGGTTAAAAAAAATTTATATTAGTAAAAGTAAAAAAATAAATATCAATATATAGGAACTGTTTTTAGACCGTGACGATTCAAATTGATGTGGACTTTATTTTTGTAACTTTTCTTTAACAAAATGGATCGTACTATGGCCCAGTCGTTACAATTCACAATAATAGTTCTTCAAGGATTTTTTTTTCATTTCAACTGTAATCTGCGAATCCATCTGTAGTCAAATCAGGCCGTATCACAACTCTGCATTCTAGAACATATTTGAATAATGGAAGGACTTAGTGCACCGTTTTGATGCACTAAGCCTACACCGATGCGCGGTATTGACGTGCCATGCAGATGCGCGTGTGAAGCACGTCATGACCTCAATGAACCATGGCACGTCCATACGATGCGCGGTCAATGCCACACATCGGTGCGCGCTTCCTGCACCCCTAGTGCAGGAAGACTTTTCCTTGAATCATATGGACTGTGGACTGCTGTGATTCAAAGAAGGAATGCAGACCAGGAGCTTCGAGGCCTTCCTGTGAATGTTGGGCCTCATGCTATCACGTTATCTGAGATATATTTTGTATGCTCATAGAAGATAAAAAAATTCTAAATAATAGATTTTTAGCAAGTCATTATTAAGATGCTATAATAGATTATTTAAAATGAATCCGAGTAGATTGGGCTTATAGGTTATATGGATAAGGGATTGTTGCTGCTGAAATCTATCCTCCGACTCGAGCGCGATCGGGCTTCAGGATGGGCTCCCTCCTGGGCGGACCTGCAAAACAGTCCTCACGCGAGAGGCGTTGGGGGTGGCCCTCCGCGGAAGACCCTCCGACGCTCAAGTCAGCGGAGATCAGCAATCAACAAATTTGAGGAGAAGGCTCTCGCTGAAGAGTCTCTCCAGGATGGCCTTTCGAGAGCTCTGAGCAGAGCGTTAATGGCGGAAAGGGGTGAGCAGAGGCAGAAGGAGAGTGGGCCAGTAAGCAAGTGCGCATACCTGAGAAGTCGGAAGATGGTTCTATTTATAGAGGATCACTTGATTCCTTGGGGACGTCGTGGGTCTGAAAGCCGTTAGGATTCGAATCCAGTTTGTTACAAGGTCAGTAAGATTCGTATCTTGTTAGTTAGAGGATCGACGGCTGGGAGAGCTGGTTAATGTCTTGAGATTCGGAGACGGTGTAGGCTCTAGGGCTTTAGGCCACTCTTGGGTATGATTTTTGTCTAAACTCTCCCGTGCCGGATTCCGCAGAGGTGCTTGAGTGCCCGGGTCTGGCTGGGGCACGGTGAATAGGAATAGCTCGGTGGAGGCCGAGAGATAGGGATAGCTCGGCTGAGGCCGAGAGATGTCAATAGCTCGGCTGAGGCCGAGAGATGTGATAGCTCGACTGGACCGAGAGACAGGGATAGCTCTGAGGCTGAGGCCGAGAGATGTGATAGCTCGGCTGGGACCGAGAGATAGGGATAGCTCGGCTGAGGCCGAGGGATGTCAATAGCTTGGCTGAGGCCGAGATATGTCAATAGCTCGGCTGAGGCCGAGAGATGTCAATAGCTGATGTCAATAGCTCGGCTGAGGCCGAGAGATGTGATAGCTCGGCTGAGGCCGAGGGATGTCAATAGCTCGGCTGAGGCCGAGAGATGTCAATAGCTGATGTCAATAGCTCGGCTGAGGCCGAGAGATGTGATCCAAGCCCTGGGAATCCTTGGCTCGCCGAGGGCTAAAGCGCCTCGACCAGTGAGGCTGATTCATCTCTAACGAGTACTGCACAGCAAGTGGGAGTCAGGGCTAATCCTAACCCTTGCACGATTATTAATGCAACGGTGATTTTACCCCTCAACACATGCCCCCCACTCCCTAGTTCGAAGCGTAGGTTCGGGCGTATGGAGTATAACTCCAGGTGGCACGATCTGAATGGAGGGTCTGGATTTGACAGCCTGCGTAATGATGCCCTAATTAATGCTGCACGGCCGCCATGCCTTTACGGGATGAATCTATCGTTTCTTAGGGGCAAAGGTTGGGGAAACACCACGTATCAAATCCCGATTTTCACGGCGCCCGCGATGGCAGTTCCGGGTGTCTCGATTAAAATGCCTTATCTTCTTTTTGAGGCGGTTACCTTTGAGGAGAAACAAAGTCGTAACAGTGCCATTTCCGTTCGTAGCGCTCTTTTGTTTCTTCTTGGAGAATCTTGTTCCCCTGTTTCCTTTGTAACCTCGCTCGGCGTTCCTTTCAACCAACAGCATGGTGAGGCCTAGCGACATGGTTTCAGAGATTGTTGCTGAGGATTTGAGAGAATACGCCAGAAATATGGCATTCCCTCGGATCTCATTTTGCGGCTGCCGGAGCCCGAGCACAGGGTCTCGCAAGAGCTAGAGGGCGGGATCTTTCTTTACGAAGATAGCCTGAAGGCAGGCCTCCGATTTCCCCTTCATCCCTTAGCGAAAGAGATCATGAGGTTTTATAACATCTGCCCGATAATGGTGGCTCCTAATAGCTGGCGGAGTATCATCGAGTTTATCTCGATATGTAACCGGGTTCAGGTAACAGCAACTTTGTCCCTGTTTTGTGTTTGTTACCATCTGATGTCCGGAAGGAGCTCGGAGTGGTCCTATATCGGACCTCGGAGGTCATTCAGAACGATCATGGATAAATCATCGTCCATAAAGGAATGGAAGGTTTGATTCTTTATCGCCGAAGGGAACATCGGTTCCGGCTTCCCGCGGGGATGGGGAAACCCTGTTAGGGATATGGAAGCGCATCCAGCCTTATCCGAACAGAAGAAGGAGGACCTAGGGGTCCTTCTTGATGGTCGAGTGTTCTCGGCTAACGTCTTACTATCGGAGGAGGCTCTTTTCGCCGCCGGGCTTAGCCCCGTCGACGTACAAGGCAAGTCTTTTTTTTCTCCCTTCCATTGATTTCATTCGAGCGAGTATATCTCGGTCTGATTGTTCACCTACTGCGCTTGCAGCCAAGAGATCTGCGCTGGAGGGCCGCATAAAGAAGGAGTTGGGCAAGCGCCCGAGAGAGGCCAGTAGTGGGGAAAGACGCAAGCCTAAGAAGAGGGTTCGTCTTTCTGAAGAGCGCTTGCCGGAGATAGTGGACAGAAAATAGAATGTGGGAGCGCCGGCGATGAGAGAGGGGTCCTCTCAGTTGGGGGAAGAAGCAATAGCCATGACGGAGGAGCAGAGAGCGGAGGAGGACCCAGAGAGGGTTACCGAGATCCCTTGCCCTTTGGTGGTGGAGATAGTGGACAGCCTGGACGAGGCTCCGTCAGAAGTTCAGGGTGAGCCTACCATTGAATGGCCTCCCTCGGAGGGATTAAAGGGCGGTGACGTTGGGCCAGCGGTAATGGAGGCTCGGGAGGAGTTTCCTACTGGAGAGCTTCCGCCTGAGGAGGTTAGAGGAGTTGGTGAACAGGTTGAGGCTTCGGTGGAGCCCATGGGGGAGGAGCAGGCGCTGGTGATTGAAGAAGGACCTTCGGGTGAAGAAAGGGGACATGATGATAACCTTCCAGTCGAAGCTTCTCCCACTGAAGCCTCGGGAACATTGATGCCTGGGCTGGCCGAGATATCCGAGGAATCACAGGCCAAACTTTTGCTGAAGGAGGCTAGGAGATTGAAGGCTTCTTAGTCTGAGGTTGCCCGGACTAATCCCTCAGATGGGCAGCCTGGTAGTTTGGACCCGGCTGTCGAGGAGGCGTTCTCTGCTCTGATGAGGTCGGCATTGTATCCGAGCGCGGGTCCCTTAATGAACGAGTTTATGGATTTGGATCTTATGACGCCGCATTCGGTCAGCGGAATGTGGCGAAGGATGTTCATCTTCTCCCTGAAATCAACAATTCCACCCTCATGGAGCTAGCTAGGTCTTACACCTCCCGGGTGAGTTGCTATTCCAGAGTAGTGGGTGCTTTCTGGTTAACTTGATCGCGCTTTCTTATTTGGGTTTTGTTTCACAGAGCGCTCTGATCACTAGGGCATTGTGCTGGCGCTTGAGCTTGGCGACAGGGGCCAGCGTTTAGGCCAAGAGAGTCAGTACTGAGCTCCGATTGCGAGCAGAGGCGTCCGATAAATTTGAGCGAGTTCTGGACATTGCCAACAAGAACCTGGCGAGGGCGAGGGGATTGCATCAGGCTGCCCTCGATGATGCATCCAAATTAAGGCTCGAAGTTAAGGAGCTACGTGGGCTTCGAGCGAGGTACGATGAAGTATGCTCGGAGTTATCACAGGTCACATCCAGATATGCTGAAGAAATGGAAACTGCTAAGAAGCAGTTTGACGAAAGTCGAGACAAGCTGAGGAGAGAAGCTGCCGAGGAGAAGAATCGCCTGAATAGAATGCTTGGCGAGTCAGAGGAGAAGGTCCGGCAGCTAAATCATTGCATTGTTGCCAGGTATGACAGGATCAGATGGCATCAAGAGAAAATGGCCAAGCTCGATAACGAGCTCTCCCAGTCCAGGGAAGAAGCTAACAATAGGCAGTCGAAGATCAATGACCTCAAGGACAGGATCAAGCAGGTTAAGGCCGACAAGCTGAGGGCCTTCGGCAAGGTCGAGGAATTGACCAGGAGATTAACTCGGCAGGAGGAGGTACGATATCATCTTTTTAATTTTTCCATCGGCTCACTATTGCATCGGCTAACCCTGTGTTTGCATATGGAGAAGGCGAAATTAGAGGGCCAAAGCCAATTAGAGACCCTGCAAGAGGAACTGTCGTCGAGTCAACAAAGGAGCTCAGAGCTTGAAGGGCGGGCCGCCGAGACCGAGGAGCAAATCGCCTCACTCCGGAGCCAAGTTTGAGGCTGAAAGGCATCTCGCCATACTTTGGGGCGAACAAAATGCGACTTGTGCCGAGGCTTTTCAGCTTGGCGCGGAGGAGGCCCGAACCAGAATTTCTCAGTAGCATCCGGAATGGGACCTCTCCTTTTTGGATGTTGAACCCTTTGAGGCCTGTACCCCGGGGGCTGAAGAAGTCGAGTATGAAAATATCTCAGACGTCGATCTTGACGCTATTTTGGGCTCTAGTGAGGCCGCGGCTCCCGAAGGATACTCCAAGCTTGCCGCCGAAGGAATGATGACTTTCGAAGTGGGCAAAACGAGCCAAGCTTCCCCAAATGTTGCTGAGGATACCGCTGGGACTGATCCAGCCCCTGATCCTTGAGGGTCGCTTGTGTATTTTTTGCTTTTCGGACTTGTGACCTGATTGAAATTTCTGATGAACGAGTTTTTTCACCTCTATTTGTTTGTCTTTTTGACTGATCTTTTACCTTAAGTTTTCCTCCGACTGCGAACAGATTATAACTCATTCGCGCTCTTAGGTCGGTTGAACTCGGGCTAGAATAAACGTCTCGGTCGAGGCCGAGGTATAAAATGACCCGGCGCTGCCGAGGAATATAGTTCTGGTCTCGCTCGGAGCGGGTAAGGGAGTTTTCCTGCCGAAGTATCGGATAGCTCGACTTGAAATGGTCGAGAATGTAGGGGTATCCTGGTTAAAACCGAGGTTAGATAGTTGGCTTGCCCAGAATGGAGAAATGGGCATGTTTTCAGCCGAGGTACATGAAGTGGCTTTGTTGGAGAGTATTTCGCCTTTGTTAGGGGCATTTACTTCGTTGGCCTTTTCCAATGCAGGTCCTTTTAGTGTACGTGACAAGCAATTGATCGCCATTGAATGGCGTCATTTTCGGAGGGGATTTCCCGGGCCTGCCCGTATCCCAACGACCTGCAGCCGATCTCATGCATTTAAGGTTTTTGATTCAAGATCAGGGGAGATCCCTTGCCTTTCATCATGGCTTGGGAAACGCATTTGGCATGCTCTGGGAAATAATTCTTTTCTTCTGCCCTTCCACGTAGCAATGGGACATGCTGTTTCAAATTTTGGGGGCTCATTTGCCTATAAATTGGGGAGAACGGGCCATGTTAGGCTATCTCTCATGACTTTGTTCTCCTGTGAAAGCTCTCATGATGTCTATGTATCTGAGGTTGAGAATGGAGAGACTGAGTTCTCCTTTTGCAAGTCGACTTCCCCGGATAGCTGGGGTGATGAAGGAGCCGTTGAAGAGCAGCCCATCCTCAAGAGAGGAGTTTCGGAGATCATATGGAGAGCGCACGGGAGGTCCGCAGAGACCATATGGGGAGCGCACGTATGTGCTCCCTGTGTGTCCTTTGCCACTTGCCATGGAGACCGCCGGAGATGCAAAGTATGCATATCCCCATGGTAAGGACGGACTTTTCTTCTCCCTCAGGCTGGGTCCCTTAGCTCGTCCGGCTGGGGGATCTTTTGCCCATGAAGAGAGAGTTGAGAGCAGTGTGGGCCAACTGGTCCCCTATCTTTCACGGTCGGGCAGCGTCCAGCAGCCCAGCAGCCCACCCAGGGGGGATGTCTCCCCAGCATCGGCGTCCACAGGTCTTCCTTCTGTTCTTGGATCTCTTGGTTCATCCGAAGGACCCGTGGGAGGCCGGCCTGGCCCTAACCAGTGGTTCAGCGTGAGCTGACTGGATTATCTGACTACTCGGGTCAGGTGCCGAAACATCATTATTAACCGAAGCTGAGTGAAGCAGTCCAGCCGAGCTATTTACTTGTTTTATTTCCTGTGCCATGATGCACTTGTAATGCCTCTTAGGAGGTTGTAACTCTTTTCCATTGATGAAGAAATAAAGAAAGTTTTATTCTTTCTTCTTTTAGCACCTGCTTCTTTTTCGATGTGATTGTGTTTTAGAGTTACTACTCTCATATCATGCTTTTTGTGTCATAGCATATCTCGGCAGCGTTCTTGCTACCTTGCTTTTGCTAAGACAATGCTCGGTCCTCAGCAGAGGAAAATGTTTGTCCCTGTTTGGGTCAGAGGTGGACCTGAGCGGTCCTAGGGACTCATGCAGTAAGCATGATCCCGTTTGTAGAACGAAGCAGGTATTTCTTCGGAAAGAGATAGCTCGTATGTCTTTACGGTTGAGTAGAAGGAGGTTACTTACTTCTACCGAAGTATCATAGGACGTCTTAATTGCGTTAGAGAGTTTGAGAGATTACTAGTCTAGATCGGAGCTTTAGATAACATTTTAAGAATATGCCATTTGGCTTGGCCAAGGTTTCAGATAATCACTCGGTTGTAGCCGAGGCTTTGGAACATCGCTCAGTTGTTGCCGAGGCTTCATAATACCATTGGTTGTTGCCGAGGTTTCGGAATATCGCTCAGTTGTTGCTGAGGCTTTAGAATATCGCTCGATTGTTGCCGAGGTTTGGAATATCACTCGGTTGTTGCCGAGGCTTCAGAATATCGCTCGATTGTTGCCGAGGCTTCAGAATATCGCTCGGTTGTTTTACTTGACCCTGTCAAGGTACGGAGATCGCTTGGTTTTACTTGGCCCTGCCAAGATACAGAGATCGCTCGGTGTTGCCGATGATTTTTTGATAGTTTACTTGGTCCTTACTGCAACTGTGGATTCAGGCGCGGACGGCAAAGAGGATGGGGGCTACCCGAGCGATGGAGGGAGCGCCCGAAGCCTGTAAATTGGTCACTCTCGAAGAGGGCGAGCTATGTTGCTCAGTGTTGGTCGTTGATGCACTTTTTCCTCTTCTCCGCATTTTTTCGAGGATGCCTAATTTGAGGAAGTCTGGCAGACTTTCGAGGACATTTACTTCGAAAAGGTCCGGTAGATCGGAGGGAGTCTAGTCCCAAGAAGGGAGCTCCTTGAGCGCCTCAACGTTATTAATGATCCTCTTCGACGAGGGGAGGAACTCTTCGTTTCCCGCCAGCGCCCACTGAGGTGGCGATGCGCGGCGAGTTTCCACGGGTTAAAATTAATGGCTCAAGCGATCGAAATATTCACCAGGAGCGGTTTAAATATGGATGAGGAGGATGCCTCTGTTAGTCATCTTTTCAGCCGATCTCCCAAGAATTTCTGGGTTCTGAGATGGCTTCTGAAGGTGAGGGGCGATCATCTGAGGCACCAAGCAGTGACGCTAATGGCCATGGGGGGTCTCAGGGAGCCGCGTTATGGTAACCGTTGACGGGGAGGCCTTGGTGTCAATGTTTGCGGATCGCGAGCGACTTCAGAGGGCGGCCGAACAATATCTGGCCATTTCTATGAGGGAGGTCGAGCTCCTTCGTCGTGCCAATAGCTGACTGGAGAGGGAAGTAGCATCCCTTCGACGACAGATCGTCGAGTCAGCTCAGCATGGGGAGGACTCGGCGGCTCTCGGAGAAGATGATAAGCCCCAGTGAGGGCTCATGTATCTTTTTCTTTCTTTTTTGCCCTTTTTGTGATGAATGAAAAAGAGGGTTTTCGCAACTTTTGTGTTTGCTATTATTTCCAAAATGTTTGCTCTTATCACTCGGTCTTGGCCGAGATTTTTGATAAGTGACGCACTTCAGCCTTGGCCGAAGCTTTTAATAAGAAGTAGAAATGCACTTCGACTTTGGCCAAGGCTTTTAATAAGTGATGCATTTCGGCTTTGGCCGAGGCTTTTAATAAGAAATGGAAATGCACTTCGGCTTTGGCCGAGGCTTTTAATAAGAAATGGAAATGCACTTCGGCTTTGGCCGAGGCTTTTAATAAGTAATGGAAATGCACTTCAGCTTTGACCGAGGCTTTTAATAAGAAATGGAAATGCACTTCGGCTTTGGCCGAGGCTTTTAATAAGTAATGAAAATGCACTTCGGCTTTGGCCGAGGCTTTTATTCTTCGGCGCTGGCCGAGGCTTGTAAGCTGCCTGAATCCGGTCAAAGTTTTCTTCGCTCTTCGGTCCGGCCAGGACTTGTAAGCTGCCCGAATCCGGACGAAGTTTCTTCGTTCTAACGAGGCAGTAAGCGCTCCATGGCTTCGCGCCTGCATGAGCAGGGTCTTGTACTACCTACTATTCTTGACTATCGTCTCTACGACCGAAATTGGTTCCGCATCAGTTTCCTAACCGAAGAAGTCGTATTTTTCAGCCATTGGTTGGTGATTCGCAACAACTCACATAGCTAAAGCTGATTATGACCAAAGGCACACGATGAGGGTTAAAATATTCATTGATGGCTAAAAGTTTACAAAATTTCCGATCTGAGTTGGGCTTGGAGCAATAAAAAAAAAAAACTATTAAGGGTCATTTGAGGCTAGGTCATCGTCTTCAGGGACGTCATCTAGCTTCAGCCCTTCAATATCCTCGAGGTCGTAGAGTTCTTGGACTTTTTCCTTGCAATCTTGGAAGCCGGCATCGTAAGCAAACGCCATCAATTCGGCTAGCTCCTTATCAAATGCTTTAGACTTCCTGAAATCCTCTATGGCCTCTGCAGCTCTTTTCTCCGCCTCGAGGGCTTTCCGTTCGGCCTCGACGGCCTCCCTCTTGGCCTCGGTCACCGCCGCGTCCAAGTCGGCAATCTTGGCGTCGGACTAGCGGACGACCTCTTTGGCTGCGTTTATTTCAATGGAGGCAGAATCCAATCGAGTCTTCAAAATGCACACCTCTGATTCCACCACCTCCAGCCTCTCCTTGGCTATCCTTTGCTTCTCCTCGGCCGCCTGAGCGTTATCCAGCTCATTGGCTGCACGACGCTGGGCAACTTCCAGCGCGTACTATGCCTTCTCAACTCTCAGCTGGATGGCTTCGACTTCACCTTTAAGGTGGCCGGGTATCCTCCAAGGCCATCTCTGCCTTTTCTGCCCTAGCCTGGAGTGACAACATCTCCTCCCGCGACTGGTCGAGAGCAGCATCACTCAGGGTCCAAAGTTCCCTTATGGCAATCAGAGAGTTCAGTGCATGAGTGAAATGTCAATGTTAAAAAGCAAAATAAAACAAATAAAACAAAGAGGAAAATGATAATGGGGCAAAGGCTCACCCAAAGATATGCCACAGATGCCTCGCGGAAGAAGGTGGCTCTCCCTTGATGCCAGAGAAACTCCTGCACCTTTACCACAGATGCTTCATCTAAGACCCGCTCGGCCCAACGGCTGTGGTTCACTAACGGTGATTGGAAGGAAGGGTCGACGCCCCTCCTTTCCCTTGGCACGGGGGCTGCGGAAGAGGATTCCGCCTCCGACTCTGCTGCCTTCGGCCCTTGGCTGGTGGAGGCACTTCGGTTGTTGCCCCTACGGGGGGCAGGATAGCTACGGGAGTTGGCCCTATTGTTGCGAGGACCTGCTCCGTCTCCAGGGCTTCGGGCGGGGGTGACGGCGCTTTTGTGACTTGCTCTGGAGAAGGATCGAGCAGGATGACAGGAGGAGCTGGAACTGAAGGTGATCTTCTTTCTCCTATTTGGCTCCGCCCGACTTCCTCGCCGGCCTCGGCTTTTACCATGTCTTTCTTGGCGGGCTCGTCGGCTTGGGCTCTGGCTGCCTCGCACACGTGCGGGGGATCCACAACTTTAGCCCTTTTAGCGTCGGCCTCACCAGCGTCGGCCCTTCCAGTTCGGCCTTCTTCAAAACCTTTGCGCGCATGGGCTTCACGACTCTAGCCCCTCCAGCATCGGCCCTCCCCGCGTCGGCCCTCCTTGGGATTTTGGCAACGACCCTCCTCTCAGCAAGGGACTCATTCCCCGTTGCCTTCCTCTTCTTAGTGGCCGCCTGCCTGAGCTCGTGAAGCGATGGCGTCATCCCTATAAAGGCAGGAGATGAATAAATAATTTAAAAAAGGGAAGAAAAAGAAAAAAAGAAGGAAAAAGGTGGGTAATCAAGTGCTCACCACCAGAAGGGATTAGGCCGGCGAGACGAAGGTTTTCATCAACCAAAAGCTTATTGCATCGAGGGACATCGGCAGTCAGAAGCTGCCCAAATGCCATTCGATCTCTTGAAAGGATGGAAGAATCCCTATTGGCATCAATATTGGGTGTCCCCCAGCTTCGCGCACCCCATCGATATCAGCAAAAAAGAACTTATCCTTTCACCCTTTAACGGAGGTGGGAAGGTACAACTTAAGGATCCTATTGGACCTAGGGGTGAAGGACCACCAACCTAATTGCTTGAGGAGGGTATAAAAACTGCGGAATAAGGAGATGCTAGCCTCTATGCCTTGCAGGTGACAGAGAACCAGAAAGCCGACGATGGTTCGGATCGAGTTAGGACTAACTGGGAAGGTGTTAGAGAATATCGGTTCAGAAGATTGAGGATGAAATGGTGGATGGGTAGTCGAAGTCCGGCCTTAAAGAAGGCTCCGTACAAGGCAACTCTTCCGGGACGGGAAGAGGTTACCCTGTCATCAGGAGCAGGGTAGAACAAACGAAGGTTTGGCGGAAAGCTATACCTAGCTTTCAGATTTACTATATCTTGAGCAGACATAGTGGAAGCAGTCCCTTTGGGGGACTCCTTGACAGCGTTGGAAGGACCAGCAGCCGTCGGACGGCTCCGGGCGGAAGTCCGCCTGTCGGTCAGATGACTCCGGCTACGAGGCATCTGACCGGCCACCGTTCCGGCAAGGAATGATTGGAGGAGGGGGTAAACCATTGGCTTGGTAAGGAAGCGAAAGTTTGAGAAGGAGTGGGGGAACGCCCCCTGGAATCGGAAATAGAACAAGAAGGCGAGGAAGCCATGGAGACTAACCTGGAAAACTTGAGCTAGGATCGAAGGAGCACGAGGAGAAAACAAACACGGGAGGCGGATGGACGCTCGCAGACTTGAGAGGAAGCAGTAGCGTAAGAGAAGGAAAGATGGGAGGATAAGGACGATTTTTTCCTCTTATAGCCCCATTTCAAATCATCCCATGGCCGTCCGTTCTGGCCATGTGTCCACCTTCAAATGGAAGGTGCTTCGGCGGCCTACCAGCGCGAAAAACATGAAAAGCTCCACCAATAGAGAGATGGCGATGGCCTTACCATAATGATGACGCTCTCCTTTTACGACTCACTGCTCGAGGGAAATCCTCTCCAATCCCAACAGCCCGGACGGACGAAATGATGGCACGAAAATCGGCCGCCCATAGGATATTAACACCCCTTTCGCTGGTGATTGTGCGCTCACTCATCTCAGGAGCGGAGGGCATCTGATACGGCTGACTGTCTCCTCTGGGTGGTATTATCTTTTGCACGATTTCCAGAAATAATGATGTGACAGCAAAACCCAGAAATGAAATTTTGGCTCCGGCCTTTGGCTCCAGCCTCTAGCGATGGCCTTTGGCTTCGGCCTCCAGCGACGGCCTCCAGCGACGGCCTTTGGCTTCGGCCTCCAGCGATGGCCTTTAGCTCCGGCCTCCAGCAACGGTTTCGGTCCTAACTTGGTGCCTTTCTCGCATGCACAATGACCCGCCTCAGGCAACAAATCCCGAGATTCGAGGTCTATTGCCGTATACCTCGCTCACTGAAATCACGGGCAAGTGCTAGCACGCTCGGTAGTTACCGCTACAAGCGGCCCTCATCTAGCAACAGCTTAACCGCTCGCCGTTCAAAGAAACTTATCCCAACGAGGAAGATTCGACGGTTCCAACGGAACGAGGTAAACGGGACCCCCCAGACAGGTATAAGAGGAGGACCCAAGCTCAATGCAAGGGGATCTCTCTCTCCCTATCTATCGCTCTCTATCTCTCAACTCCTATCTCACTACTACAGAACTGGGTGACAAGTTTACTAACTTGAGCGTCGGAGGGTCCTCGCCGGGAACACCGGCCGGGGACTTCTTGCAGGGTTCCGAAGAAGGGAGACGACCCCTCCATTCCACTTGGAAGCTCACGACAAATCTCAGCATGCTCGTCGCTCAACACGGTTGATTTGTCCGCATCAAAACTTTTAAAAATTTACAATGTGAAGTTGACTAGCTTCAAAACCTTTATGCCTATATCTTGAAACTTTAATGTACAATTTAATTCGATGAACACATTGTAAGGCATGAGCTTGTCAAATGTGAGAGTTTTGTTTAATTTCACAGACAACATTAAGATGTATCTGACACGCCAAATTAGCTAACCCAGACTCCAAAATAATATCAACATAACTTTGTTGAAGGATCCCAAATGCTAAAAGAAAAGATCTGATTTCATTACATGCTGCTGTGGATCATTGTGCATTGGACAAAAACTGGCTGCTACCAGCTATCACTAAGTCCAAAAATATTGATGCATGATCAAGGTATATGCCTTATTATATTATCATAGTGGGATAACATAATGCATCTTTACACGCTGTGGTAAGATGTGCCAAGTTTCTCATGAACTGGAAAATAATCCTGCCAGCAGATCATCTCCCTAAGAAGGAGAGAGCCGTGGACTATCAGGAAACTTGGGATTCGACTTCGCCACTTAAGGTAGTGTTTGATACGCCCAAAAGCTATCCCTGGATAAATATACATGATAGCATTTATCCAAGGGATAACCGAGGGAATAAGCACCTTTTTAAAATTACAAGTCTGCCATCAAGAGATAACTTTAGTTGTTCCTAGGTTTCCTAAGGAATAAGTTCAGGGGATAACCCATAGTTAAACATGGGTTATCCCCTCTGGTTAAATTTTTTCAGACCTATCCCCTCTAGTTATAGCATTTGGGGATAAGAGGGGATATCCTCCCTTATCCCTCGTATCAAAACTGCCTAAGTTGTAGTTTCCCAGGTTATGTAATTATTTCTCCTATGAAAATCTAATATATTTCATATTGAGCCCCTATGGATTGTCCATCCAAAAAGGTGAAAAAAGTGGGGAAAGACTCCCAGAAAGATGGCAAAAACATCTGTATAAACCAGGACATATAAATAACCCTCTCATAATTCCTTAAGATAGTGTTTGATAGCCCAAAAGTTTGGGCTATCCGTGGATAAATGTACATTATAGCATTTATCTAGGGGATAGCTGAGGAAATAAGCAACTTTTTAAAATTACAAGTCTGCCATCAAAGGATAACTTTAGTTGTTTCTGGGTTTCCTAGGGAATAAGTTCAGGGGATAACTCTGGTTAAACTTTTTTGGACCTATCCCCTTTAGCTATAGCATTTGGAAATAAGAGGTGATATCCAGAGGATATCCTCCCTTATCCTCCATATCAAATACTACCTAACAGTCTTATAACATACATCTACAGTGCAGTATTCTCCTTAATTTTTCTTTTCTTTTTACAGATTTTGACTTCATCCTCCAATCCTTTTTTCCAAAAAAAATGCAGATACTGCATGCTTTATCATCAGTTGATGGAATGCAGGAGAGACAGCTCCTAGTGTTGCTGAAAAATCTGGTGATGCAAAGACCACAGCCTGCCTGAAAACAATTGGTGCACTAGCTGCCAAGGAGCAGTGAAACCCAATTGAGACATGCAGTCCAATTTCAACTCCAACAAACCCTTCAAACTGAAATGAGGGTTCAGAGCATCAAGAAGAGATTGCCATAGTTACACAAAGGGGGCTCGAATAATGTCATACAAAACGCATGCACTTTAGATTTGGTATCTGTATATTTTAGTTAATCCACTGAAAATCTCTGTTGGAAATAGCCAAATAACATCTTCTACACCCTTGTCAATACTTCTGATTTATTGTGCGTCACACTGCACAATTTAATGAGAAATTCCGCAAGAAAAGTTTCAGATTATACAAATGAGAAAGCTCTTATTGCCGAGAGAAGAGAAAGACCTCTTATTTTTAAGGGTTTTCTTGCTATACAAGCAGGTGAATTGGAGACAATATAAAGTGGGGTTCCATGTATTCTTTGTATATGTTCACAGAATCTCTATTTTGAAAACAGGAATGACATCATGTCAGAGCTGCAACCGGAAGTGTCTTATGATATGCTTACCAAAAGGTAAAATACAGTGCTTAATGATATCTATCGTATGCCAAGCAAAATGAGCACTAGAAACTTTTTGATGGAGAACTCCTCCTCCATCTTTTCTTCTATGAATCTTAGTGTTGGATAAGCTATGATTACTTTTAGCATTGCATAGATTTTGCAACCATCAACCACAATTACGCATCAGCAAATGCATTGTGATGTATAGCTTGAGGTTTGGCTGATAAGCACCACAGCCAAGTTCTTATGGTGACCATCATAACTCAGAGCAGAGCAATCTGTGATGAGAGAGGATTGTAGGCTAGATGATAAAGATATCAAATGGATAAATCACACTTAGCTATCCACGGAAGAAGATTGGCAACAAAATTTTGATGTTGATTCCAAATCACCCCTCTTGATTGCTTGAGGGCGTCCGATTGCCTTTTTCGGGGAGTTCGGGATCTTCAAGTGGCTTCTCTTCGATCGGGATCCTACAAGTCCCAGAGGTCGATAATTCCGGCGGATATCGTTCGACATTCAAGTGAGTAGTTTGGGTAACAATAATGAACTTGAAGTTCTAAGAGCGAGACTTTATGTGAGCGTCCAAGTGTGCATATTTGGTCGAGGGTCCCTCTTACTCGTTTTATGGATAATTGTGAGTCCCAGGTATAGCCACCTGGCAGGAGATGAGTGGTAAGGGGTGCAGTAATGGAGCGTGCCTCCCTCATGGTGTATTAGGACTGGCCAACCACATCCCGTCCGACATGGGCGGTTGCAGCTGGTTGTTGAGTCTGACCTTGTCAGGCGCATCTATTGGTGGGCCTGGTTTTGTATGACCGCAGAGAGGTTGGTGGGCTAGGACTTGTTAGACATGGTGGCCACAAGGTCTTGTCAGATGTGATGGCCGCAGAGAGGTTGATGGGTTGTATAGCTATTTTTGTTGGGGATTTTGCCGAGGCTGACTTTGAGGCTGAGGCTGACTCTGGATGCCGAGAAGGGTGGATCCAGTGGGTCAATGGCCGCTGTTCTCTGGATAAAGACACGTTAAACTTGCCGAACGACCTCTGTCGTCCATTGTGTCATAGCTTCATCGATCGATCTTATCCATCGATTCAGATGTGGCTTTATCAGCCATATCAGTTGCCTATCAGAGCACTCTTTTGATCTATCAACAAAATTTTGGTGTTGACTTTGCTGCATATCAGAACACCCTCATGTTCTATCTTTTCTCTTGCGATCCAGAGGGTAACTCTAGACCAAACAGCTCAAACAAGCGTTTAGAATCTCCATCTTTGTTCACTTTATTTAATTTGAGTAGTCCTCCACTTAATTAACTTCCTGGTTAACATGTTAAGTAAAGATTATATAAAGGTGCACTCCTATGTTCAGATTTTTTAGCCTTTGGTTCACAACTTATCCCTCAATTTTAACGTATGCTTTGGGGAATACGGGTGGGAATACGGGTGGGGGTACCAATCAATCATTTTACAGAAATGATATGAGAATTTAAAATCATGAACGTAGAATCTTCTCAAGTACAGGGATGGAATTTCTAAAATTTCTCCAATTTGGAACTGGCTGCTACCACTCACAGCACTACGCGTTTCAAATCACCTGAGCCATTGCCCCGATTGAAGACCACTGTCAATTCAGAATCAAATGGTCAGTGATCATCGATTCAAAAAAAATCGTGATTCGTGCATGATTCCCACCCCCCTTGAACTGCCCATAAAATCCTGCCATCATGCGTCGCTGTCCTTCATTCTCCCATCCATCATGGTGGGCCTCATGATGGGATCAAGACTGCTGTGGCACACACTATCATTAGTGCACCCCTGTCCCATCGGGACAGCAATCCCCCCCCTCCTCTCATCTGCAACCGTTTATCCATCGGTGAACGGTTCTGATTCCAGAATTAAATAATAAAGCAGGGCCTTATCAAGACACTCTTTTCCTGCAAAATATCATGTTTCCCCTAAAAATTACCCGACGGCTTGTAAATCGGTTTTCTTATCACTTTGACGCACAAAAAAACCGGGTCTTAGAGTTGAAGCGGCTCGTGAGGAATCCTTCGGGGAAGCGTAGCACCGGGCCCTGTTCCCGTTTCCAATATAAAATGGAGGCGTCGGAGGCCACCGCTCTCCCTCTTTCCCCCCGTTCGGTGTGTCGATGATGTTGTCGGGAGGCTTCCTCTCGCACTCCCCGCCACGTCTCCAGTTCCCGTGAATCCCAACGGACGGACTGATTCCCTTCGCGGAATTCCTGTGAGTTTTACCCCAAATCCCCTCCTTTTCACTTTCCAGTCTTGTATTCTTGAATCGATCCGCGTTTTCTTTGGTTGTTTCGATGAATTTGAGCTGGGAGATGGATTTTGACGACAGGTGGATTGATGGATTTTGGTTCTTCTTCTGTGGTTTTGCTGTTTTGTTGGTTAATTTGGGGTTGTGGGGTTCATGTATTAGCTCCTGGCGTAGGGGCTCCTCTTGGTTTGGTGGGGTTACGGGTGGAATCCTTGTTGAGTATTCTTTTGGGTGTTAGGGTTTTGGGGGTTCTTGTCGATGTGAATGTGTTTCTCGTGTAAGTGGGTTGTAATTACGTCTGTAAATTGTTTAGTTGAATGACGTGTCGAGTATTGATGTGTGGATCTGGAAAGTGAAAAGGAGGGGATTTGGAAAGAACTTGAGGAAAAACGGTATTGTTAAGCCAGTCCTGGGTGATTGCAGGTGAGGTTTTATGGAGTAAGTTAAGAAATTATTTGTGTAGTTAAAAGACATGCTATTTGGCTAAAGTTGGATATGATTTTTTAATGGGATTTTTTTGGGGTGGTCTTTGATCACTTATCCTGCATGGTAGTTTAGTTCGTGCGTTATTTGGTAGAGGTTGTCTGATATGTAGGGGATATAGATGGTTGTCTCATGCATATTGGGCTGTTGGGTCATGCTGCTAGGACTCGAGATGGATTTAGGTGCCAAAACTGTAGGGCTTGATGGTTGTTGCTTGAAAGAAAGTGAGTTTGAGATGATTTTCTGGCGTTAAATTATGATTGATTTTTTTATGGGACCGTGATCAAGAGCAATAGATCTCCTATGTGGAAATCTTTCTATTATGGAAGATTTTATAGATTTTTGTATTTTGTTTGGCCACTGCTTTTAGTTCATATGAGCCAAATATAGGCCTTTGTTATCCTCATGTATTAATCTTTCTTGTACCAAAATCATCCAATCAATTAATCTTTGAAGTCAAAAGTTAAAACCAGCATATCTGAAATTCACCAGACTGTGACGTTAGGGCCTCCCTTTTCTGATATGATTTATGGACACTCAGCTTGAGTGACTAGAACTTATGAAGGTTCTTTTCTGTATAATTTACCTTTACCCATGATAAATATGAAATTCAAGCTAAACTAATGAAAATTCTAACATAGGATTTTTCCTTCACCAGTAGCTGTTACCTACCTCATGAGGTTTTGACTAGAATTATCTAATTCCTAGGTCCTAGATTCAAAAAGCTAAAAAAAAAAAATGCATGAGTATAATGACAATTATTTTATTAATTAATTACAAAAAGTTTTCATCATAGTCAAATGATATATATAGAAGAAAAAGAAGGTAGAAGTAGACCGAAAATTATATGAAAAGAAGTAATAAAGAAAGATTTGATATCTTTGTATCTTATAAAAAATATGACTCTGAACTTAATGGAATAGAGAAAAGGATTTATGAAGTCGACCCCAATTAGTTTGGAACTAAAGCTTTATCATTGTTATTGTTGTTTCTCGTTGTACTCAAATGATATTATAGGTGTCATGCTGCTTATTTTTATTGGTCTTGATAAGTCTAAGATTTGACATCGCCTTAATGCTTGCTTCCTTAGCCACATCATTAGACTATGGAACATCCATGATCACTAAACTTATAACCGGTGCTATTATTCTTGCTTCTCAGTTTGCCTTTCCTGAGCAAGTAATCAATCATGCCCTTTCTTAGGGATGAGAGAGAGAACTTGTTTCCAAGGCACAAACTCAGGTATTGATGTTGGCAGCAAAAATGTGTCTTGAACCCATGTCAATTCTTATCAGTTTTTTGGTTATGTCAGCAAATTTAGCTTCAGTTTTCTTGATTCTTTCTTGTATTACCTGAATTTATCTAGAATTTTAAGGCATTAATGACATGCATCCATCATCACTCTGCTTGGTGGAAACGTTCTATACAAACTTGACATAAAATATTGTGGCTTATAGCATAGTGGCAATAGAGATAGCATGAAAACAAAGAAATAATGAAAGATGAGGAAAGAGAAAACAAATAGGTTGTGAAATCCAGCTCAAGGGTAAAAGATTCACTTACAATAAGCATCAAGCACATGCGATACATTTATTTAAGATTCAGTTTTATGGTGGCACATGAGTTTAAAAAGAGGGATTCTTTTCATGAGGAGGAGACTGAAGAAGGGCTTATTGACAACATAGTGTGATGTGTGGAGTTATGATTTTTTATTTTTTTTATGGACAGATGGTTATGAAGTGGTAGTACCTAATGAAGATGTTATATTTTACTTAATAAAAATTCATAATGTATTCATAAATGAATTTGTCTTCTTGATTCATGCACTCCATTTGTCCCTATCACTGTAGAAAAGTATTGGGGAGATGCACTTTTCAAGTGTATATTTCTTATAAAAGGAAGTCTTCTTTTATATATTTGCTTCAAAATTTTCACTGTTTGCATCACCCCCAAGATCACATGAAGGTCATTTATGAGCAATTGTCAGCACCCTGCCCTAGGGATTTGTGCCTTATTATTGTAGACATGAATCATGAGCTCATTTAGAGTTGCACCACCTAATGGCCCATTGCAACGTCTTCTAATCCTAGAAGGACTCTTGACCATCTTATGAGGATAATAGGAATCTAAGAATAATGGACCCCTTATCAACTTAAGTGCCACTACATTAAACACTAGATATGAAGTTTGCCTCCTAATTCTTGCCACAAGCAACCAATGTAGAGGTTGTCTGGTTCTCTCTGAAATTCATCCTATCATAAAAGTTCCAATATGATAAGAACAATAGTCTAGCTAATGCATAATCTATTGCTAAACCTAATGTACAGAACATGAGCGATATTTATCATCCGTGGAAGTGTACCTCAAAATGTAAGCAGGATAGTGTAAGACACTACCTTACTGGTTCAGTAGGCTAATTTAATTTGTTAGGAATTAGTCCTCTTGTTAACTGAATGTAGAATTTCTATCAATCTTAGTATTAATTAACCATGAAAGACTTTTATATTTCTTCTTTAAAGTCCTAAATTGCAGTAAAAGGAAGAGTAAACACAATGGCTGTCTGCGAAGGTACCCTAAATTTATGCTTTCATGCCTGCAAAGAATGCATAATATAATTTAGAGTGTCAGCCCACAACGTAGTTGCTCTAGGCCTTCTGGTTTTGCCTGGGGCTATCCTTGTCTTCTGACTGATAGTGAATACTGTGCTAGTACTTGTTTATTTTCTTGTCATGCATGTATGATGAGAAGGGCACTGAATCAATGTAAGCTGAACCTGCAACTCTACAAGCGGAGAATTCCACATCAGTTGACATTTATCAACCTGTCTGTTACATTCATATAGGTATTATCTTTGTTCAATGCATATATATTTCTTTTCCTCCCTATCTGGTGGCTATCTGATTATTATTTGCTTCTCCAAATTTAAATACCAACTAGGTATATGCCTGTCACTATTGTTGTGATTGATAAAATAAATTAAAAAGTATAAATTCATTTTTAATTTGATGTTATTAATTTAAATTTGAAAATTATTGATTTTAAATTTAAAAATAAGAAGATAAACTTATTTATTATTTTTAGAATAAAATTTTAATTAGTATTATAAATTTTAATTTATCAAAATTATTATTTAAATTTTGGATCACAATATTTTCTTAATCAACTTATTTATGTTTAAAATTTATTTACATTCAAAATAAAATTTCTTGGTTACACTCGAATGTAGCGAAGCCTAGATCTGATTACTTCTCTCATCCTTAGATCCATGCAATTCACATATCCCAAAGATGAATAAGGTAGGGGGTTTCGAGATCTATATGGATCCAAAGGTGGGGAAGATGACTGGATCCTGGACTTGTCTACATTCAAATATAGCTAAGTTCAGCTTTCTCTCTCTTTGTACACACATATATATATATATATACACTCAACTCAACTAAGCCTTTTTCCAACTACACGGGGTCTGCTACATGAGTATGCTTCCTTCACTCTGCTCTACTGAGGACTAAGTCGATACTCAACTTACAAATAGTTATATCTTTTTTAATTATTTATGTTCATGTCAGTTTAGGTCTACCTTTACCTCTATCATTACTATGGATTGTTAAAAGATCACTCTTTCTAACTGGAGCATCTAAAGGCCTTCGATGTATATGTTCAAACCACCTTAATCAATTTTTTCTCATTTTATCTTCAATTGAAGCTATTTCTATCATTTCTCATATATATTTTTCTAATTCTATCTTTTAGAGTTTTACTACATATTCATTTTAATATGCGCATTTCTATTATACTTAATTTATTCACATGTTGTTTCAGTATTGTCCAACACTCTTATTTCATATAGTATAGTAAGCTTAATAGCGGTTTTATAGAATTTTTTTTAATTTTAATGAGATGTGTCGATCATATAATGCTCATAAAGCACTTCATTTAATTCATCCTACTTTAACTTAATGATTCATATCTTCGCCTATTTTACCTTCTTACTGGATAATTGATCACAAATACCTACATTTTTCACTCCTTGGTATCTCGCCTTGTAATCTTCATTGTTTCTTCATTTGTATTTCTACTTCCACTAAAATTGCATTTCATGTATTCAATCTTAGTTCTACTAAAATTGCTTCTCATCTTCCTTGCATATACACATTCTTCATTTTTGACAAATATATTTTTATATGAAAAATCTCATTTATCAAATTTAACAATATACCATCTAGCACTTACAACTTTGTTTCTTGATTAGCATGAAAGCTCCAGAATTAAATATATAGAGGTGACATTAGCCCTTTGTATCTAGTCTTTGAAGACTTTTCTCTCATGTCAAACCAGTGCTGCATAACAAAAGAAACATTAAAACACTTACTATAAATAATAATAATAATAATAAAGAAATAAGTAAAGCTCTGATGTGACAGAATTACTCTTCCTTTTTTCTAAGTAGTTTTAATCTACAAAGAAAAATAAGTATGGAAAAAATATTTCTTTGTTTCTTGATCCAGTCAAGAGTACCAAAAGTTCATTTGTGCATTTGTTAGTGAAATATGAAAGACAACATGTGAGAGAATATCTCTAAATAATTTCAAGCTAATGAAATTAGCTTCTCAAATCTTGTATCTCAACTAATGAACAAAAATTTCACCCTTTGTGCTATTTATTAGCTGAGGTGATAGATGGGAGGGTTATATAAAAACAAGGAAAAAAGGGTGGCAGAGGAAGAAATGGAGAAGAGATAGATGAGAGAGAAACAACCATTGTGATGAGGCATGTTAAAGTAAGTGTCCCATTGAAAAACTATTGATATTAATATATTCATTGAAATATAATGTAAACATCATTTAATGTAATTCTCGATGTGCCATGAAAGGAAGCAACTTTTTCAGCTTTACAGAGATATTAGATTGTAGTTTGGCGTCTACACATGGTTGAAGATACTTTGCATTATCTTTTAGAATTTAATTTACTTGCAATGACTTATGATGCAGTTTTGAACAGTGCAGTTTTCAAACTTTCTAAATGTGTTCTAAAATTTAATATGAGCAAGCCTTTTGCTGATTTTGGCAGGATATTATGCCATGGCTGATACACAGTCTGTTGCTACTCTTATTGATTCTACAACATCTAAATTCAGCAACTGCAGCAGGCTTTTGCTGAACTTGAAAGCCATCGTGCCATATCTTTGAACTTGAAATGGAAAGAACTTGAAGAACACTTTCATGGGCTCAAGCACTCACTAAAGAAAAGATTTCATGAGTTGGAAGATCAGGAAAAGGAATATGTATCTAAGGTCACAGAGACCCAAGAGATGTTGGAGAAGCGGAAAGCAGTGGTTGTTGCCAAGGAACTTGCTTCCTTGGAACGGCTGCAAGAGAAAAGAGATGCTGCCTTATCTGCTATATTTGAGAAGCACAATTCTTCACCTACAGAGCCCAGAACTAATGGCATGAATAATGGTGTGCTTGATAATGTTGTTGAAGAAAATTTAGATATTAAGTCTGCCAAATCTTGCTCTGAAGATGTGAAGCCTGCTGAAAATGGCAATGCAGATGACAAGCCGCACTCTGAGTTAATGAAATTATGTCAAGAAATGGATGCAGAAGGACTTCAAAAGTTCATTTCCGACAATCGTAAGAACCTGAGTTCTATACGTGAGGAAATCCCTATCGCATTAAGAAGCGCAAGCAACCCTTTCAGTTTGGTTTTGGATCCCCTGAAAGACTTTTACTCTGGAGAGATTTTAGGATTAGATGGAAAAAAAGATGGGAAACTCTTGGGCCTACGAAGGACTTGTCTCATGCTAATGGAGTCTCTAGGACAACTACAGGCAGATGATGTATTGGGTTCCCTCTCTGATAATCAAATGCTAACATCAGAAATTATTGAGCGAGCAAAGATGATTGCTACAGAGTGGAAGCCTAAATTGGATGATCTTGACATTGATGCTAGTAGTGGGAACTCATTGGAAGCTCATGCATTTCTCCAGCTTTTGGCTACTTTTGGAATTGCTTCTGAATTTGATCAAGATGAAATATGCAAACTGATCCCTGCTGTCACTCGGCGTCGTCAAGCAGTCGATCTATGTCGTTCACTTGGGTTGTCACATAAAATGCCAGGTTGGTTCCTTATTTTTTTTAATGATCAGCTTCCTACATCTCTCATCTCAGCACTTCAAATTTATACATCCTTGCTATTTATTCGACAATTATATTTATATGTTGAGCCTTATCCTACACCTGGTTTTAATAATACTGGTTATATATGCTGTATGACAATTATGGTGGATTTAGTTTGGTGAACTGCTAATATCATTTCTAGAATATGGCAAGCCTGGCAATAAGATGTAGTCATATCTTCCTGAAGCTATCCTTGAATGATCAGAGTATCATATACCATTATTCTGATTCAGACCTGCTCTGTAGTGTTTGGTAGTCTCACAAATGTTCGAGGCTAATACTATAATATAGTGTGTCTATTCTGAATTATGATCTCTCTCTCTCTCTCTCTCTCTCTCTCTCTCTCTGTAGCTTGCATGTGTGTGTGTGAACTCTTTGCATGCAACTTACACACCATGCCGTTATCCGAAGGTCTCTGGATGCATTATCGTGTTGTAAATAATCATCAACTTTCATGCAATTTATATTTTGGATAATCTATAGTGACAATTTAACGAGGTTGCATGATACAAAGAGGAGTCTTTATCTTCAATAATATATTCTAAGGAGTTTATTAAATTCCATTCAGTATATACATAATGCCAGTATAACATCAAGACGTGTCCATAGAACTTTTTTCTGTTCATGTTACATATGCTGATTGTGGGTGTAATCTATTAGATGATGACAAGCGAGGGTGACAACAATGCAAACTTCATGATTATAGCAAGTTCAAACTTTTGATGAATAAGTTAACATTTTGTATGCTTTCGGATTTTCATCACATATTTTGGAAATTTTACAGCATATGTAGAACGGTTACTTCACAAATCTCGCAGGTTGATTTAGTTTGCCAAAACATCTTGACTTAGATGACCACACCCATACAAACACAAGATTCATTTGGAATATGTCTGAAATTCTTTCTTCAACATTGTGAATGCAATATGGAAGTTGTATTAACTGTCTTGATCCCTTTGCAAGGGTTATTGACAAGTAGGAGGTGTCTCTAACTTCTCATTACTCTTGGCCTCTTTATCTGTCCCTTCTGAAAAGAGGGGGAGAGACGCCTTGAACATGCATGGTAATCTTGGCCACTTCCTATGATTTTTCCTTTTTTTTAATTAAAAAAAGACATCTAGAGATATTTAGATCTTCATCATCCCTTACATTTTGCATCCTTATGTAGGCTCTTTTCAGATCCTGGGTGCTTGAGCTTTGCTATCAGTTGCATGAAATTGTACCAAAAAAGTTACATTTTTCTTAATGCCAACTAATCTTGTTAGTTTTTATGTAGAGCACCCCTGCTGCATTGTTTTCCTTGACCTAGAATTTATGATCAATTTATGAAGTGTTAAACTGAAAGCAAAAGTTCTAGAAAATTCACAAGTTGTCATGAGAACATATTATGATTTATCTACCCAACACCATATAGCTGGAGTAAGGCTTCTAAAGTAAGGTTTTCCAAACCAATGAAGACATAAAGAAGTTTTAAGGCCCTCAACCAATGGTGCATGAGAGGAAGGGATGATGAATGAAGGAGCCCTTTCTTTCCAAGAGAAATTAGAGGAGACATCGATGTTGGGAGTGGTCCCATTATCTTTGGGCCGTAGAGCAAGGAGGGATGGACAAGAGAGTCATGCAATTCTATTCTCCTTTTCATTTGGTTTATTCATAGGAAAACAAATGTTGGAGGGGGACAAGCAAGTGCCTCCCATATGAAATTTTCCCCAGTATAATGATTTAACAATGTAGAGCTTGGTAAAAGGAATGGTAAAGTTTGGAAAGCAAGCTTAATAGCCTGTTCAGCTCAGGTCTTATATCAAACCTCAAAGAGATGCTTCAAGGCTTTTTCTTTCCAAGTTCTGGCTTGTGCTTTCCCCACCCATTTGTTGCAGTTTGTTTATTATTTAAAAATATGTTTTTCTTCCTGGGCGTTGAATGACTTAAAATCTGTGTTAGAACTACTTAGCCATGAAGGCTGAGGTGCTGGATTCAAAACAGATTTGGGTCATCAGTTTGGTAGGAATATTCCAACTTACCCTGCTTTTCGTTCCATCTAAATTTTGGGTCAAGTCCATATTGCAAAGAAGGGGGGGGAGGCATTCTACAACCTGCTCTGAGTTTATATCATCTGAGATAACAACATTGTAGACCTTTCTTTCTTGTCTTTTCTTTTTCTTTTTTACCTGATGTTCCTTTCATGTTCTTGTTGGTCTTTGCTGATTGAGAATTTCCTAGTTTTGGATTGGGTTTGCCAAGGTCAGCATTGCTACTATTATCATTGTAGTTGTTGCTATTAATTGCTATTCTTTATTTTTTATTGTGCATTTTTTTTTCTTTATTTTATTGTTTTTTATGGCTGTACATGTCAGCTAAACTTGTAATCCTAAAATAATTGGAGGCCTTGAATATGTATAATTTGCTGCAGATAATGATATATACAGTGTTGCAATAATTTCTTCTGCACTTTGAAGCACATTGTTTTCCCTTCAGGCTTGACTGCCCTTAACATCAATATAATGGGCTGCCAAAAACTTGAATCGCTTAGTATTTTCCTGTGCAATTCCTAAGGCAGAATCCAAAAACTCTTGTACCATATATAAAGCTTCTTTACTTTCATGAAGTCCACGTTTTTGTGTTGTTGACAGTCTTCAAGGGAGATAACATGAAAATGACATTCACTGTGCCCAGTGGTCCAATCATGTTGTGCTATTGTAAACTAGCTGCAAAGTCATCTAGGAACTTATCTTTCCACTGTTTCAGAGAGTTTAGCATTGGTTCCTTTTGTTGCACTAATTTCCTTGTTTATTTGCTCAAGTTCTTAGAGGGTTATGATTTATGGATACAATTATAACTGTATTGAGCTTAAACTGTTCTTTTGTTGATGCTTGTGGTGTTTTTCTCCTTTATTTTTTTATATTTTCTGACAAAAGTTGTTGATTCCTTAGGCGTGATTGAAGTGCTTTTGAATAGTGGAAGGCAAATTGAGGTTGTTAATCTCGCATATGCATTTGAGTTAACGGATCAGTATGCACCTGTGCCTTTACTGAAAGCATATTTGAAAGAAGCAAGGAAAGTGTCACAAGTCAAAGCTGGGAACATGTCCCCTGGTGCACAGGTGGGTTTTTTATTTGTTGGCTTGTGACAGTATTATTTCCTACTGATTTATCCTACCATGCACTTTTATTTGTTGGCTTGTTACAGTATTATTGCCTACTGATTTATCCTACCAAACTTATGTATTGAATAACTCAAGCAAGTTCTGGAAAGAGGTCTTGCAAGTTTTGGAAATGCAGGTGGAAGTGGCAATAGTTTTCTGATGCCAACTGATAAAGTTATAGATTCAGAAACACATATATGGACTCACTTTAAGGCCTTTTTTTTTTTCTGTTGACTTGATTTTAATTACTTTATACATTTCAGTTCATCTTGTGTTTCGTCTATTGTCAAATAACTAACTAACAAATCTTCTTTTTTTTTGTAAATGTGGTTCTTTTTTTCGTAAATGTGGTCACTTCAAATTTGAGAAGCTGGAGTTTTGTGAACTTGAGTTAGAAATTCTCAAATAAACAATAGGTGTTCCTCAATCTACAACATTGATGCTATGTATTTAAGATATTTTCACCAACTCGATGAATCTTTGGTTGCGTTAATGTCAATGACCTGGCTTATGGTGTTCGCAAAATAGGTACCAAAACTTCTACCAGTATATTACCGGTTTGGTACGGTAAAGGCCTCCGTTCTGAGATAGTGTGCCATTCCTTTTTCACCCTTAACCACTCGCTATTGAGTGGTACAGGTCAATTTGGGTCGATTTAATTCATGTCAAATCGAAACTCGGTACTGTACTAGGACCTTGCTAGTATGATCAGTATGGTAGATCTTGGTTGTACCATTTTCATTTATGTGAGGAGCTATAATATCCTTATGCTCGGGAACTTTGTGTTTAAAATGTTATCTGGACACGTGATGCAGGTGTCGAGCATCTAGGAAGTCACATATGGGATCTTTCAGAAAATCAGACATGGAGACATGCCCATATTATGTCCTTAAATTTTTTATGTATGCATGTAAAATTGTTGGATCGATTGTTTTGTAATTTCATAAAAGTCATAAAATCTTAGCTAAATGTCATATTGGACTTGGAAATGTCTAGATATAGGTGCCGAGTGTTGGTATTTAACCGTCACAACATCATGGTTCACTGTTCTGAAGTGTTAAGGAGTGTCATGAAGTGTCCATGGTGAAAAAACCCAGATTTTTGAATTGTCCAGGTAACGCTGGAAGTTGACTTGAGTTAATGAATCCAAATGCAGGGACAAAACTTTCTTTTTATTAAATTGTTACAGTACAAATGGAGGATAAATATTCAGGGAATGGTGAACTAGGAGGTGGGAAAGTCAAGCTGGGTGTAGGGGCAACTAGAATAACCTGAGAAATAAGGTCAAACTGAGATGCATCAGAGCTACTTATCTGTTAAATATTTCATATCTGGACTGTGGTAGTAGTAATTAGGCAAGCACTACTTTATTATTTCAAGATACAGATTTTACTTGGAATCTACTGCACCATTTGTGAAAATAAAGAATAATGGCATTTTCCCGATGCTTGATACTTAATCAGCTGAAGAATGAAATTACCAAAAGGATGTGATTGCATGCCTTTTTTGGAGTTTGTGTTATTTGGACTTATCTAGGTATCCGAGTTGGGAAACTAGTTCAAATAGTCTTACTTCTAAATGGAAGCACCATTATTTGGGTTAAGTCTTGACAGAGGGATGGCCTTAATGAAGTGCAAAATCTCTCGTTTAACATGCTTGAGTGTGAGTTGGCTTGTGGGAAAGCAACTTTATTTGAAAGAAGGCATCTGTTTTGGTGTTTCAGGGAATCTTTTATTGCATACGAGATATGTGCCATGAAGATGTCAAAGTGTTAACATGGTTGCAAGCGCTCATGCTTCTCCAGAAATGATATTTTCACATTGTCTTCTTGTGTTGAGAGAGGGTTCCTTTCAGCTTTGGGTAATCTTGCAACGTTGTTAAGGTTGTAATGCATGTAGTTATGTGCCCATAGGGAACAATCGGAAATGCATCAAGAGATTATGAAGCTTTTCTGATTTTAAAAACTGCATCTTGGTCACTTTTATGTTTTTTATAAGTACTATCTCTTCAAGCATTAAGATACTTAATGATTCTTGGCATGACCATTCATTTTGATGCATCAGGATGTCATTATCCTCTAGTGACACTTGGGATGTGTTTGGTATCCCTTTAAAAAAGTGTTTGCCTGTCTTTTAAAGCAAAAAAGCACTTCATGAAAAAATAAGTGTTTGGTAATATCATCAAAAAGTTGCTTCTGCAAGAAGTCAATAAAATGCTTTGAAGAGAAGTTAGAAAACCTGACTTCTAGCTTCACCTCTTTTTCTATAACAGAAGCAATGCCAAATGCGCTCTGAAATTTAGAGCAAAGTCATTATGGCTTATATTTAACTATTAAAATTATGGCTTGCTGAACAGTCCCGAATCGGATGGTTCAAGCCCGAACTAGTCTGGAATTGTGATGGTAGAGCCGACCCTGAACCAACTGCCTCGAACTGACCAAACCACTCAGTTTGATCCGATTTGGTGCGGTTCATGGCTGGGGCTTCCTATATTACCTCACTAGTATGCCCTCGGTTTGGCATAGTATGCTCCATATTGGGAACTTTACTAGTTTAGTACCAAAATGGTACCGATTTTTAATATGGTGAACTTTAGTTTAGATTAACTTTATATGCAATTAAATTAACGAGCATAATTATTCTGTACAGAATAAATATATATGTTATTACCATGTTAGTTATCATTCTATTCAGACTTTTTTAGGATCTAAGTGTTTGAAAGAATTTTTACCTTTGAAATGGAGAGTTCTCATGGGTTGCATGGGGAGGATTATTGGAAAGAACAAGATGAATGTAAGAGCAGCTGCACTGATGATAGTGTGAATCATGGAGGAAACAACAGTATTTCATGTTTTGTAATTTATCCCAGTAATGCTGGGGTTTAGTGATGTTGCAAATTGTGAAAATTGGCATGTTGTTGGTGATGCAACCATGGGAGTGTTGGCTGAAGAAGGAATTTTGAGCAATTTTAAATCTTAGCTTATATACTCAGGCTGTTTCTTGCCTTTTTACTAGTTCTGCATTCTTTCCTCAAAGGTGTCCCCTTGTTTGTGTTTGTGGCACCATCAAGGAACTAATGGAAGGTTGCCATTGTCACTCTAATCTTCTAAGTTCATCCAGCCATTTGGCCAAGAGTGAAGACCTTTATTTACACACAAAGCTCTCCTTATATATGTCCTATGCATGTCCCATAAAATTTATGTTTCACATTTATGGGTACTTTGAATTCTTTGGGTGATGGATTAAAACTAATGATGTGATTTTGTTTTTGGTATTTTTTGTCCTTGATGCTAATTCCCTCTTTGACTCCACTTGTATCTACCTTGAACTTCCACACTTGCACTTCATGTACTCTGGTCTATGTGGTATTCAGATTGTAGCTTGTGTTAAACATGGATCCCTTTCTTATGTCAGCCGCAAAAAACATTTACCATAGGCTTATTCTATCCTACATAAATTGAGACTTGTTTCATGATTTTGATTTTCTTTTTTTTAGAAAAAAAAGAAGAGCTTTTCACATAAGGCCAACCCTCCATAATTTGGTGTCGAAGTCCCAATAGAGATCTGTTGGTGATAAGATCTTCTAAAATTAATGTACATCTCCACTGGATCTTTAGTCAAGGCTCCCCCTTCTTTTATGAAATTTTGTTCTGTTCTATGAATGAAAAGATTATAAGTTGAGTAAGTAGTGAAGTTTGCAGACGCCTTGATCCTTGGAATAAAATGATGCTTAGAATGGTACCAGATGGAGGCCTTCAACTATTTGTGGCTAGTGTATGCGAACCTCACAATTTCAAACTTTTTTTGAGTATTATGCAAAGTCTTCACATGTGGCCTGACCATCCTTTAGGAGGCAGCCAGAAGATGATGCTTCCTGATTCAACAAGGGTATGATGGAGTAAGCTTGATTTATAGCTAATCTGATGCACACCTGGACCCCGCGACCTGCTTTAGATGGTGAAAATTCATGTCTTGAAGGATGGAACTCGTAATTAACAGATCTCTATTTATAATGCAGACTTCCTAGTTTGGTTAGATGTTTGCATGTGAAGCTGCAAGGCTCTCCCTTCTTTGAATGAACTGTCTCCTTTCATGAAAACACCCATTGAGATTCCGTTTCAAATAGTGTCTTAGAGAGAGAGAGAGAGGGAGAGAGAGAGAGGTGTGCACAAAACGAACAAAAGTGGGGAAGTATTTATAAACTTGAATGGTTATAGGAAAAAAAGCTAAAATTATCTTGATATAATCACAGCCATCAATAATGTTCTTTCTTCTTGTAGTTGCGTTGAGTGCACAAATTGTGTTGAGTGCTAGTAGAATGAAAAACTGATCAGATTGGATGCAAACTTCCAAGTGCGGCTGGATGTTTGCACATGAAGCTGCAAGGCTCTCCCCTCTTTGAATGAATCCTCTCCTTTGAAAAATTCCATTGAAATTCCATTTCAAAGGGGGAAAAATAGAGAGGTGCACAAGACAGATGTGGGGAAGTATTTATAAACTTGTACGGTTACAGCAAAAACCTAAAATTATCTTGATATCATCACAGCCATCAATAATGTTCTCTTTTGTTGTAGTTATGTGCACAAATTGTGCTGAGTGCTGTTAGAGTAAAAAATCGCTCATATTGGCTTTCTGTGAGCGCTATTTTCTTTCTCTATTTTAATAAGTGGTTGTCCTGACCAGAATTATAAGATAATCAAGCTACAATCACCTCATGTAGTGATATACATACTGTAACTTCCACACGACTGACTATTATTAACATTTCAGAATGAAGCAAATGAACGTGAGCTGTCTGCCCTTAAGCTATAATCAAGTGTGTTGAGGAGCACAAGCTTGAGCACCAATATCCCATCGATCCACTTCAGAAAAGAATCCTCCAGCTAGAGAAGGCCAAGGCTGACAAGAGGAGAGCTGCCGAAGGTGCAAAGCCACAGTCCAAGAGGCCCCGTGCCAATGGCACTACTTATGCTCCTCGTGTGACCAGCATTCCTGACAAAAGCTTTTACCGAGTGCTACCTGAGAGATACTCGTATCCATATGACAGGCAGTACGTGTATCCAGCCGAAACCCATCATCCTACGCTGTTGGGTTCAGCTCCCTATACCATATCTCCTACTCATACCACATACTATGGAAGTGGCTACCAGGTCCAGTATCAAGCCGCATATTTACACTAATGGAGAAGGTGCAGGTGTTCATGGTTGTTCCTAACTAGTAGCTTTAACCTATCAGGTGCTGCAATGCCTGTCAGGTGCTGCAATGTATGGATTAACTGAAGTCTAAGTAGCTCAAAAGTAGTCTGTTCCTTGTGTAATAAGTGTTTGTCCTTTTTGAGTTGTGAAAAGCCTATATTCTTATCCTTTTGACTGATTACATTTTCCTTTGATGTTTAGATGTGACTTTATGTTCTTCTGCCTGATGGTTCCAAGCTCATGCATTTTGTTTCTTATTGAATTGTCTGCTTCGTGCATGCTGTTGAAAAGGCCAATTTGATTGTTTGTCCTTCTTGAGTTGTGAAAAGCCTATATTCTTATCCTTTTGACTGATTACATTTTCCTTTGATGTTTAGATGTGACTTTATGTTCTTCTGCCTGATGGTTCCAAGCTCATGCATTTTGTTTCTTACTGAATTGTTTGCTTCATGCATGCTGTTGAAAAGGCCAATTTGATTGTTGGACAATTTCCAGCATCTTGATTATGTGTGACATTTAATTAATCTATCCTGGAGAGTCTGCGACTTATCGTTGATTGCATTTCAAATACTGGAATAATGGAGCTCTCAGCTAGTGTATGGATTAATATTTCTGATTTAATCCTAACTTGCCTTTCATGCTGTGTACAGTATCGATAGATTTTCACAGAAGATTTCATTATGGGTATCCTTCGTCTTCAGTGCCTGAATTGGATGTGCCCACCGGGAGGATAAACAGCTTTGCTGCTCGATTTACATGTGTTTGGGCTGATCCTTTACATTTAGCATGTAGCTGTCGTGGGGTAACCCCATGTTCCCCTTAAAAAAAAAAAAAAAAAAAGAGAAGGAACAAAAACAAAAAAAAAAAAAGCTGTCTCGGTTGGACTGGTTCGGTTATGATGCCCCGGTTTGGTACAGGGGTGGCAATTGTATCGTGTTGTGTTCGGATTGTGTCATGTTTTGGTGGGTTAAAAATACATCAATCCAAACACGATCTGTGAGTTAAACGGGTTAGGTAATTTGGACACGAAAACGATCTGACTCAAAACACGATTAACCTAATACGTCCTGTGATTCGAGAGGACGGAAGAAATAAAACCCACATGAGATTTTATAATCGGAAATGAGCCGGCGAAAAGAGGGTAGAGTCGAAGAGAGCGGTGGTGCCAGTAAAAAATTATCATCATTTAAATAAACAGTCATTATTAGTATTTTATTATTTATAACGTAATTGCTTAAGAGTGAAGGAAGTTGTCATTAAACAGTCATTATTAGTATTTTATCATTTATAATGTAATTGCTTAAGAGTGAAGGAAGTTTCTTGGGCAGTTGCTTTTATTTTTCACTTTTTTTTTGTTAGAGGGGATTGTGATATTTGGATTCAACCGTCACAAAAGTTGCTTCCAAGACATAGATTAGGTCAAATTGGTCAAATTGGTTGCATTGCTTGTTTGATCAATCTAATCAGATTAAAATAGATAATTATATAATCTAAATTTTTACTATTTAACCAGCTTCGTTTGATGGAACCGTCAGCTTCGTTTGTTTGATCTAGAGGCCTCGGGTAGCGGTGACGGACGGATCATGACGGCGTACATGCGAGCGAAGCAGGTGACAGGTTCGGGTCAAAACGGGTCAGACGGGTTCGTGTCAACCCGATTTAATACACGGGTCAATTTGGGTCAATTCGGGTTAAGCGGTTGAACCCGAACACGACCCATTTAAATTGTGTTGACGGATCGTGTCATACACGGGTTTGTACTAAAAAATAGTTAACCCAAACCCATTTAATTTGTGTCGTGTTTGTATCGAGTTATCGTGTCGTGTCAAAAATTGCCACCCCTAGTTTGGTAGATCAAAGTATCCGTGTCTCAGGGATTTCCTGGCATTTGTAGAGCTTGATGCATGTTGTAAGTTTATTCAATGAGTAAAGCGGGCTGGAGACGAGAGAGGCTCGATCTGATGAACCAGCTTAAGATCTCTGTTGTCTTTTCTTTAATACAAGGACAGTCTCCTAGTTATTTAAGGATATGGCTGATGACTTATCAGATGGTTTGACAATCTCTTTTTGGTTAGCCTAGTCTGTAACTTACCTGTGTAAATTATGAAGAATTTAGTGCGCCACACCAATCATGCGAGCAGAGGGTATATAGAATCCAGGAACAAGCATGGGAAGTCCCTTGGTTCTTTCTCATGTCCAATCCTTTTGGTAAAATAAAATAAAAAGTAGCTCCCCTTTTCTCTTTCTTTCTCATCTCTAATCCTTTTAGTAAAAAAAATAAAAATAAATGAAAAGATGATCAATGGATGAGGGTAATCTCAAAACTAATATTGATCTGATTTGATATGGTAAAGGCAGGTCGGTTCAGTTTTAAGTATCAATAATTTTGGCTTTAGATCTAGAATTTTGGAACCGACCTCATTCAGATGGCTCCAATTACTCTCTTTTTTATGAAATTTTAATTAAAAAAGTGATTTTAAGATTCGATGAGAGTTCACATAGAATTCAAGAAAAAATTTAAGTATTATTAATTAACAAATATTACATATATCTTTTTGGTTAACATAAAAATGAGAAAAATTTTTAATCATTAGATATCACATATGTGTCGAATAACAAATTTAAAAAAATAGTTTTATCTTTGATTCGGTTCAATTTGGACCGGTTCTAAGTCCAAAATTTTAAAACCAATATTAATTGGTCGATTCTAGGTTTTGACTTGAAGTAGACTCAATCAAACCTATGTTCACACCTAAAAAAAGTACATCCTTTATTTACCGTTGTATCATCCAAAGTCATCTTTTGTTCAGATTTGGATTTGAAAGTTATACTTAATGATGTAGATAGCCTTAGAATTAGATGATAACACTAATTTTATTTCCTAAAGCATATGGTTTAATTCCGATCAGATTTAAGCGAGTCTAAGCCCATATATTATATAATTTCTCATGATAACTTTAATAAAAGTACATAATTTTAAGTAAATTATCTAATAGACTAATGCTTATCATATTTACTCACTTAAGCATGAAAGCCTTTCCGATTCAATGGCGTCATGCTGTGGAACCATTTAGTGATTGCCAATTGTTAAAAATCCATATGACTAGTTCATAAAAACCTTTTCCTGATTAAAGGCAGCTTTGCATCCCAAATAGGCTCAAATGATCACAAAGCAAAAAAGTAGGTCTTTAAGTTGAATCAAGATATTTAAGAATAGTTTGGTCACATCCAAACTTGGTTTAGAATACAAAAGTGCCAGGTATAAGTATTTCAAATTTTTTTCTTTTCAAAATTTGCTTCATAAATGAGCTAAGCATAATGATGATATAGAGTTCTTCAACGGATTGATACATGATAACCTGGTCCACATCAACGGCACCATCAATAAGTCCAATAAGACACTTCAAGATACACACTTGTTAGTTTGGCATAAGACATACACCTAACAGGTTGGCACATGGCTCTAGATGGGATGTTCTATGATTTGATGTGATCTATAGGTTGTGTCATGATCACTAGATGCAAAACATTCCATTGCAAAGATGTGGACATCTGGCTATAGAGTATGTGACCCACAAGACTCCATGTAACTAGTTCTACCAAAGAAGCCAACCCACTATGATGAGGCATATGGCTCACGATTTAAGCATCCCTATAATCGCATCATAAGATATAAGAACCATGTCAGGATATCATGCTCTAGTTTATAAAGAAAAGGTCAATTAGGAATGGGGACACAACTAATCTCCAAAGTAGTAAGGCCACACTTCCCTCCTCTCCATTACTTTTTGTTTCTTTTACAAATCTAAGTTTACTGAGGTCTACCCTTGGCTGCCCTCATAATCCGTCTTTACTAATTTGAGCATCAAAGGATCTTTATTGGTCGCACCCTAACGTCTTCTCTATGCTCTTTCCTTACCATCACAGTTTACCTTGACAAACACCTTGGCTCTTGTTGTTGGACTTACCAACAACTTTGTTTCTAGATCATCATCTTCATTATCTATCATATTAGTGCATAAGGTCTAAGTTAGATGTTAGTATCATTAGATTGGCATTATCCAAGGGAACGAAGGAAAAATCATGCCACCCAAGTCCAACAAAAGTGCTCCCACTAGTAACACAGGGACTAGATCCTCTTCTCTTCCTCCTATAGAGACCATCGCAGTTGCATAGGTCGTTGAGCTATAGCAGCAGATTGAAGCACTTGTCACATTGATCCAAAACCTAGTTCACTACCTGGCATATTCGGTGGATCTGGTAACGTTGATTTAATGATGCTACAATAGAAAAGCCATCGAGAAGTGGGCGTCATGGATACCACAGGAGCAAGGACTCATGATGAGATGTGATGAACCATGGATGGAGCTAGCATCATGGAATCCTCAGTCACATCTATAAGGACTGAGCCAAACGATCCCAATTTGGGATAACAGCTCGAAGCTACAAATAAGTGCTTTAGTATCGTCATGAGAAAAGTCCAAAGGAGGCCTGACCTTCTAGATAATATTTACTTGGAGATTGATCTTTCATTCATAGAGGAAATTATGAGAGAGCTTTTACTGTCCAAATTCAAAATGCCATGGTTGGACCAATATGATGGATTTGAAGACCATAAGGATCACCTGTAGACCATTTTGAGGAAGGCAACATAACCTAATACTCTGACTTTAGATCAAGGTCCATTAACTCCTTCAATGAGTTCGAAAGGCAGTTCTTTGCTACTTCATCACAGTTATTAGTGAAAAAGGCAAGAGCAAGCCATTGCATGATTATATTAATGCTTCAATGATGAGGCACTTAAGATCAAGGATCTTTAGTAACCTATGGTTATTGCTGCTTTTAGGTATGGGCTACTGGATTCACCCTTTAGCTCCTTACTCAGCCAGAAAAAGTTAAAAATATGACTAAACTTCTTACTAAAGCTAAAAACTACATCAAGGCTGAAGAAACTTCTACTGGGAAGTGTGAGGCCACTATCTTCTTTTGGAAAGAAGTGTTTAAATCAAGGAGATCCAAAGGAAGGTGTGAAAAGAAGCAAAGAGTATGAGCTTGAGTTCTAGAAACTTAAGAGCCCACCTTGGCATGAAGGCAATACACTTCACTAACTACTTTAAGGCATCAAATCTTGGTGGAGATCCTTAGTAAACCCTTCCTTCGATTGTTCGAACTAATGAAGGAGAAATGGAAGAATAGAGGGCAAAAATAGATACTATTGCTTTTACTTGGGCCATGGCCATGATATTGAATACTACCGGCAACTAAAAGATAAAATCAAAAATATCATCCAAAAGCAACTAAAAGATAAAAGCAAAAATATCATCCAAAAAAGCTACTTCAATAAGTATATCTGAGGTACAAGAATTGCATCCAAAAGGTCAGAAAGGAAGCTTCTGGTTATAAGAAGTATTGAAGCAGCATGAGGATAATTGACCTACAATCAGATACATTAATGGTGTAACATCCTAAAAAAAAAAATCTTGTAATTTTGGTAACATTAATGATATTTTCATTTTAAATGAAAGATGGAGGATTTCAATGAAGTGTGGGTGTGTTGGTCATTTGATAAATGTAAAAAGAATAAATTTATGGAGTAAATGAGTATATTTTTGAGTGCTAATGATCTTGACTTAAGAAATTGAGAGATTTAAGTTTTAATGGGCTTAAATTACAAGAAAAATCAAGTTTAGTTTGAGTTTTGCTATATGATGTTTTTAGTAATTAGAGTCGACTCTAACTGGTATGGAGTCGACTCTAGCACCATTTTTTTGGCACGTTTTAGGGTCAGCTCCTACAAAAGGGAGAGTCGACTCTATTGAAAAAAATAGAAAGTTAGCATTTTTGCCTCATATTAGAGCCGACTCTAATTTCTGCAGGAGCCAACTCTAATATTTGTGAGAGTCGACTCTAAATCTATTAGAGCCAACTCTAAGACGGCAGATTTCTTGGATTAAATCTTGAAATTTTCATATTTATTCTATTTTAAGTTTGATTTAAGTGTCGTTTGAATCGTTGGATTATTAAAATTGAGCTCTTCAAGTTGATAGGATTTTTTTTCTTAAAAATGTTACATAAAAGTATCAATTTAAATAAAAAATGATAATCTGGGTTATAAATCAATTTAAAAAAAATGCTATGTCAGGGGCAAAATGGGAAAAGACTCTGATGTAAATTGCTAATTATGCTAAGGACAATTTGAAAAAAAAATCTATGGGCAAAATATTATGGTTATGTATGAGCCACATGTTTTTCAAAAGACATGTGTTAAGAGTGTTTGAGGGCCAAATGGGTTCAGTTAGAGAAAAGAAACGTGGGTTCAGTTAGAGAAAAGAAAGAAAGAAAGAAAGAAAGAGAGAAAGAAAGAAGGAAAAGAGAGGAAGAGGAAGAAGAAATAGAAAAAAGAAAGAGAAAGGGAAAGAGAAGCTTGGGGTTTGTGTTTGGCTCTAGGTAAGTTATAGCTTCCCTAAATCTTATATGGCTTTAGATTTTTCTTAGATTCTTATGTTTTGAGGTAATAGTGAAAATAATCTTAAGTAAAAAAAAGGATAAAAGAAAATAATAAGATATTAGAGGTTAGATCATGTATGCATGCATGGTTTCGTAGAAAACCTCGTGTGCAGGTAACCCTAATAGCTATCGTATCTGTATGTTGACGTAAATCAAGAGGGTTATTTCAGAAAGCCGAATTACTAGAGTTGAGTATCAGTTGAAAGAGTAACCTGCTAAGGTAAGTAGGTTTCTCATCTAGCAATGAAAAGTTTATTTTGAGTCAGTATAATGATATTAATACCTAGTTATGGTATGTTATTTTTGTAGAGTATTATGTATGCTAAATCTGGGAAATGAGAACCTAGTATATGATATTTTGATGCATGAGTTTTGAGCATGAGTCTTAAGCACAAAGAAATAATCATGAGTTTCGATGAGGGGATCGTTGATATATACATGGCATATTTGCATGATAAAGCTTTACAAATGACATATTTTGATGTATGTATCATACTGAGCATCAGGCAGCTATGGGGCTGATCATCCTTTAGACTATACTATAGAATGAGCATTGCACGCTATTATTGAGCTGGCACCTCCTTGCGATTTGATCGTACGATGAACCCCAAAAATCAGGGATGAGTGCACGCTTGACCAGACCCAGTGGGGCAGGTGGTAAGCAGCCCATAGGGACAAGAATTATAGCTTAGTGGAGCTGGTTACTATATAGCCCGTGGGGGCAGAGATGAACCGCATGGATAAGGAATGCTATTTGTATGGGGATCATATTGCTAGTCATGCATCTGATGAGAGTATACCTACAGGAGGATGACTGTAGGATGGAACCTCAGAGGCATTACACACAGCTCAGTATCATGAGATTTAAAAGCTTATATTATGATTTAAAAAGGGTCAGTGGGCCAAGTAATTATCCTAGAAGAAAAGTTTACATGAGTTGCCAGTGGACAAACAGATCCCAGTGGAGATCCAAGAATTTAATAAAGAAAATCTGGACTGTAGGTAAAGAATACATATCTTCATGTTGTAATACATGAAACTTTATCTTAATGAGTTATTTTTTAGTAAAAATTTATTGTAGAGTATTTTAGTACTGATATATTATTTGAAGAATAAGCTATATTTTATTTTATTCGATATCATGTTAAAAATATACTTTGATTTATACAAGCTATATTGCATCAGCATACTGTTAAAAATGTGATATTATGGTCTCTATTTCTCCATGGTTAGATGACTATCCAATCACTGGGACTTATATCTCACCCCTCTATGATTGATATTTACTTTCAGATCAATGAGTATTTCTATCGGGATCAAAAGACCCTTAGTTGGTGAGGTTTGCTTGGATGCAAGGGTGTATAAATGATAGCCTTGTATATTGAGCTAGTGTGGGGTGATATTCATGTATATGTATATGTGTGTGTGTATATATATATATATACAGTGAGATATGGTGATGTATCAGACTTATTTGGATAAGAATATAAGACTTATGTTTTGGAAAAAATTATGAGCATGATGTATGTACTTATGATTTTGATGTTGATTATGAATATGATCTTATAAACTGTCTGAGGATGTCATAAAAAATATTATCTGAGCAGGTTGATGTCTAGTGTTAATTTGAGTGATGTGCATATATAATTGAGCTGATAATAAAAATTTTTACATGATGTGTTTTCGAGTGTCTGCCACTTATGATAATTTGTTGAAGTTCTTTAGCTCTTTATGGAGCGCTACATAAAGACTAGTAGAACTCTATCCGATTACCACAGGTGTGCAGGTGTGCTGTCGATGGCCCTAGAGAGAAGGGAGAGCTGACAAATGGCATCTTCAGAAGACTAATTATTGGAAGAGAAAACTCCTCAACCTAGAAGTCATATGATCAATGAGCCAGAGCTAAGACATTGAAGTAGCCGATGACCACCAAGATCATTTCTTTTTTCGATGATGGCTTACAAGGAGCTAGACCCCCAATGACAATGCACTAGTGGTCTCGCTAGTGATCATTAATTATTAGGTGAAAGAGATTCTAATGGATAATGAGAGCTTGGTTGATATCCTCTTTCTTAATGGCTCTGAGAAAATAGGGATTAGTAGAAACTATTAGAAGACCTTTAGTAGTCTCTTGGTTGACTTCTTTAGAGAGTCAATCCTAATAAAAGGGACTATTAGCCTTCTGATGATGGCCAAGTAGGAGCCTCGTTAGACCATAGTGATGTTGGACTTCTTAGTGGTCAAAGCTCCCTTAGCCTACAACATCATCCTTGGGTGTTCTAGCTTTAATCCTTAAAGACTGTCACATCAAGCTATCATCACCTTATCAAGTTCCTCACTAAGCATGGAGTCAAAGAGCTAAGAGGTAATTAAGTGATGGTGAAAAAATGTTACATTACCATATTAAAGGGAAAGGTGAAAGTTGGAGAGACCCTCATACGAAAAATCTTTGACCAGAGGAATGAGCTCAAGTTGTAGTAAGAAAAAAAATGATTGAAGATTTGTTTACAAATCCTTGACTGAAAAGGATCCCAAGAAGGCAATCCATATTAAGCCTATCCTTCTCAAAGAAGAAAGAAATAAGTTAGTAATATTTCTATGGGAGAATACCAATATCTTCACTTGGACCCTTGTAAACATGCTGAGGATTGATCATAGGGTCATCTCACACAAACTCAGCATGGGCCTAATTGTTGGGAATTGTATCCTAAGGCCAATCATTTGATGATTGTGCTGATGTAAATTGTATATAAATTGATATATTAATAAAAGTTATTTGGCAGTTTATTCATTACAAGAACATCTTCTTAATACTTCTGAAAGTAATGAAGCCCTTAGGATCTTCCTCACGATAAAGGAGGATTTATCTTAGAAGGTCCTTAAAAGAGTTTGCGACCAAATGATATACTATGATAAGGCCATAGTACTATCAATTATAGGACGTTGTATATCATATTTGTTGGTTATCCTCTTAACCAAGGAGTGTAGAGACACTGGTATGACATACAGGTGAAAGTGTAGGAGTACATTTCACCGAACGTGACTCATTTGGATACTCTGCTGTCAAGAGTTAATCCGAGAAGATATAGGTATAAGTATCCTTCAGACCTGAAGATCACAACCAGTGGCTTACAAGCAACTTATTGTACTTAGGTGCCGGACCACCTGGATTTCTAATCCAGCTACGAAAGGTTACTGGGTGTAGTCAAGTACTTGTGGTAGTCAGTTGTAGATCAAGATGAATTTGACCTATCCCATTAAAAGGAGAAATACTTGTGTTTCAATTTAGCAAGACCTTGGCCAAGGCACTTCATGTGAAAGTCACATGATCACTAAAGTTGAAATCACTTTATGGATTTGCTATTTAGAGTTGACAGGCTCTTAAGCCATCCTTAGCATTTGTGGTCAAGAGGATGAATTATACGATAACTGTTTCTTAGGGTTCTTAGAGTTTGCTCGGCAACTCTTTGACCTATCCGGACGTCGGGTTTCATTGCTAGATGGGCACATCGATTAGTATAGAAAGTTGTTTCTATGCTATCGGCTTACGTTCGAACCTAGAGAGTCACACGCATAGAAGTTTCCTAGGATGATCTATTTGCTGATCAACGATTGAGAATCGTATATGATTTAATTAATCAATTTGATTGATTGAATTATCTCAATTGGGTTAAGTACAATTGAATAAGATTCAATTTGGTTTAAGTCTATTAGAAGGACAAGTCAATTTCAAATATTGATTTGAAATTAGACTTGATTTGAATTTAAATAGATTCAGGACTAGCCAAATTTGATTTGGGCTTGGACCATGATCTATGTGGGTTAAGTCAAATAAATTCAGATCAGAACCCAAACTTCTCGAATATGGATCTCATATGATGAGATGGCTAAAATATCATCTTATGAGATAGAATTTAATGCATGACATTTATTTACCGAACGTCGGATTTATCCCTCGTCTCTTTGGTTTTCTCCGAACGACGGAACTAAACCAAACGCCGTGACTCCTTGGTTTTCTTCGAACATTGGAATTAAACCAAGCGCCGCGCCTTCGGCGTCTCTTCGCTTTTGCCAAACGACGGATTCTTAAATGTCAAAATTAAATGTCAAGGCTAAATCTAGACTATAAATAGAGGGCATTTCCTCACCAGAGAACACAGAACAAAAAATAGAACAAAAATACACGATTTGTCGTGGATTGTAATTCTAAATTGTCATGAATTGTAATTCTAAAATGTTAGAATAGAAAATCCTGGTGATTCTGGTGTTAGTGGAAGCCTGGTGGATCTTGGAGGAAGATTCAAGTGAGAGGATTCAAGATCAGCAAAGCTATTTTTCCGCGAGCTAGCACTCTTGGAAAAATCTGATCATTTGGGGCTTCGCGTGGACAATACTAGAGGCCGGACGATTGAACGACTGCAGAGCAATAAGGATTTACCTACTGTTCTTAAGGTAAGTGATTTGATCCCTAGATCTTAAGGCAAGCTTCAAGATAATAGTGTGACTAGTCATCTTGAAGATCAAGATATGATCTTGATATTTTTATATGCATATTTTAGATCAAACGACCCTGAATATATAGGCAAAGATATGATCTTGATGCATATTAGATAGATTAATATGTAATCTTTTAATTTCCGCAATGATAATAGTTATCAATTTTTAAAAATATGCATGCCTCGAAGACTATTTCTCCCTACACTAATCTATAAGCCCATGTAGTAGAAAAAAAAAAAAACTTTACCTAGAAAAGATATAAAATATTCAAGAAAAGATGGACAAGCTCTTCAATGCTGAATTTATCAAGAAAGTAGACTATATGGTTAACTAATATAGCCCTAGTGAAGAAAGCCAACAATAAATGTCATATGTGTATTAACTTCATGGACCTCAATAAGGCCTTATTTGAAGACAACTGCTTGCTACATTGAATAGGTTAGCTCATTGATATCATCTGGGATATGAGCTGTTGATCTTCATGGATGTATTCTTAAGGTACAACTAAATCAAAATATACCCCAAGAAAGAGAAAAAAAATAGTTCATCACTGACCTAGGCACATAATAATATAAGATGATGCCCTTTAGCCTAAAGAATGTGAGAACTACCTATTAGCAGTTAATCAATAAAATATTTAAGGATCAAATCAGACACCATATAAAAGAATGCACTAACAACCTACTAGTGAAGAGTAAGGAGTGTTATCAGCATGTTAATAACCTTAAGGAGTCATTTTAAGTATTTGAGACATTATAACATGAAGCTTAAATCTAAAAAGTATGCCTTTGGTGACACCTAAGAAATTCCTTGGCTTCATGATTACTCAGCTGGGGATACAGGCCAACAAAAATAATATTTAGGCCATCCTGGATATGGCCACTCAAAAAACCCTAAAGGAAATTCAAAGGTCGACAAGTTGAGTAGCCACTTTCTACTATTTTATTTGAAGGTCACTAAGAGCTCTCTTTCATTCTTCAAAGTTATCAGAAACATCAAAGAATTTTAGTGGTCTGTAGAGTCCTAAATAGCCTTCAATCAAGTGAAGTAATACTTAAACTCTCTACCTATATTCTCAAAGTTGACCCCATGTGAAGTCTTGTACATGTACTTAGTATCTTTATCATTATCCTAAGTACAATCCTAGTTCAAGAAGAGCAAAAAATGCAAAGAGAGATCTATTACATCGACAAAGTTCTAAGTAAGGCAAAGATTAAATATCAAACTATAGATAAAGTCACCTATACTTTGATAATTATAGTATGGAAGTTGACTTCTAAGCCCATCTAATCCTCGTGTTGACAAATCAACCTCTACAACAAGTGTTGCAAAGCTAGATACCATGGAGTAATCAGTAAAATAACCAGTTGAGATAAAAAAATCTGACATCCAATACCAACCCCAACATGCCAAAAAAGCTCAAGTATTGGTCGACTTCGTGATAGAGTACATAACTCCAGCAAGGGCAACAGGCTACAAAACTACATAGGCTGAGCCAAAGCCATGGATTGGACCCTACACATTGACAGAGCCTCGACTAAGGATAGAGGTGGAGCTGATCTGATCCATACTGGATTGAAAGGAGCCAAACTCGAGATCGCCTTCAAGTTCAACTTCATAGCCTCTAATAATAAGATTGGGTATGAGGTGCTTCTTATTGGCCTAAGATTGGCAAGGGAGTTGATGATTATCAAAGTCAAAACCTACAATGTCTCCCAATTGATGGTTAACCAAATTCAATGAGAACATAAAACTAAAGGTCATAAGATGGCCAAGCACCTCTAGAAGGTCAAGGAACTCCTTGAGAGCTTTGAAAAATATGCAGAACTCTTAGCCAATGCTCTTTTGAAGCTCATGACCTTGAACTATTCTGAGTTGAAAAGGTCAATAAACCTTAAAGTCGTACAGAGGCTAAGTATAAATGAGGTTAAAGTAGTGATATAGACCAACTCACTAGATGTAGCCCGTCATCAAGTACTTATGAGATAAAAGCTTTTCAAGAACACAAAAGAAGCCCGAAGGTTCCAACACTATGCAACCTATTATACCTGGAATGATGGTAAGCTCTATAAGAGATGGCACATGCAACCCTTCCTCATGTGTCTTAAACCTTTAGAGATGGATTACACATTTTACGATGTTCACAAAGGGGTTTATAAGATTACCTTTGAGAAAGATCTCTAACCAATAAAATCCTCAAATAAAGTTACCATTGGCCTATCATGAAGCATGACACATAGAGGTTGGTGCAGAAATTCAACAAGTATCAGAGATATGCCAATATTCCTTATTACTATGCAATTCAATAGACTTCGCTAACCAATTTGTGGCCTTTTGCTTGGTAGAGAATAGACATCCTATTAGATAGCAAAAGTTCATGATCATAGCCATCAACTACTTCATGAAGTAGATTAAAGCTAAGGATTTTTCTAGCATAATAGAATAGAAAGCATGAGAGTTTGTATAGAAATCCATTATATATTGCTTTAGCATCTTGAAGGTTTTGATCATCGACAATAGGAAGCAGTTTAACAACAAGCTATTCAAGCTCGAGTTCACTTCAATGTTAAGCTCAAGATCGAGTAGAAGTTCACTTCAATGTTCTACCCTTAAACCAACTAGTTTGCTAAGGTCATTAATTGAACAATCCTAAATGTCTTAAAATTCGACGAAGATAAAGGACTCTAGGCAAATGAGCTACCAACATCTTGTGGGTGTATTGGATTATAACTAGGGCTCCAACAAATGAGACTTCCTTTAGCCTTACATTTAAGACAAAAACCATCATCTTAGTAGAGATCAAAATGCCATTCTAATGTTCAAGATAATGCAAAAAGTTTACAGTTAAACCTAGATCTACTGAGCGAGCTTTGAGAATAGATGCAGATTTGAATAGAGCCCATCAACTAGCACAACTCTTTAGTCAAAAAAGACTCTTAGTAGGAGACCTCATCCTACGAATGGCAAAAGCATATGCTTAAACTTGCATAGCATTGGGAAAGTCCCTATAAAGTACTTGAAGTTATCAAATTAGGCATATACAAGCTTAAGAGGCTAGATGTCATATTGATATAAAGGATTTGGAGCTCAAAAAATTTGAGGATGCATTTCTAAAAGCATCTTCAGTCAAATTCCATTTGAAAAGAATTAGTATATAAATTTTTCAAGTAGCAACTTGAAGTCCATCAAGGGAGCATCACCAACTTGCTTGAAAGAACTCTCTCCGTTAAGAAAAAGAAGGTTAGTTTGCTCTATTATAGAGTCGATCAGCTTGGAAGAACTCCCTTTAAGAGAAAGAAAGAGTCAATCTCATCTATAAACCCACTTGGAAGGACTTTTTTTGCTAAGAAAAAGAGACGTAGTCTATTCCACCAAATAGTCAATACATTTAGAAGAACTCTCGTTGAAAGAAAGAGAGCTAATCTTATTTATTGATCCGCTCAAAAGAATTTTTCTTGCTAAGAAGAGAAGATCAATATGCTCCATTAGAGAGACAACTCATCTAGAAGAATTCTTTTTGGGAGAAGAGAGCTAGTCACATCTACTAACCCATTTGGAAGAGCATTCTCATCAAGAAAGAGAAATCCGGTCTACTTTGCCAGAGAGCTGACCTATATGGAAGAACTCTTTTTAGAAAACAAAGAGAACTGATTCCCTTTATCAACCGCTTGGAAGAACTCTATTCACTAAGAAAGAGATGATATGTTTGCTTCACCAACAAGCCAACCTACTTAAACGAACTCTTCTTAGAAGAAAGAAAGAGCCAGTTCAATCATCAACTTATTTAGAAGAATTATCCTCACTAAGAAAAAAAAGGCTTATTCACTATGCTAGAGAGCCAACCAACTTGAAAGAATTCTTCTCATGAGAGAAAGTCAGTCCCATTGATAGGCTACTCAAAAGATCTTTCCTCATTAAAAAAGAGAAAGCACATCCATTTCGCCAAAGAGCTAAACTACCTAAAAGAACTCTCCTCGAAAAAAAATAGAGAGCTAGTCTCATTGGCAAGATTCTCAGAAGAATCTTCTCATCGAGAAAGAAAAGTCTCATCTGCTCTACTAGAAAGTTGATTCACAAAAAATACTCTCTTTGAAAGAGAGAGAGAGAGAGAGCTGATCCCATCCACTATCCCACTTGGAGAAACCTTTTTTGCTAAAAAAGAAGGCTAATCTACTCTATCATAAAGTTGACTTGCTTAGAAAAACTCTTCTTGAGAAAAAGAGAGAGAGCTAGTCTCTTTCACCAACTTGCCCATCGAGAAAGAGAAGGTTAGTCTACTCCGCTGGAGACCTTACCCACTTAAAATAACTCTACTCAAGAAAAGAAAGAGCAAGCTTGCATTGGAGTACTAGAGTACAAGGGAACCTATATGCAAGTGTTTCAAAGGATCTCGATAAACTTTGAGGTCCTTTGATTTACAAGCCATCACTTTAAATTTTCCATGTAACTAGCTTCAAACTCAACCCAAGCAAAGCTAAAGAAGTTCATTGGGAGCCGAATTGATACTTAATGAGAATTCTTGCAATAAAGGATTTTTGGTGACCAACACTCAAGACTATACTTAGCTGATCTTTAGAGGATTCAAAGTAACTTATTATCGACTTACCACTCAAAGAGGTTTAAACTATTAGAAGTTGACCCTTAAACAAATATTTAAGAAAAAAAAGACTATTATATGAACCAAGAATAAAGGCAAAAGGTACTTTCTCATTGAATTCAGAAACAAGTTTTTACAAATAGGGAAGAAATAAAAAAACTATATAGAACCAATATTCGTAAGGCTTACGAGGAACTAGTGCTATAGGGTATCTTTGGCTTTGACTTCTTTGATAGCTGGTGAGCCTCTTTATTTCCATCCTCATCATCAATGTTGAGAATTTATTGAAACATAATTGCCCCAAATTTATTGATTTTGATGATTTCCAAAAGCCATGAGTACCTTAAAGAAAACAATGTGTTTATTTATCAAAAACCTTGAGCTTATTCAAATTGAAAAGAATGAACTATCAATGGTTATATCAAATGAGTTTTGAATCTATTAGAAAAGGAGTTTCAAGTTGTATGCTTAAAAGGATTTCAAAAAGGAATTTTTATACATTATAATTCAATCGATGAATTCTTGAAACATGTCTTGAATCCATAATAAACGTCATATTTAATGTATTCAAGTCAAATTTATATTTTAAATTTAATTGCAACAAGTTTTAAAGTCAATCAGAACATTTTTCTGATTTTTGTATCGGTCCCGAGCCGACTCATGGGTTTCCGAGTCGACTCCCCAAATTGCCTGATTTTCTCGAGTCGACCCTTGGCTTTTCAAGAGTCGACCCCTGAATTCTTGCGAGCCGACTCCTGTCTGTGCGAGCCAACTCCGCTCAAACAACAGAACCCATATTTTTTGAGCACTTCTCGAGTCGACTCCCCATTTTCCTCGAGTCGACTCCCAACTTTCGCGAGCCGACACTTCTGTTTTCGCGAGTCGACCCTTCAATGCTTAAAATATTTCTATTTTTGGTAATTGACTTCGAGCCGACTCCCACAAAGCTCGAGTCGACTCCGCGAGTTCTGGGCGCGATTTTTAACGATGACACATCAGCCCCAACGGTAAGATTTTTGAATAACGGCTATTTTTCCTTGTCTCTAACGGATATATTTTTACATATTCTATAAATAGAGGAGCTCTTTTCAAATCAAAACAACCCAGAGAAAATTAAAAAGAGAGAAAAGAGTATCATTTGAAAAGAGGAAAAAACAGAGCTTATTGAAAAATCATTTAGCTCAAACAAGAGTGATTCATAAGGGAGAAATCCAAGAGGAAGTTTCGTCTGCTCCTTTTCATCATTCCACAACTGTCAGAAGAAAATCCAAGTGCGTTTCAAAGGTCAAATCGAAGGATTTTCAAAAGAGGAAAAAGCTTCATCTCAACTCCAAAGTCTTCAACGGTCAAGAATCTAGCTGAGGCGTGATTCAACACTTCTAGAGGAGTTAAAGAGAAGAAGGGAGAAAGCCCAAGCATCTACCATCTGCAATATTATCAGGCTTTTCTAACCTTATATTATTTTATACTTATTTGTATATTTGCTCAAGGGAGCACATTATTGTTCAAACTCTTCCATTCTATTTGTTTGCTGATTCAATCAGTGGATTGAATCAGTGGAGGTTGGTATACCTCGTTACAAGCCGGAGTGCTTGTATTGGGTTAGTTGTAAGCCCAAAGAAAAACAACGTGTAGGGTTTTGTGCTGGTAAGCCCGTGTTAAAACCAGCTGGGTTCGTTGTGCACCCGGTAAAACAACAAGTTTGAGTTGTGAGCTTGGAAAACAACTCGGCTGTAATCTAGAGAGATTATAGTGTGGACCCAAGTGAATCTTGGGAGTGGACGTAGGTGTTGATTGCACCGAACCACTATAAAATTATATTGTGTTTGTCGTGCCATATTTTCTCTTTCTCTATCTCTCTTTATTTGCTTGTGTATTAATTTTAGTTAGCCTCTCACTTGCACATCTTGCTAACTAATCAATTAAAGTTAAAAAGTCTTAAATTTTTAAGAACCCAATTCACCTCCCCCCCCCCTCTTGGGTTGCATCTGGGCCAACAATTGGTATCAGAGCAAGTGCTCATTTAGAATTTGATCTCACGATCAAGGGCTAAAGATTCATATGGCAACACAAATTGGTTCAAGTTTTGCTGAAGGTCATTCTACGAATTGACCTCCTTTATTTAATGAAACCAACTATTCATATTGGAAAGCTAGAATGAGATATTCATTCAAGCTTCGGACTATGAATTGTGGGGAGTAATAATAAACGGACCTAGTACACCCACACACCTTATTGATGGCACTATTGTTCCTAAACCCGAAAGGGATTGGAATGATAATGATAGGAGAATGGCACAACTAAATGCTAAGGCCATTAATATTTTATATTGTTCCTTAGACTCAAATGAATTCAACCGAATCTCAACTTGTAATTCCGCAAAAGAAATTTGGGATAGGTTGGAAATTACTCATGAAGGAACAAACCAAGTAAAAGAATCAAAATAAATATTTTGGTTCATAAATATGAATTATTTACTATGGAACAAACTGAAACCATCACATGCATGTTCACTAGATTTACTGATATTGTGAATGGTCTGAAAAGTCTTGGTAGAATTTATTCTAATGCTGATCTTGTGCGTAAAATTCTTAGGTCACTACCAAGATCGTGGGAAGCAAAAGTCACTGCCATCCAAGAAGCAAAGGACCTCAATGCACTACCTTTAGAGGAGCTTCTAGGATCCTTAATGACCCACGAGTTAACAATGAAGCAGCATGTTGAGGAGGAAACAAAAAGAAGGAAAACTCTTGCCCTCAAGACTGCAGAAATGGAAGAGAGCAGCAGTGAAAGCAATGATGAAGATGATGAGGAAACTGCTCTCTTGGCCAAAAAATTCAGAAGGTTTATGAGAAAAAGGCCCTTCCATAAAAAGAAATTTGGAGCAAGATTTGAAGGAGAAAAGGATAAGAAAAAGGACAAGGAGAAAGAAAAGAAAAAGAGCCCTTAGTATGTTATGAGTGCAAAAAGCCAGGGCACTTTAAGTATGATTGTCCTTTGCTGAAAAAGGCCTACAAGAAAAAGAAGAAAGCATACATGGCAACATGGTCTGATGAATCTTCCTCGTCGGAAGAAGATGAGCAAAAGGAAGTTGCCAATATTGTTTCATGGCCAACGACGACGACAACGACAATGAGGTAAGTTCTGAAAACTCAAATGATGATTTTACATTTGATGAAATGTTTGAGGCTTTCAATGAACTTATGATTGATTTTAAATCCTTAAAGAAAAAGTATAAGTTTTTGAAAAATGACAATATTAGTTTAGCTAAAAGTAAAAATGAATTAGCTTTAGAAGTTAAGAACTTAACTAATGAAAAAGAAGAACTTAGGAAAGAAAGAGATAATCTTAATCAAGAAAAAGATTTATTAAAATCTGAAACTAAAAACTCAACTAAAGATTTAAAAGATCAAATAGAAACTTTAGCTTTAGATAAAGAACAGCAAGCTAAAGAAATTGACTCTCTTAAGAAAGATGTTAAAAAATATAAAGACATTGTTGAGAAATTCACTTAAGTTCAACTAAACTTAACATGATCCTAGATAGTCAAAAAGCTGTTTTTGACAAAGCTGGTTTAGGATATAACACATTAAGGAAACAGAAATCTCTAAAGAATATTTTTATAAAAGCAACCAAAGTAATATAACTTGTTTTAAATGTAATGAAAAAGGTCATAAATCTTTGAATGCAAAACGTTAAAAAATAACAACAAGTTAAATATTAAAGCTAAGAAAATATGGGTTCCGAAAGGAACAATTTTTATTGCTGCTAACCATGAAGGACCCAAGAAAGCTTGGGTACCTAAGCATAAAGTTTGATTATATTGCAGGAATGTCTTGTAGCCAAAAGATCAAAGAAAAAGTGGTACCTTGATAGTGGCTGCTCAAGACATATGACGGGTGACAAAGATGAATTCATCACCCTGGAAGAAAAGAAAGGTGGAGTTGTGACGTTTGGCGACAACGGTAAAGGTCAAATTATGGGCCTTGGTAAAGTTCGCATAACTCCATCTATAGTTATTGATAATGTACTTTATGTTAATGGTTTGAAGCATAATCTAATTAGCATAAGTCAATTATGTGATAAAAATTTTAATGTTTCATTTAAATCTTCTTTATGCACTGTAACTAATTCTATTGATGATAGCATTGTATTTACTGGTTATAGACATGGCAATGTTTACTTAGTTGATTAGAAAAATTATCTTTGAGTGATCATTGCTTAATTGCTGACAATGCTAACATAAATGAAATTAGTTGGTTGTGGCATCGTAGATTAGGTCATGCAAGCACACACCTTATTTCAAAACTAATTAAAATGGATTTAGTTAAAGGATTACCTAAATTAGATTTTGAAAATAATAAAATATGTGATGCATGTCAATTTGGAAAACAAACTAGAAGTTCTTTTAAATCTAAAAACATTGTTTCAACTTCTAGGGCACTAGAGCTACTTCACATGGATCTTTTCGGACCAACTAGAACCACAAGTCTAGGAGGAAAGAAATATGGTCTAGTGATTGTAGATGATTATTCTAGATATACTTGGGTAATGTTTTTAGCTCACAAAGATGAGACTTTCTCAATTTCCTGAAATTCTTTAAGAAAGTCACAAATGAGAAAAACACTACTATAGTATCTCTAAGAAGTGATCATGGAACAGAATTTGAAAATCACCTATTTGAAAATTTCTGCACTGAAAATGGAATTAATCATAATTTTTCAGCCCCTAGGACTCCACAACAAAATGGTGTAGTTGAAAGAAAAAATAGGACTCTAGAAGACATGGCCCGTACCATGCTATGTGAAAGCAACTTACCAAAGTATTTTTGGGCGGAAGCAATTAACACAGCATGTTACATCTTAAATAGAGCTTTAATAAGACCAATATTAAAGAAAACACCTTATGAATTATGGAATGAAAGAAAACCAAATATAAAATACTTTCATGCATTTGGATGTAAATGTTTCATTCATAATAATGGTAAAAACAACTTAGGAAAATTTGATGCTAAATCTGATGAAGGAATTTTTCTAGGTTATTCAACAACTAGTAAGGCATATAGAATCTTTAACAAGAAAACCTTAGTAGTTGAAGAATCCATTCATGTAGTTTTTGATGAATCTTTAGCAACTGGATCTGAAAAGATTGATGATGAGGAAGATACAAACATAATTGAAAAAGATCTTGAAAAACTTAATATTGAAGTATCTTCTGATCATGAACAAGAGGCTAAAGATGATGATTCACATAAGGACGATGATGTCAATATTGATCATAATGATGTAGATCTTCCAAGAGACTGGAGATATGCTCATAGTCATCCTAAGGAATTGATTATAGGCGATCCATCTCAAGGAATAAGGACTAGATCATACATGAGAAATATTAGTAATCATCTTGCATTTGTATCACAAATTGAACCTAAAACTATAGAAGAAGCTGAAAAAGATAATAATTGGATGTTAGCTATGCAAGAAGAACTAAATCAATTTACAAGAAATAATGTTTGGACCTTAGTTGAAAGACCTAAAAACCATTCAGTAATAGGATCAAAATGGATTTATAGAAATAAACTAGATGAAAATGGCATTGTAATTAGAAACAAAGCTAGATTGGTTGCTAAAGGATATAATCAAGAAGAAGGTATTGATTTTGATGAAACCTTTGCACCAGTAGCTAGATTAGAAGCCATTAGGCTATTACTTGCATTTGCATGTCATATGAACATTAACTTATTTCAAATGGATGTAAAAAGCGCATTTTTAAATGGATTTATTAATGAAGAAGTTTATGTAGAACAACCACCAGGTTTTGAAGATCACGAATTTTCAAATCACGTTTTTAAATTGCACAAAGCTTTATATGGTTTGAAACAAGCACCTAGAGCTTGGTATGATAGGTTAAGTAAATTCTTAATAGAAAATGATTTTACAAGAGGAAATGTTGATAAAACTTTGTTTTTGAAAAGAAAAGGTAAAGATTTACTTGTAGTACAAATATACGTAGATGACATTATTTTTGGTGCTACTAACGATTCTCTTTGTCAAGAATTTGCAAAGTTGATGCAGGGAGAATTCGAGATGAGCATGATGGGAGAACTCAACTTCTTCCTTGGACTCCAGATCAAACAAAGCAAAGAGGGAATCTTTATCAACCAAACCAAATACACAAGAGAACTACTCAAAAAGTTTGGTATGGAAACAATGAAACCCCTCGGAACTCCAATGAGTCCTTCATGCAAGCTGGACAAAGATGAAGAAGGTAAAAAGGTTGATCAAAAGTATTATCGAGGTATAATCGGATCCCTTCTTTATTTAACAGCAAGTAGACCAGATATCATGTTTTCAGTATGTTTATGTGCTAGATTTCAATCTGAACCTAAAGAATCACATTTAATAGCTGTTAAAAGAATTTTAAGATATCTAAATGGAACTAAAAATGTAGGTTTATGGTATTCTAGAGATTCCACATTAAACCTAATTGCATATTCAGATTCTGATTATGCTGGATGTAAATTAGATAGAAAAAGCACAAGTGGTGCATGCCAATTCTTAGGTAGTAACTTAATCACATGGTTTAGCAAAAAGCAAAATTCAGTTGCATTATCAACTACTGAAGCTGAATATGTAGCAGCTGGAAGTTGCTGTGCGCAAATCCTATGGATTAAGCGACAACTTGAAGACTATGGTATCACACTTGATAAAACACCCATAAGATGTGATAACACTAGCGCAATCAACTTAACTAAAAATCCAATTCAACACTCAAGAACAAAACACATAGAAATTAGATATCATTTTATAAGGGAACATGTAGCTAATGATGAAATTTGTTTAGATTATGTAAACACAGAAGAACAATTAGCTGACATATTCACTAAACCTTTAAATGAAGAAAGATTTTGTTATCTTAGAGGAGAATTAGGAATTTGTAATCCTTTTGAATAAATTTTGAAACCTCTAAGGAAATATATCTAGAATTCTTTCAAATTCTCAAAATCTTAAGGAAATTTTATCTAGAACTCATATCAATTTGATCTCTCAAAGTCCATGATTTTTAATCATACTCAAAGATCAAATTTCGGACTTAATTCGGATTCTCTGAATCTTAATCTAATTTTTCTCTGAATTTGTCGGGAGCCGACTCGAGAGTATCGGAGTCGACTCGAGTTTCTGCTGAAACTCAGGAGTCGACCCCTCCTCTGAGCGAGTCGACTCGAGATCGTGTCCGTGCTCTGTGACTAGTCGCGAGCCGACTCCACACTTTGCGCGAGTCGACTCGACGTGGTCCCAGTCGATTTATTTAGGGCACGAGTCGACCCGACGGACATTTCATCTTCCAAAATCTTCCAAATCCTCTCCAAAACTTTCCCAAAACCCTCCAAACCTCAAATAACCTCTGATTAACAATCCTTCAAGATCAATGGCACCCAAAACCCGAGGAGCAAGCTCGAGTGGCGCCGGTTTGAAGAGAAAAGGACCGTCCGACGACCCGTCCGCGAGCCGTACGGATTCTTCTTCTACACCTTCGGCTAGTGATCCTCCAGCTCCAGCTCCTACCCCTCAGGTAGATCTTCTAGCCAGTAGGATTGTAACCACAGGAAGGAAAGTGGATTTCGAATTGTTTGAGAATGAAGGATTCATCATTGGTAGACAACTAATCGAGATGGGATTTGAGTATATTTGTTCATTGGATTGTCCAACCTACCCTGCTTTGGTTAAAGAGTTTTACAAGAATTTGTCTAGAGGAGATGATGGCTTGGTAAGCAAGGTTAGAGGCATTGGTTGAACATTACATCCTCTATTCTATCTAGATTATTGAAGTTACCCTTGTCTGGACCTTCTACATTTGCCCCTGAAGATAGATCTCCAGCCCTCACTAGGCTTTGAACCGAAATTTTGAAGGATTTGAAGAAGTCTTTGCTAGTCAACTGCCTTTGGAATTAAGACTTCTCCACAACATTTGCAGCAGGATTTTATTTCCCAAGACAGGCGGTTTGACTATGTTTCTGAGCGAGATATTTTTGTCATGGATGCTGTTGTATCTGGGAAACCCATCAATCTACCTAGGATGATGATTTGGTATATTGCAGACTGTAGCGGGAAAAAGAAATCGAGCTTACCCTATGGCATGGTTTTGACTAAATTATTTCTTAGCCAAGGGATTGTGTTCAGTGATTGTGAGCCAAAGAAGGAGTTAAGACATACAGATTATTATACTTTGGCTACCATTCATCGCATGGGGTTTGTTAAGAAAAATGGAAGTTGGGAGAGAAAGACTGTTACTGAGGACAGAGACTTAGATGCAGAGGCACCCAGACCTTCCTTGAGACATTCATCTCCGGAGCCTCCTCAGTGCTCATCTATTCCAGAGTCTATTCCTGCTCCTGCTTCAGATCCTACCCCTGCTCCTACTGTTGCTCCTGCTCAGTCTTCACAGTTTCATCTGGTAGTTTTTCTGATACACAGTTAGATCAACTTCGATCTTTATTCAAGTCTGAGTTAAGTGATCAAGAAAAGAGATTGAAAGAAGAATTTAATGAAAAGTATATGAACTTAAAAGAAGCATTATATTCTCTCAGTGATCGAGTTGCATTGATTGAGTCTACTCTCAGTTCATCTACCGGTTCCTTAAGTGAAAATTTAAAGAATATCTTTGGAGAACTTAAGGACATCTGCGGTGACTCGGAGACATACTCCCAATGCAACGCTGAGCTTCAAGATAAAATCACATCTGCTTGTACTTTGTTGATGAAAAACTAAAGACTATGTTAGACTTCAATGTGAAGGGATGAAGCAATTGTAGATCACTTGAATAGAATTACTAGAAGAAATTTTTAAGTTTTCATGTAAATCTTTTTGATGTAATCAAATTTACTTTCAATGCAATGTACAAGTTTACATTTCCATGTACTTTCATTTTGAAGTAATGAGAATGTTTGATGCACTTTTGTCTATTTCAATTGTAATATCCTTGAATCTTTGAATGATTATCTCAATTGATAAGTTAAATAGAAAAAGATAAAGAATTATTAATATTCTTCCTAACCTTTTTGTTGATTACAAAAAAGGGGGAGAGTTTTTATTAATCGTATATGCCTTGCCTTCAATTCAATCAAAGTTTAATTTTGAAAAGGAAAGCATAAGGGGGAGAAGAGATAAATTGAATTTCATAAAGAAATGCTTAAGTTTCTGATTTTGAAAAATTTTGAATGATTTATAAATTAAGGTTCATAGGGGGAGCTACCTCATTGAGGGGGAGCCTTTCCATGAACACAAAGTTGATTTTGGAATCACAAATTTTTTCAATTTTATAATGCATATACTCAATGTTTTTGTCATCATCAAAAAGGGGGAGATTGTTGAGAAATTATTGAAACATAATTGCCCCAACTTTATTGATTTTGATGATTTCCAAAAGCCATGAGTACCTTAAAGAAAACAATGTGTTTATTTATCAAAAACCTTGAGCTTATTCAAATTGAAAGAATGAACTATCAATGGTTATATCAAATGAGTTTTGAATCTATTAGAAAAAGGAGTTTCAAGTTGTATGCTTAAAAGGATTTCAAAAAGGAATTTTTATACATTATAATTCAATCGATGAATTCTTGAAACATGTCTTGAATCCATGATAAACGTCATATTTAATGTATTCAAGTCAAATTTATATTTTAAATTTAATTGGGACAAGTTTTAAAGTCAATCAGAACATTTTTCTGATTTTTGTATCGGTCCCGAGCCGACTCAAGGGTTTCCGAGTCGACTCCCCAAATTGCCTGATTTTCTCGAGTCGACCCTTGGCTTTTCAAGAGTCGACCCCTGAATTCTTGCGAGCCGACTCCTGTCTGTGCGAGCCGACTCCGCTCAAACAACAGAACCCATGTTTTTTGAGCACTTCTCGAGTCGACTCCCCATTTTCCTCGAGTCGACTCCCGACTTTCGGAGCCGACACTTCTGTTTTCGCGAGTCGACCCTTCAATGCTTAAAATGTTTCTATTTTTGGTAATCGACTTCGAGCCGACTCCCACAAAGCTCGAGTCGACTCCGCGAATTCTGGGCGCGATTTTTAACGATGACACATCAGCCCCAACGGTAAGATTTTTGAATAACGGCTATTTTTCCTTGTCTCTAACGGATATATTTTTGCAGATTCTATAAATAGAGGAGCTCTTTTCAAATCAAAACAACCCAGAGAAAATCAAAAAGAGAGAAAAGAGTATCATTTGAAAAGAGGGAAAAACAGAGCTTATTGGAAAAATCATTTAGCTCAAACAAGAGTGATTCAAAAGGAGAGAAATCCAAGAGGAAGTTTCGTCTGCTCCTTTCCATCATTCCACAAAGCCAGAAGAAAATCCAAGTGCGTTTCAAAGGTCAAATCGGAGGATTTTCAAAAGAGAAAAAGCTTCATCTCAACTCCAAAGTCTTCAACGGTCAAGAATCTAGCTGAGGCGTGATTCAACACTTCTAGAGGAGTTAAAGAGAAGAAGGGAGAAAGCCCAAGCATCTACCATCTGCAATATTATCAGGCTTTTCTAACCTTTATTATTTTGTACTTCATTTGTATATTTGCTCAAGGGGAGCACATTATTGTTCAAACTCTTCCATTCTATTTGTTTGCTGATTCAATCAGTGGATTGAATCAGTGGAGGTTGGTATACCTCGTTACAAGCCGGAGTGCTTGTGTTGGGTTAGTTGTAAGCCCAAAGAAAAACAACGTGTAGGGTTTTGTGCTGGTAAGCCCGAGTTAAAACCAGCTGGGTTCGTTGTGCACCCGGTAAAACAACAAGTTTGAGTTGTGAGCTTGGAAAACAACTCGGCTGTAATCTAGAGAGATTATAGTGTGGACCCAAGTGAATCTTGGGAGTGGACGTAGGTGTTGGTTGCACCGAACCACTATAAAATTATATTGTGTTTGCCGTGCCATATTTTCTCTTTCTCTATCTCTCTTTATTTGCTTGTGTATTAATTTTAGTTAGCCTCTCACTTGCACATCTTGCTAACTAATCAATTAAAGTTAAAAAGTCTTAAATTTTTAAGTACCCAATTCACCCCCCCCTCTTGGGTTGCCATCTGGGCCAACAATCAACAACAATACTATCAAAGGGCAATGCTCTTAACCAACTAGTGCTATGGGTATCTTTGGCTTTGATTTCTTTGATAGCTGGGGAGCCTCTTGATTTATCTTCATCCTCATCATCAAAATATTACTATCAAGAGGCAATGCTCTTAACCAAGCTAACCTTAGTGGCTACAATGACTTCACTATCAATTAATGCTATCTCTTCGCTCTACTATTAAAAGTACTAACATTTGATGCTTTAAGCATGAAAGTCCTCACTAGTGCATTCAATGATTGCAATATCATTAATTGCAACCAAGGTAGCACCTTGACCCACTCTTTTTCTTCAAGCTCCTCAGTGATGCCTAAGAAAGAGTGGTCGAGGTTGGATTACTTGGCCAGGATTTCTTCTATGATCTCCCTTGGAGTCTTAAAGTATGCTTCAAATGTGTGTTGGCCTAGATGGCAACCCAAGAGGGGGAGGGTGAATTGGATTCTTAAAATTTTAGTACTTAAAAAAATAATTTCATAATTGATAGTGCACAAGAAAATATACAATGAGTGTAATGCTAAGAATGCATAGCAGAATATAAAGATAGAGTAGAGAGAAGAAGAGATAAGCACAATAAATACAAGGTTTATAGTAGTTCGGTGTTAGGTATACCGACATCCATTTTCAAGCAACTCTTGGGCCCACACTATAATCACCCTGATTACAGCCGAGTTATTTTACAAGCTCGCAACCCAAACTTGTTGTTTTAACAATAGGATCACAATGAACCCAGCCAGTTTTCATAGGCTCACCAGCACACAACCTATCACAAGCTACCTAGCTTGCATGAGGCTAACCTGCCTTCCCTGATTCAATCACCTGATTGAATCAATAATCAAATATAATAAGAGTAAAGTTACAAAAGAGAATCAGCTCCTCAAATGAGTAAATAATCATTATAAATGAGATAGAAATAGAAGAGCCTGGTTTAGAAGATTTCTAAAGTTGAGCTTTTCTTCTTTTCTTCTTTTCCTCTTAGATGATCTTCCTCAAAATAGGATTAAAGCTTTGAAAAATTCATTGACGTAGAGGATGTTGAAAAAATAGGGCTCTTTGCTTCTCTTTTTGATTTGATAAATCCTTCAAAGTTAACTTTTGAATGCTTAGGATTTCTCTAAACTCTTTTTCGAACACTTGGGATTTCAAATCTAAAACTCTTTCTCTGATTTTTCTCTTTTCTTTTTTCTCTATTTTTTCGCTCTTTTCAAATGGTTAGAAGCTCCCTTTATAATTTTCTCTTAATCCATATTTTGATGAAAACTAGCCGTTGATTGTACTTATGGATGAGTTTAGCACGAAAGAGGAAAGAGCCATTGAGGTTTATTTTAAAAAATATGACTTCTGGAGTCATCTCTGACATTTCTAAAATTTGCCTCTGATAGAATAGAGTCGGCTCTAATCTGGCCTGGAGTTGGCTCTAAGTTGGGATGCTCAAAATAGTAAAGTCCGTTCGTCGTAGAGTCGGCTCTAACTTTCCATGGGGTCGATACATTGTGTGCTAAAGTCGGCTCTAACAAATGCGGGAGTCGACTCTAATTGTGTCCCAAAAAACATAATCTCTGTTTTCATATTAGAGTCAGCTCTAATCTCTGCAGGAATCGGCTCTAATATGATGCAGAAAAGATGTTCTCTGTTCTCATATTAGAGTCGGCTCTAATCTCTGCAGAAGTCGGCTCTAATCCATGCTGAAAGCATCAAACTGTTTCGATATGCTTCAGAGTTGACTCTAATCCATTTAGAGTCAGCTCTAATGTCTGAAACTTGATTCTTGACACTTGAATTGGATTCAAACTCAATTTTCCTTGCATTTTAAATAATTAAATATTTTAAATTCCTAAAACACTTAATCAAACTCATTAGTATCATAAGAGATATACTCATATGATTTTTATTATACATCAAAATCAATAATTGGGTCAATAATCTTTTCTTTTTTGATGATGACAAAAATATTGAGTATATGCATAACCAATTAAATCATAAGTAGCAAAATAAATAACTTCTTTAATCAAAGTGATAATAATCAAAATTTTAACAACTTTATTTCAATAAGTCAACAATGATTTATGCTTTACAAATTTCAAAACCTAATTCAAATTATCAATTCAAATACATTCTTACTAATTCAAACAAGCTCTTAATTCAACTCCCCCTGAGTAAGATAGCTCTCCCTATATATATGCATACTTCTTAAATACTTAAAGTCCATTTACAATCCATATGCATATACAACTCTCTTGTCCCTTATTTATTATCAACAAAAAGGTTAAGAAAATAGAGGGTAGTCCTTGCTCAAACTAGAATACAAATCACTTAAAATAAGAATCAAATATTACAGTATTCATTCATTTTTGTAAAAATCAAAGCAATTTCATTGAGTCACAAAAGATCATTCATACATAATTTGATACTATGATTGCAAAGTACAAACAAAGTGTGACATAAACATAGCTTTTTAAGTAAAGTCCTAAGTACAAGCTAAATGTAAAACAACTAAAATAGCATAACTTGACTTAAAGTAAATATCTAACTACAAGCTATGAAGTCCTAAAATCTAAAGATAAAACTAAGATAGATTGGATTGATTGATTGGATTGGTAGAACTAGCTTGGCTTGGATCAGCTGGCAAGGAAGGAAAACTTCAAATATTTAAAAATATCTTTAATTCAGCTAAGATCTATTCCATTCCTTTCACTTGAGTTTTACAGTATTCCTTCATCAAATTTTTAATTGCTTTCGATACATTCTTGATGTTGACTTAAAGTTCTGCAAAAGACTTTGCATAAACATCTGATTCTTTTGCAATTCCTTTAAGTTTGCCCAAAATGTACTGCATCTCACTCTTTAGGCACTCAGCTGATGAAGTGATTGAACTTTCTATCTTTTTAACTTTTCCTTCTAAAATATAAAATAATTGCTTCATGTTCAAAAACTAATCCCTGAAGCCCTCATTTAATCTCTTTTCTTGCTTAGCCAAAGCAGATTTTATTACTTCTATAATTTGTGCAAGCTGCTCTAGAGTAAAAACTGAAGAATCAGGGAAAGGTTTAGAAGGAGCTACTGGTGCCAGTGGAGGTGCTAAAAACTTGATCCAAAAGGAGAAAAAGATAAACCAGGAGCAGACGGTCCAGCTGCTAAAGGTCCAAGGACCTTCTCAACAAAATCAATATCATCTGCTGCTCTGATTGGCACAGACACATCAGATTGTCCTCTTCTCCACCATTGATCATTCAATTTTCTAAAGCCGATTTGATGAAGAGTGGAGATGTTGTAATAGTTTGTATGCCTTAGCTTCTTCTGCGGCTCATTTTCAAAATATTCACACCTTGGCTCCTAAAGATCAAAATCAATACCATCCCATATGGCAAAGTGAACATTTTCTTAGTCGCGGCCTTTGTCATATACTCAATCATCATACCAGCTAAATTAATTGGATAACCATTAAGTACACAATCCATTACAATAATATCTCTTTCAGATACATACTCAAATATGTCAGTCTTTAGAAACAGAATTCTATTGCAAATGTTATATAACAGTCTTAATTCCAAAGATAATTGATTGGCCATTACTTCTTCAAAGTTAGAAACTTCTCTTCCCAACATCTTTGTCAAAGCTTCACCTTTGTCACTATGTGATGTAGCAGTCATTCCAACAACAAGAATTTCTAAAAGATTTTTCAAGATTTCAGAAGTGATTAGACTCTAGTTCCTCTGACATAGCTAACCAGTCCGCCATCCTTTCTACTTACATTGTTGTAAAATTCTTACTAAAGCAGGGTAAGTAGAGACGTCTAGGGAATAAACTCTCTCCCAACCCATATCCTTTAACTGTCTACCAATTGAGAAGCCTATAGAGTTAAAAAATTGAAAGTCTACCTTTCTTCCCATAGTTATTGCCTTTCCAGCCATTAAATCAACTTGCGGTGAAGGAGGGGTAGGGATTGCACTTGGAGTTGAGGAGGAAGAGATTGACGGCATGCTTGGAGAAGGTTTCCTCACCGGACATCGCACGGAGCGTCTCCCGATGGTAATGGAGACACCAATGGCAGATGCACGGCATTTTAGGGGCCATTAAGATCAAGGGAGATGAGAATCAAAGATCTTTGAAAGCTTGAGAGAAGTAAAGAGAAATTTGAAATGATTTGGAGTCGATTTGGTTTGGAGAAGAGTTGGCTCTGTCCTAGATATATCAAATGAGGACCACTTAGAGTCGGCTCCCAAAAAGTGTAGAGTCGGCTCTAAATCGCTCACACAGTTAGCCTTCGAAATAGAGTCAGCTCTAATGAGCAGATAGAGAGTCCAAATAATTAGAGTCAACTTCAACTCTAATAAAGTCGGCTCCATAATAGTTGCAGTGAAAACTAAGAGTTTCAAGGAATCTGAAACTTATCAAATTAAGCAAAAAACTCTAGATAATTTTTTTCTTAAAGCATGGAGGATCAAGGAATCAAACATCTAGATGATTTTCCTTAGAAACATAAGAAGATTTTCAAGAAAATGGATTGAAATCTAGATAATCATTTTTAAGAGATTCAAAACTATTCTAATGGATCACAAACTCCTAATTCTTCTCTAAGATAACAAAATATCTCTTTACTTAAGGATTTTATAAATATATCAGCTAATTTTTCATCAATACACATATAATCAAGACAAACATCTTTGTTAGTAACATGTTCTCTAATGAAATAATGTCTTATCTCTATGTATTTGGTTCTTGAATATTAAATAGAGTTCTTAGTCAAATTTATTGTACTAGTGTTGTCACACCTAATTAGAATTCTATAAGTGTGATACCATAATCCTCAAGTTGTGGCTTAATCCAAAGGATTTGAGCACAACAACTTTTAGCTGCAACGTATTCAGCTTCAGTAGTTGGCAACAGAATTTTATTTTTTGCTAAACCAATAAATTAAGTTACTGTCTAAGAACTAGCATGCACCACTTGTGCTTTTTTTATCTAGTTTGCAATCAACAAAATCGAAATCAGAATACAATCAGATTAAATGGTGAGTCTCTAGAATACCATAGTCCTATATTTTTTGTTCCACTATATATCTAAAAATTCTTTTACAGCAATTAGGTAAGATTCTCTAGGATCAGATTGATATATAGCACATAAACATACAAGAAACATAATATTAGGTCTACTAGCTGTTAAGTAAAGTAAAGAACCAATCATACTTCTATAAAGCTTTTGATATACTTTATTACCATCTTCATCTTTATCGAGTTTGCATGAAGGACTCATTGGTATGCCAAGAGATTTAACAACTTTCATACCAAACTTCTTAAGAATTTTTTTCATGTATTTTATTTGATTAATGAAAATTTTCTCTCTTTCTTGTTTGATTTGGAGTCTAAGGAAGAAATTTAGTTCTTTCATCATGCTTATTTCAAATTCTTCCTACATTAACTTTGCAAAATCTTGACAAAGAAGATTTTTAGTAGCACCAAATACTATATCATCAATATAAATTTATACCATTAATAAATCATTTTTTTCTTTTCAAAAATATAATTTTATCAACATTACCTCTAGAAAAATTATTTTCAATCAAAATTTTACTAAGTCTATCATACCGAGCTCTAGGTGCCTGTTTTAAATCATAAAGTGCTTTGTGTAGTTTAAAAACATGATTTGAATATTTATGATCCTCAAAACTAGGTGATTGTTTAACATAAATTTTTTTATTTATAAAATTATTTAAAAATATACTTTTTACATCCATCTAAAATAAATTAATGTTCATGCAATATGTAAATGCAAGAATAACCTTATGGCTTCTAATCTAGTAACAGGTGCAAAGGTTTCATCAAAATCGATACATTTTTTCTGATTAAATTTTCTTTACAACTAATCTAGCCTTATTTCTAATAACAATGTCATCTTCATCTAACTTATTATTTCTAAATACCCATTTAGATCCTATAACTGGATAATCTTTGGGTCTATCAACCAAGGTCCATACCTTATTTCTAGTGAACTGATTCAATTCTTCTTGCATGACTAAATCCAATAACTATCTTTTTCAGCTTCTTCAATTATTTTGGGCTCTATATGGGACATAAATGTAAGATGATTATTGATTTTCCTCATGAATGATCTAGTTCTTATACCTTGAGATGGATCACCTATGATTAGGTCCTTTAGATGATCATAAGCATATCTCCAATCTCTAGATAGATCTGTATCATTAGGAGTAGTATCAATATCATCATCCTTAGGTGAGTCATCATTCTTAGCTTTAGGTTCAAGATCTGAAGATACATTAACATTCAACTTTTTAAAATCTCTTTCAAGTATATTAATATCTTCCTCATCATCTTTCTTTTTAAAACTTGATGCTAAAGATTCATCAAATACTATATGAATTGACACTTTTACAATCAAATACTTCTTATTGAACACTCTATATGCCTTGCTAGATGTAAAATAGCCTAAGAAAATACCTTCATCTGACTTAGCATCAAACTTTCCTAAATTATCCTTTCCATTATTATGAATGAAACATCTACAACCAAATGCATAAAAATAGCTAATATTTGATTTTCTATTATGCCATAGCTCATATGGAGTTTTCTTAAGAATTGATCTAATCAAAACTCTATTTAGGATGTAACATGCTGTGTTTATAGCTTTCGTCCAGAAATATTTTGGGAGTTGGCTTTCACATATCTTTTAAAATCCTATTTTTTCTTTCGATCATCCTATTTTGTTTGAGGTATCCTAGGTGCTAAAAAATTATGATGGATGTCGTTTTCAATGTAAAAATCTTCAAACAAATGATTTTTTAAATTTAATCCCATGATCACTTCTAAGAGACACTATGATAGTATTTTTCTCATTTGTGACTTTCTTGAAGAATTTTAAAAATAACGAGAAAGTCTCATCTTTGTGACCTAAAAATAGTACCCAATTGAATCTAGAGTAATTATCTACTATCACATGACCATATTTCTTTTTTTCTAGACTAATGGTTCTAGTATGTCCAAAAAGGTCTATATGGAGTAGCTCGAGTGGCCTTGAAGTAGAAACAATATTTTAGATTTTAAAGAATTTCTAGTTTCTTTTTCAAATTGACATGCATCACAAACTCTATTATTTTTAAAATCTAATTTTGGAAGACCTTTAACCACATCCATTTTAAGCAATTTTGAAATCATGTGTGTGCTTGCATGACCTAATCTACAATGTCATAGCCATCCAATCTCATTTACCTTAGCATTATCAGCAATTAGGCAATGGTTACTTGTAAATAAATTATCCAAGTCAATTAAGTATACATTGTCATTTCTATTTCCAACAAAGATAATGCTATCGTCAATAGAATTAGACATTGTGTAAATAGATGCTTCAAAGAAAACTTTAAAATCTTTATCGCATAGTTGACTAATGCTAATCAAATTATGTTTTAAACCATTAACATATAAAATATTTTCAATAAAAGTGGATGAAGTGATCTGAATTTTACCAATGCCAATGATGTGACCTTGACCATTATCTTCAAATATCATCACTCCACCTCTTTTAACTTCAAGGATGATGAATTGATCTTTGTCATCCGTCATGTATCTTGAGCAGCCGCTATCAAGATATTATTTTCTTTGCAATCCTTTAGCTGTAAGACATACCTGCAAAGCAATCATATCTTATGTTTAGGTACTCAAGCCTTCTTGGGTCCTTCATGCTTAGTAGCAGCAAATATAGTTCCTTTTGGAACCCAAATCATCATACTTTTATAACCAACATTCTTATGTAATATTTTATGATCGCAAACATAAGATTTATGTCCCTTCTTGCTACATCGAAAACAGAGAATATCCTTTTTAATTGATTTCTTTATAAAAAATTGTTAATAAATTTTTGTTTCTTATGTGATTTGTAATCCAAATCAGCTTTATCAAAAATAGCTCTTTGATTACTTAAAAGTAAATTCAGTCTTTCTGAGCTATGAGTAAATTTATCAACAATGCTCTTATATTTTTTAAGTTTATTTTTTAAATTATAATTTTCAGCAGAAATTACATTTTTCTCTTTTTCTAGAAATTGCTTTTCGGATTTTTTTTCTTTTCAAATTCAATGGCAAATTTATTTTTCTTTTTAAGAAGATTCAGATTTTCTATTTTTAAAACTTTGTTCTTTGTTATCAAAACTTTGAAATCATTCATCAATTCATTGAAAGCATCATGAAGTTCATCAAATATAAAATCATACATGGGGTTTTTAAAACTAATCTCATCTTCTTTATTTGCCATTAGATATATGTTGGCAACTTCTTATTTTTTATATTCGGATGAAGATTAATCACTATCACTCCATATTGCAACATACTCTCTCTTCTTCTTTCTAAATCCCTTCTTGAGTTGAGGACATTTGGATCTGAAATGTCTAGGCTTTTTACATTCATAGCAAATCAAGGGATCTTTCTCTTTCTCCTTATATTTATCTTTATCTCTTTCCAACTTGACACACATTTTTTTTATGAAATGACCTTTTCTTTGCATGAATTTCTTGAACTTTCTAGCAAGGAGAGCGTTATCATCATCTTCATCTTCTTCACTACTGCTTGTTTCCCTTTCAGCAGCCTTTAATGCAATTGTCCTTTTCTTTTTCACATCTTCTTCTTGATGTTATTTCATTGCGAGTTCATGAGTCATGAGTGATCCAAGAAGCTCTTCCAAAGATAAGGTGTTGAGATCTTTGGCTTCTTGGATTGCTATCACTTTAGCTTTTCATACTCTTGGAAGAGACCTAAGAATTTTTTAAACAAGTTCAGAATTAGTATAGGTCTTTCCAAGACTCTTCAATCCATTTACTATATCAGTAAATCTAGTGTACATGCAAGTGATGGACTCATTTTGATCCATGTTAAAGAGTTCATATTTATGCATAAGAATGTTGATCTTTGACTCTTTAACTTGGTTGGAATCCTCATGAGTAACTTCCAACCGATCCTATATCTCCTTGACTGAGATACAAGTGGATATTCTATTGAATTCATTTGCATCTAAGGAGCAGTATAGGACATTCATGGCCTTGGTATTGAGCTGGACCATTTTTCGATCAGTTTCATTCCAATTCCTTTCGGGTTTAGGAATAATGGATCCATCAACTATGTTGTGGGAGTGCAAGAATCATTGATAATGACACTCCATAAATTATAGTCTAAAGCTTGAATAAATATCCTCATTCTAGCTTTCCAATATGAATAATTTGTGTCATTAAACAAAGGTAGACGATTTGTGGATTGTTCCTTAGAAAAAGAACTTGAGCTGTCATTTGGATCTTTAGATCTTGATTGTTAAATCAAAAAAGGATGAGCACAAGCTTTGATATCAATTATTGGTCCAGATGACAACCCAAGAAGGGGATGAATTGGGTTCTTAAAATTTTGGCGCTTAAAAAAATAATTTCATAATTGATAGTTCATAAGGAAATTTCCAATGAGCGTGATGTTAAGAATGCAAAGTAGAATATAAAGATAGAGTAGAGAGAAGAAGAGATAAGCACGATAAACACAAAGGTTTATAATGGTTCGGTGTTAGCTACACCTACATCTACTCACAAGTAACTCTTGGGCCCACACTATAATCATCCTGATTACAGTCGAGTTATTTTACAAGCTCATAACCCAAACTTGTTGTTTTAATAATGGGATCACAATAAACCCAGCCGATTTTCACAGGCTCACCAGCACACAACCTATCATATGCTATCTAGCTTGCACGAGGCTAACCTGCCTCCCCTGATTCAATTATATAATTGAATCAATAATTAAATGTAATAAGAGTAAAGTTACAAGAGAGAATCAACTCCTTAAATGAGCAAATAATCAATATAAATGAGATAGAAATAGAAGAGCTTGATTTAGAAGATTTATGAAGTTGAGCTTTTCTTCTTTTCTTTTTTTCCTTTTGGATGATCTTTCTCAAGATAGGATTGAAGCTTTGGAAGATTCGTTGATGTAGAGAATATTAAAGAAATAGGGCTCTTTGCTTCTCTTTTTGATTTGATAAAAATCCTTCAAAGTTGGCTTTTGAATGCTTAGGATTTCTCTAAATTCTTTTTCGAACACTTGGGATTTCAAATATGAACTTTTTCTCTTTTCTTTCTTCTCTATTTTTTTGCTCTTTTCAAATGGTTCGGAAGCTCCCTTTTATAATTTTCTCTTAATCCATATTTTGATAGAAACTAGCCGTTGATTATACTTGTGAATGAGTTTAATATGAAAGAGGAAAGAGCCGTTGAGGTTTATTTTGAAAAAGATGACTTCTGGAGTCGTTTATGACATTTCTGAAATTCACCTCTGACATATTAGAGTCGGCTTTAATCTGGCATGGAGTCAGCTCTAAGTCGGGATGCTCAAAATAGTAAAGTCTGTCCGTCGTGGAGTCGGCTCTAACTTTTCATGGGGTCGACACATCGCATGCTGGAGTCGGCTCTAACAAATGCGGGAATCGACTCTAATTGTGCCCCGAAAAAAATAGTCTCTGTTTTTAGATTAGAATTGGCTCTAATCTTTGCAGGAGTCAGCTTTAATTTGGTGCATAAAAGAGGTTCTCCGTTCTTAGGTTAGGACTCTAATATCTGCAGGAGTTGGCTCTAATCCGTACCGAAAGTGCCAAACTGTTTCGATACGCTCCAGAGTTAGCTCTAATCCATTTAGAGTCGGCTCTAATGTCTGAAACTTGACACTTGACACTTGAATTGGATTGAAACTCAATTTTTCTTGAATTTTGAATAATTAAACATTTTAAATTCTTGAAACACTTAATCAAACTCATTAGTATCATAAGAGATATACTCATATGGTTTTTGTTATACATCAAAATCAATAATTGAATCAACAATATGCATTCCCTAAAGTACCTTCTTAAGATGAATTAGCTCAAATGCCAAGCTTCCAGTTTGATGGATCAGCTCAAATGTTAACTTAACCCAGGTAGAGCTTAATTTAGTTTGGCCCACTTCATAAGCTCTCTTCTTAGGAGACTTACATCTTACCTTGGGCCGAATTGACTTATATCTAACTTGCTAAGGAAAAAAAGGCTAGCAGTTCGAAAGAAATTTTTCCTAGAGAGCTTGTAATTTGGAAGAACTCTTCGCTAAACTTGTCAATATGGAAAGCCAATAAAGCTAACAACTCAAACGAGAAAGGCTCAGAAACTATTCATTTGGAGTATATCAACTTCAACACTCAACATAGCTGATAAACTATTGAGAAATGAGAAAAGCTCATAAGCTCATAAGAACCTACATCGGTAGAAAAGAGCTCACACATTTTGAATAAATCGATGCCCAAAAGCTAGACCTGCTACTCCCTCCAAGCTATTCACCTCGATCTCAAGAGTGAAGGGCATGTGATGAAGTTAGAGTTCTTTAAAAGGCAGACACATGGCAACTTGGTCCATATCAACACCACCGTCAACACATCAATCAAACATGATGCTCCAAAGATGCGCATGCAACTCTAAGCAAGCTGATCCAAGGTTTGATGGGATCCATAAATCATTTTATGATTAACAAATACGAAACACCCACAGCATGTTCATTCTTTTCTAAAAAAATGAATCCATTGTGGTGAAGCATATGTCTTATGATTTAGGCACTCCATATGGTCCCATCACAAAATATGGGATCCTTATCGGGATGTCATGCTTCAGTTTGTAAAAGAAAGGCTCAATCACACGACTAATTTCAGAGAAGTAAAGCTATACTCCATTCTTTCTCTTCGTTGCATCCAATTTCCTCCACAAATCTAAAGGCTGCAACGTCTGCCCTTGGTCACTTTCATCATCCCTCTTCACTGACTTGGAACTTTCAAATGTTCCGGCATCATTTATCACGCTTTTTTTTGTCCGCATCCTTATTTGTATATCATTCTTATCATCTATTCTATTGATGCATAAGATCTTATAAACAACTTCGATATCTCACATCGATATATGAAGTTTGCATAACTATATAGAAGCTTAGGTTATCTCATTAGACAATAAATAATAAATGGCTTGATCTTTAGCTTGGTTACCTCTTTCTCATAGCAAGTTGAGCCTGAACCAATTACACTAGACGCTGCCCGGAACTCTGAACTTAATGCAGTCGCATGCCCGAGGATAGGTGGTTCCGAGTGGATTCGATTATGAACGTAGGTCCTGCCTCACGTGCCAGATGGAAGGCGAGGGAAAGGCGGAACATCTTTCTACGATTGTCGCATGCGTCCAAAAATAAAAAAATCCTCGGGAAATTTCAAAGGTTTTATAGCATGCAAGGTACCAAAGCGGAAGAGGAAAACTCGAGGGAGGGAACGCTACCCCGCACACTGACAAGCGGACAAAAACGGTGAGCGCCCATGGCATCCAAGAGGAGGGCTTGTTAGTAGCCCGTCATTTTATCTCTTCCTCAGTTCGTCTCTCTTCCTCTCTATATATTTTTTCTTTCTTCCAAAAGAAAGAAGAAAAGGAGCAATCACAATAAAAGTCGGGGGAGAAGGGATGGGTTCTTCTCCTCCCCTGGCGCTTCTCCTGCGGCCTACAAACCCGGCGCTTTCTCTCTCCCGCGGCCCTTGCTTCGCCCCTCAAAACCCTAGCCTTTCCCACTCCTCTCTCGATTCTTCTTATTTCCTTACGGGATGGATTGGAAACAGGAGACCTCGCGACACCATCAATTCGAAGCGCACGGTGACTCTCTCTCTCTCTCTCTGAAGTTTAGGAAGTCTGTTAAACGTCGATGGTTTTCTAAGAGACAAATATTGGTTTTTTTTTTTTTTTTTTCCTTCCAAGACTAGGGTTTTGCATTCTTATATCTGTTCTGATCTATCTTGTGAATTTTGGTGCGATTTTTGGGAGTTGGATTTTTTTCCTATCGATGGCTCTTTAGGGTTTTAGATTTTTTTTTTTAAAAAAAAATGTTCGTATCTCGGAGATCATACGGCAATTCCAAGTGGTGATGAAAATTTCGAAATGGAAGATGTTGAATAATTCTGTTGAGTGGAGTGGAGTGGAGTGCAGATATAATGTCCTAGCGGGGCTTACGTATTCTTGCAAATGCCAAAGGATTTTGGCACTTGAAGATCAATTTCTGATATCAAATGTTAAAGATAAATTTCTAATATCAAATGTTATACTTAATATTGTTTTAGGAGGTGCTTCAAAGTTGATGGATTTTTTGCGAGACAAGTTTTTTTTTAAAAAGAAATATTTTTAATGTTTTTAGGGCTATGGTTTGGTGTTCTTCTTTCTAGTCTGAGCTTTCTCATGGATTTCATGGAATACTTGGGAGTTGGATTTGTTGCCTGTGATAAGGTCTTAGGTTCACGTTGGTAAGCAGTCAGTGTGCATATTTGAAATCCTTTGATAATTTCTGTGCAGAATTGGGCATACAAAGTTGAAATAGAATATATTGGTTCACGTTTTTGTGAGGGGAGTGGCGATGCAATGTTCTGGCGGGCCTTGCTTGTGCATACAAATGCCCATAAGATTTTGGCACTTGAAAATAAAATTTAATATGAAAAATGCCATATTTAAATACTGAATAAAAATGAATGCATATTTAGTGTCTAGCATTGGGGGTTTTATCAATCTGATACAATTTTGGTGTTGTTTATCACGGATGGCATATGGAAGTGAACTTAAAAGTCATTAGAAAAGTAAACTTACTAAACGTGGTATGCTAGTCTGAACAGGTAATTTATAGTTTGTAAAGCTCTCTTTTCGATCATGCTAGTGTTGGCAATGTGTAATGCACATGGCTTTTTCAAGCAGGAGCATTTGATGGAAACTGGAAAGATGCAATTCCATCATCATTGATTGTTTCAAGTATTATAAGTGTTTTATTTGATAAAATCCATTTGATTGACCATTATGAAGTGAAATATATTTCCTATTTTAGTTGATATAGTTCTCTACTTCTCCTCTCTTAATTGCTGACCTGAGATAAAGGGAAAAATAATTAGCTGATGATCTCTCATCTCACTGAAAGAAAGAAAAATGAAGTTCATATATAGAAGGAAAGTGATATTGTACTGTATTTCAGGGGAAGAAAAGAGAGAAAGAATATGGAAGGGAGGTGATATAAGGTGAAGAATCTAATGGTTTTTTTCCTCTTTCTTTCCAGATCAGTGGAAGTCCTGTTTTGCTTCTCTCTTTCCTGGGATTATATTTTAAGTAGCATCTCTCGGGTTTCTTTGAAAGCAATGTTGGATTGATTCTTTTTTAGAGAGAAATTAAAGAAAAAAGAATAGGTGCTGCAATGTTTTTCCTGCCACAAAGACTTTCCCATTAGTAGATAGTGAGATTTGATTGGCTCTGAGATTTGATTGGTTCTATTAGTTTGCTTTGTCAAAATTAGAAATACCACATATGGAATTTCAAATCTGGCACTCTTTGTATATGTTTGGTAGGTTATAGTTTGTTTTCTTGATTATTCTTCCAGTGTTGTTAATGGTGTGCCTAAGGCAGAAGACGCTTCGAAGCACAATCTTAGTGCCTCATGCTGCAATGCTTTTCCTGCCAGAAAGGCTTCCCCATTAATAGATAGTGAGATGTGATTGGTTCTATTGGTATAATTAGAAATACGATATGTGGAATTTCAAATATAGCTCTCTTTGTATATGTTTAATGGATTATTGTTTGGTTTCTTGATTATTCCTCCGGTGTTGTTAATGGTGTGCCTAAGGTGCAAGCCATCACTAGGCACCGTCTTAGTGCCTCATGCATCAAAATGCATGCCTTATGTGCGTGCCTTGCTAAGGCACTAAGATGTTATGAAAAACACTTTCTTGAGTGTTAGTGCTGTGCACGTGTTTGTCAGCATGGATGACTGCAAGCATGTTAGCCGTGCTGTTTATGGTGATGATTGTGTTTTTTCTAAGTGAGTTTGTTGTGTGTGGAATCATCTATATTCTTGTCAAATGTTTTTAACATTATAAATTCCTTATGCATGCATATATATATATAGGCATGTTAGTACATGTGTGAATGCTTATACATGTATATATATATATATATATATATATATATATATATTTGTGTGTGTGTGTGTGTGTGTGTGTGTATCCACATGTATGCATACATATGTACATTATATGTACACACAAATATTGCCTTAGCTAAGGCACACACCTTGCTTTGTGCGTTGTGCTTAGGTTCCAAGAGACCTTGGTGCCTTGAGCCTTTAACAAATTTATCTTTCATGACAATAAACTTTGGCATTAATCTTTACGATTTCCAGTTGTAGAACCTATATATTTACTACCCATGCATTGGGAAAGTTAACTTATGAGCTTCTTTCTGTGATTTAAAGACTGCATGCCAATGCGCATCATTAACACTTGTAGCTAGTAATAGACATCGGACAGTAGCTCTAATTTTCAAGCTTAAGATTAGTTTCATCAAAAAATTTATACGTAACATACGAAAAAATTGAAGCAAACAGAACTAGTTATATAATGACGTCCCCGTAATGATGTCCCTGAATGATAAACTAAGTAACAAATTAAGTATCTTTATTTTTTTCTTAAAAAGAACACTATCTGTATCTTTTGGTTAACATCATATAGGTCAGACAAGGTTTCTAGGTTTTGACTAATATTTATGCTGTAGACATGATGTGAAACACTGTTTGATTCAAGTTTTCATTTTTGGCATTCTGCTGTATACAGTATTTCTTTTATTGAAGTTCCACAAGAGTTATTCTTCTGGAGGATATGTCAAGGGGCTATGAAATCATGGTCTTTTTCATGCAAAAAATGCCTGTTGACTTTCAAAGTGCAGAATTTAGGTGGCACAAATTATTGAGTTCTCCATGCTTTCTGTCGCATGTTATTTCCTTTTCTCTTAGGACTTATGTTCTTCTCATATACCTTTTAACATTAGAGTCTTGTGATATATTTGGTTTTCACTTATGATTTACCACCAGGGGCTGTTTTTTTTATGTACTGGTATAGTTGCTCTGCGGATATATGAGAAGAAACAAGGTTGAAAATAATTGGGAGAATCATAGGGATGAGGCAATATTGTTTGGGCCTAACGAGGAGAATGGGGTCAAAGTACCTACACAAGCTCAGTCTGTTGTTGAAGGCTCAAGCACACTTGTTGTATCAGCGTACAAGTCCATTCCTGATATCGATTATCTGCAGGTATCTTTCTTCATCACTAGGGTTTAATATTATGGCATATCCAGATTGCAGAGAATTTTTGTCAGATGTTTTGTTGTCTGCAGAGGGCTTGGTAATGCAATTGCTTATAAATCATCGGATGAGATATTTTGACTTGTATTCAAAGGAAGGCTGCAGTGAATTTCCTTGGCAAAGTGATAAATCAATTAATGAACATCACATATCTTTAAAACCAAGATATTAAAATTTAAGCTATTCAATTGATAGCATATGATTTTTCTGAGATACCAGCCTCTTGAAGGAAAATAAAAGAAAGAGCCAATGAAAATGCAATATTGGATTCTCTGCAGCTGAGTTCTTTCAACTCTTTGAGCTTTATTTTTGATAATGTCTCAAACTGCGGATTCATTTCAGAGGTTAAGGTGACAACATCTTATGGTACTTCTCAAATGAGAAGCTGATTACTTTTGTTCCTTAAAACATTGTTGTAACTGTTGTATGCAGTTTACCATGAAATACGAATGGTGTTTCTCACTCATAATTTAGATGGTAAGCAAGCATAGTAGCAGCATTATGTCATGAATTTAAAATTTGAATACACATCACAGAAAGGAAGATGGTTGATATAGTAAATAAAACAAAATTAAACTGCATCCCTCTGAGGATTATTTATATTGTGCTTGTTAACTGATAATTTCAGCAGTGTGTTGATATTTAAGCACAAATATGCATCGCCTGGTTATTTGATATTACGACTTTGGCTCTTTCCAATCTTTACTTATCTCATGCTTGTGAACTTACAGATAAGTTGTCTGCATTCACATACGCATGGCAAAGCAGCACTTGAACTTTTTAGCTTGTACCTCTGTGCATGTACATTAGTTGTCCCTGCACATAGATAGCGATGTGTCCCTACACGTAGACAAGGATAGTGTTCGTAGACAAGGATAGTGTTCTTAAGTTTCAGTGCATTACTATTTTTAACGATTAATTTTGCAGGAATTATTGGCCATTCAACAACAAGGACCTAGAGCAATTGGTTTCTTTGGCACACGCAATATGGGATTTATGCATCAACAGCTCATTGAGATTCTGAGTTATGCTATGGTAATAACGGTAGGATTTTCTTTATTTGCTGCCAGTCTGTCTACTTATCATTCTTTCGATCCTTTTTCACTTAATCATAATCCTGAATAATGAGAACCTGTTATTGTCGCTGCAGAAAAATCATATTTTTACTTCTGGAGCATCTGGGACTAATGCAGCTGTTATCAGAGGTGCTCTGAGAGCAGAGAAACCAGAGTTGCTTACTGTAATCTTGCCCCAAAGCCTGAAAATGCAACCACCAGAGAGCCAGGAATTATTGTCCAAAGTAAGACTAAAGTTTTTTCTTTTACCCCTTCCAATTTTGAGATGCGTGCGTGCGCATGCATGTATATTATAAAACTGGGCTGCATATGTCTTGCTCCTAAGGTTCAAGACTTACTGCGGTGCATGCGCTTTCAAAAGCCCAGAAATGTATGGGTCATATCATTTGGATTCTGTTGCTTACTGTTTCTGTGACAGTCATCAAAATTCGATAATGGTTGTTATTTTATAATTTTCCTTTCATACTCATGCAAGTCTGATATGATTATATCCTTAGGAAAGAAACCTAGTCCTATTTTAGTAAACTATTCTAGTTTTATTTGGTCACTCATTACCATTGACAATTACGTAGTTCGTAAATGCATTTTGTTCTAAACTTTTTCAGTATCTCTTATTTAGGTTTACCTAGATATTCTGAAACCTAGATATTCTTAAAGGTAATCTCTTGCATTCATGTGCATAGCTGCACTATATAAGCCAAACATATACATCATACATTGTTTGTTCTTGCAGCTCCTAGCCTTCCTTCAATGTACTCATTTCAAGCTTAATATACTCCTTTCTTATCTAAGGCTTCATATGAGCTGGAAATTAAGAGACTGAGTAGTTGTGGAATGGCTATTATTGGGGAGGTGGTGGTAGATGCAGAGGGTGAGAGAGCAAGAAGCTTGTGTAGAGTCATAATTGTTGGTGATGCGTCCTAATCATAGGCTATTATAGTACATTGTCGTCTCTTGGAGTGTTTAATTATTGGATCTGTCTTAGATTACTTGTGGATGCTTTGGAACAGAGCTTCGCAGCTTTCACTTAATCAAATCATAATGGTGAGATTCAAGTAGGTTTCATGGTGCTTTTGTTATGTAGAAATTTTATGATTTTCTTATATTCTTGGCTTTTTATCTTTGATCCAACCCCACCCCCATCTCCACCCCAAAAACCAATCTATAAAAAAGAGATGGGAGGCAGGGTTTATGTTTCTGGAGTTTCACTCAATTGTGTAACAAGCTCTGGAATTATGTTGGTCCAACTTCCATTGTGAAATCTTGTTTCATCATTAGAACTTCAGAAATAATCTGGAATTATATTGGTCCAACATCCATTGTGAGATCTTGCTTCATCATTAGAAGTAACCACCATTGCAAAGCTGGGTTACTCCTGCCAAAAAGTTGTCCATTTTGCCTTTTCCGTTGTGAAACTATGAACAAATTTTTCCATAACTGCCCTTGCTTTTGTGCATGCCTTGGATCAAGTGAATTGACTTGTTTGTGAATTGCTCTGCCCCAAAGACAACTTTTGCTGAAGGACTGTTTCTTCAGGCCCTGTTGCATTGTGGTCTGCTTAGGAAGTTGAAGTTAATTTGCTTGCAATTGTGTGCTTCTCTATATTTGGACATTTCTTATTCATTTTGTTTATCTTTTGAGGTATGTTTGACCCTTTTTAGACCTTGTTGTTCCCCTACCTTTTTGTGTCTTTTCCACTTTATAGAACTTTTTGTACTTGTGTAAGATCAAAAAAATGGTGTCATACGTTCACCTCTGTGCTAAAATTATCCACTTCATTGAAATCGATAGAGTAACACTAGCGTTTGGTCATTTGGTCATGTTGTCTTATTTGATGGTGGCGGGTTTTACTTGAGGAGGATTTAGGTGTAAGCCACCTTTTTTCTCTTTTTCTATTTTAAGAAGCGGCCAGCAGGCTTTCATTGATAGATTGTTAAAAGGTTGCAAAAGATGCTGAGGATATATTTAGTAGATATTGCATCGCTTAACTTAAGCTGCTTGGGCCAGCCAATCTGCTACTTTGTCCACTGTCCTGCTTTATGATACTACATGTAGTAAACTTTGAGTCGGCATTGTTGGATATTGTTCAAGATGTGATGGATGTTGCCAGGGGGGGAGTTCACTCATGGTTGAAGGTTGCATGGAGAACTTGACACTATATGTTAGCACAAGTATGATACCTTTAAGCAGACATCTTGCCTTAGCGTCCAGCAGGTCCTTGACTCTTGAGTGATCAGCTTAAGCAATGTAAAAGCTGTGCTGTCCATTCCTAATAACACTACCCAACCCAGCTGTGCGTCGATCATGTTTCCCAGAGCCATTGCTAGTTAGATATGCCCACACTTGTTCATGAAGGGGGATGGATGTGTAGTCTGAAGGTTGGGTTTATAATTAGGCTGGTCTGGATCTTGAAGTGGTTGAAATTGTTGAAGAGAATTGGCAGGGCATGAGTTCAGTTTCTGAAAGAGATCTTGAGCTACTTTACATTGTCATATTCTGATCCAATACACAACTATTGGGATAATTATGCGAGAAAGTTGTGGATATGTGTATTGTGATACTCGTATTCTGAACCTTAAAGAAGTTAGGTTTTCATAGAGCTTACCATCTTGCATACTTCTTTTATGATTTTTTACCAACTCATTTGTCAGAATTAGAAATAATATATGTTAAATGTTATGAGAGGGAAATATGAATCTTGGAATTTTCCTTGGAGGATTCTATTTGTGAACTTCTTTTATTGAAAATGCCCCTGCTTTCTAAACTACCTCTACTCCCCATACTGGATAAAATAAGGAAAACATTCGCCAACCCCAGTCTAAGCTATATCCAAACAAATCTGCATAGATTGTGCGCATCTTTCTTTTCTCTTGTCTCTTTCCAATCCACTCCCTCAAGATGATTGTTTGATATTGTCTCAAAGTCCTGTAGTGTTTAGCCTTCTATGCCATTTTCATTTTTCCTGCCTTATTAGATTTCTGAGAAAAATTGAGACTCACCATAAAATTTTGAATGCAGATGCTAGTCACTCTATTTTATTTATTTAATTTGTTACCGTTCATTTTCTTTCTTTTATAATCAATTTTATGAATTCAATTTTTTATTTCCTTTATTTTATGCATCATTTATTATAGTATCTTACTTTGTATTTGTATTTTTAGTCATTTCTTTTTAATGTCTATTTTATGTGTCTGGTTGCTAGTAATTTTTCAAGGCAACACTAGTATAAAATTTGTCATTGCTTTTAAAATTTAGTTATAGCAAACGTCCATTTTCTTTTATATTTCTATTAAACCAGACTCCTTTAACATATATCAGTGAAATTCTGAATGAGCACATATATTGATGAAATTCTGAATGGTTCAACTCTAGCCTTTATTGTTCTTCACGTTTCATCAAATTGCAGCATTCTATCATCTTTATGAAGTTTTGTTTGTTCCCAATATCTTGATCTGGCTAAAAAAACAACTCATTTATTTCCATACATGTTCTCATTTTATCTGCTTCTTTTAATCTTTATTGGCTTACAAGCAATTCTCCTAATTCCATTTTTTCCCTATTACACTCGAGCAATTAGTTAGCCTCTCTTCATGAAGAGATGTCTGTGACAATCGTTTTATAGATAAACTCTGGGAGGAGGCGTTCAGCTCGTCCCCTGTTAACTTTGCTAGGGAACCCCTCTTTTGTCCATTTTCTGGATGAATATCTGCTCTTTCTGACAGCTACTTCCTCTTTGTCCTTTCTATTATTCGGAGTTCTCCTTGGATATGTTTCAGCAGATATAGTGTTGATCCTCTCCCCATCCAAACCGCCTGTTTTCCTCACAATATGGAAGCAAAAACATGCACAGTACTCCATATCTATGCTTGAGGCGGCACATAAGCCGTTACGCTATGTTCTTACTCCAATAATTTGGGGAGGAAGAAGTCATAGCATATGAGCTCCAATGAGAGGTGGTGAAATTTTTTGAGGCTGTTCTATAGTTCATTATCTTGTTTCGCCAAGTGTTCAGCTTGGATGCAAAAGTTTCTCCAGTTGTGTGAAGCATGGAAATGCCATTGGTTTACATCTATGTTCCCAATGCTTAAGGAGTTAGTCTAGTAGCTAGATTCAGAGGAAGGTCTTAAGATCAAGGAACCTTTGCTGGGATGTTGACATCCTCCATCTACTATGTGGTTTAATGGATTGGTCTGTCCGGCTTGCTACTGGATTGTGCTTAGGTTGTTGCCCTTGGTGGCTTGTTCTTAAGTGTAACTGGTCATTGTTTCTGAATGGATTACACCCAGACCAGTTATGGTTGACCTTAGGTTGAGGCAGTGCTGGGATGGCTCTATTTGTGTGGTCCAATTGGACTCCTTCCATCATCAACAATAGAAAACAAATAGTCAAGCGCAGCATGCTAACCTTTTCCTTATGCAAGACGCTGGCCATTCCCTTCTTCTCCTGATGCATGGGTGTCTTATGAGCTCTTAGCAATCCAATTGTCCCTTTCAAGAATTACTGCAAGACTAATGTCGGGCATGTGAATTTCACATGGATGTGAAAGGGAAAAAGAGATAATATGCCAACTGCTATGATACACCCAGGGCTATTTTGGAGGTTGCATGGCAGAGTTTGGTAATATTGCAAAGATGGAGTCAAAAGGAGGGTGGAGTCCTATTCCTTTTATTATAGTACAGATTTAATAGAGTTTTGTGATATAAGGCATGGCAAGTTTCTATTCTGTTGGGGAAGTTGCCAGACTTGGTCTAGCTTGACATCAAATGAGATGATTACTGAGTCGACATGGTATGAATTGGTGAGACTCATATGGTTGGGCCATAATTCATTTTTTATGAAAATTGAGAAAAGATAATATTATGTTTTGCAAATGTTGATTTTGAAGGGTTCTTCCATTTTCAAGTTGAATGCTTATTATTTATGATGGAGTTTGCAAGTTAACTTTGATTATCTGATTTGCACGGATGGCATTGAGAAGTTATGTAAGTTCTCTCTGAAATGTGAAAATGCAAAATAATTGACATATTTAATATTCAAGCCAATCTTTACATCAATTATCCAAACTAGTTGTTTGCAAACTGGTTTTCGCATCAACAGCTCCAGATTGTCCATGGAAACAAAAACTAACAAGAGCTTAATTGTTCAAAGGTCAATTATGCCAGTAATTAGTTGTCTTTCCTTTTTAGGCTTTCAATCATTTTTTTAAAAAATAAATGTCAAAAGGACTTTTTTTAATGATTGGTCATGAAAATAATGAAGCACAACTATGACTAGACTTTAATAAATTCTTAAATGATTTAGCTACTGAATGACACATGTATAACATGTTTTAATTTCCTAGTTATCCCATAATGAGCAAGCAATGTGAGTTCTCCTCTTGGATTTTATATATTGTTTTAAATCAATAAAATAGATACTCCATGAGCATTGAAACCCCTATAGTTAGGAGGCAGCTGCCTATGCTTAACACATCCCATCTTTGACCTGCTTAGGTCTAGCTGCCTAGGTTTATGTAGGCCAATCACTTAACGGGCACCAAGCAAACTGCATAGATGTAGGTGTCTCAGATGAGTTAAATTTGCCTTTTCTTTTACCCTTAATTGGTTGGGTATTAGGCAGACAGGTTGGAGTATCAACTGTTGTAGCTTAGGATGTTATAACTTCTCGTCTCTTATCGCTGCTTAAAATCCTCCAGGTTATAGGTTCCATTATTCTTCATTAACTGCAATTTCAACTCTATATTTGCTACTTGTCATTCTTTAGAGTTGCCTATTGCATTAACTCATATCAGACACTTGTTCTTTTGGATGATTGATAAATATTTTTTTTATAATTTAGGAAAAAAAATAGTGTAGTAATTAACATGTCTTGTTATACTAAGACAGGTCCTTAAGTGTAATAATATTTCCTTATTTTTCCATTGGGTATTCATGTTTTCTATATTTGTTTTTATACGCATGACGCTTGATTAAACTTTTAATGCTTAATTCTATCAGTTTATGCATTTACCTGTGCCTGGCTTTTAGTTAAGTGCTGCCTTGCTGCATAATGGAACTGCCTTTTAAAATACTAGCCAAAGCACTAGCAAGACCATTGTAAGTCAGCTGCATGGGCCCGACCATCATGTTTATTTAAGGGCAAAGTTCAGCATGTTAGTGACTCGTGTTGCTGTCACCCTTCTCAAAGAACCCTTGTGGTTTAAGATATTCTGATGGCTAGAGTTATTTATCCAAGTTCTGTGCCAAAAAAATCCTAAGAATTAAAAGTTAAAACCATTCTAGAAGATATCAAAATGGACTTGGAAGCAGACAGAAATTGCACCCCTGCCAAAATTTGGCTTCAAGAATCTCGAGCAAAGTTTGGCATCCAAGAACATGCTTTATACTTCTTTCAGTGCAAAAGAAATGAGTCATTGCTTGCCTGGACAAGTAAATTCATGATTTGATATACTTATGAGATTGTTTAGTCAGTTACATCTTGCAAAGATAGTCTTTTTTTATTAACTTCTTTCATTTTGCAGGTCAAAAATCTGATTGAGAAACCTGAGAATGATCATCTGCCATTGATTGAAGCCAGCAGGTAGGTTACTGGTAGTGCATTTACCCTTCTCTCATCCATAATCACTAGTTTTGAAGAACACAATTACTAATCTGACACAGTTTACACCCAAGAACTTTCTGCTTAGTCTTACAGATCTAGTAGAGCTGGGATTTGGTACTGGTGCCTGGTTCTTGCTAATTTTTGAACGCTTTAGTTTGCTGTTTTACAATTACGGGGGCCCTGGATTGTGAAAAGGTTATCATGATCTATTCACATTGTTTCAGCCCATTGTTGGATCCACAGGTTCAGCTTAGCTCACCCATTCTCTCTTAACTTCAACCCTGCTTTGGAAATTTGACACCTGATTACTGTTGTATCATTGCAGTTACTTCTACCGCGAGCAAATTGTTGAAAGGCTTAACAGAATCAACTCCTTTGCCACATTATTCAAGGATCATGGCCATTAAGATTATATTAGGATGAAAAAGTGTTCCCATTTTATTTGACCATCGCCCTCTTTCTAATTGTACACAAAGAAATGCACAGCATTTTATTTTAATGGTAGACAAGAATCACTGTTCCCAAATAGCCTATATAATTTCAAAGCTGTGGAAAACATAATAATTGGATCAACTCCATAAAGATCAAGATCAAGCTGCGTTAAATTTTATTTTATCGTGAAGCTGTGTCCTACATTAAGCATGGCTTGTGGTGGTTCAGGTCTCAGTTACAACGTTGACTTTATTGGATGGTTCTTATTTTTAGGAATAATAGGAAATTCAGGGAGTGGAAGAGTTTATTTTAGTTAATAGCACCTTCTGATATCTATTGTTGGATGAATGCATAATATATTTTCGTGTCTTTTTCTAGAAGGAACTTGATATTTTGCTAACTCTTTTAATGCTGGAATTACAGACTCTGCAACATGGACATTCTCTCAAAGGTACAGCAAGTCATCTGTTTCGCATTTCATGACAGCAGACTGCTCATGGAGACCTGCCAGGAGGCAAAGAATCTGCGAAAACTTGTTACTCTCTTTTATTTGGACTGATCTCCATGCACAATGATAGCAGATTCTATCTGATTTTTGTTTATAGGCTAGGATATATGGATTGATCCCTCCATTACTTTTTCTTTTTGACTCCCTTGATGTTTTGGGGAAATTAGTTTTATTTGTCCTGGGAATAAAAAGGAGGCCTCACATTATTTTATTCTTGGATGGAAGAGAGTTGAAGATGCAATGGAGCAGCTGATATTTATTTTATTGGTGTATGCGAGAAACTTTATGCTGCCGTCAAAAGCTATGTTGGCATTCAGGTCATAATTCCAATGCAGGTGATAAAAGGATCATAATCACAGCGCGCGAAAAAAAGGTATTGCCTCATCCCTAGGAATGGCTAGAATTGTTATAACATTCAGCTTTCCTGTAGTGGTGCTACAGCGGTCATTGGATTTGCACAGCAATGGTCAAAACGTTGCTCGAGATTTTTGGGGCAAATCTTGGATTCTTGTTTATAAATGCAGATCCATTTTTGTTGTGAATTTTGGGGGGAGAATTGTACATAAAACAGGAAACTAACAATTTCATGCAGGGGATATAATTTGATGTGGCTGATCCAACGTCGTTAGAGAACCGTGAAGGAAGCTGACAGAGCTCCGCTTCGACCTTCAAGGCCCATCTCGACCTCCGCATCGGCAGCGGCCCATTTCTATCTCGGCGTCGGCTTCGGCTCACCTCGACCTCCGGGTCGATCGCGGTCCATTCTCGTCTCGGCGTCGGCTTCGGTCTACCTCGATTTTTGTGTCGGTCGTGGCCTATTTTCATCGGCGTCGGTCTCGGCGTTGGCTCCGGTCCATCTCGACCTTTGTGTCCATCAACATCCTATCCCGATACCCTCCGTCGGTCTTGGGTACGGTCATGACATCCTACCCCGAGACCCCTGTCGGTCTTGGGGTACGGTCATGACATCCTACCCCAAGACCTCCGTCGATCTCGGGGTACTTTCACAGCATCCTACCTTGAGACTCGGGGTACTTTCACAGCATCCTATCCCGAGACCTCTCGTCTATCTCGGGGTACTTTCACACATCCTACCTCGAGACCCTCCGTCGATCTCGGGGTTCATCCACAGCATCCTACCCCGAGACCCTTCGTCAGTCTCGGGGTACTTTCACAGCATCCTATCTTGAGACCCCGTCTGTCTCGGGGTACTTTCACAACATCCTACCCCGAGACCCTCTGTCGGTCTCGGGTCCATCCATAGCATCCTACCTCGAGACCCTCCGTCTGTCTCGGATACTTTCACAGCATCCTATCCCGAGACCCCCGTCGGTCTTGGGGTCCATCCACAGCATCCTACCCCGAGACCCTCCGTCGGTCTCGGGTGCATCAACATCATCCTACCCCGAGACCCCCGCCGGTCTCGGGGTGCATCAACATCACCCTACCTCGAGACCCCCCGCCGGTCTCGGGGTGCATCAACATCACCCTACCCCGAGACCCCCCGCGGTCTCGGGTCCATCAACATCACCCTACCCCGAGACCCCCGTCGGTCTCGGGGTCCATTCACATCACCCTACCCCGAGACCCCTCGTTGGTCTTGGGGTCCATCACACACCCTACCCCGAGACCCCCCGTCGGTCTCGGGGTCCATCAACATCACCCTACCCCGAGACCCCCCGCCGGTCTCAGGGTGCATCAACATCACCCTACCCCGAGACCCCCCGCCGGTCTCGAGACCCCCCATCGGTCTCGGGTACTTTCACAACATCCAACCACCAGACCCGAGACCCCTATCGGGCTCAGACATTGAATAGTGCTGGTGAACAGTACCATGCAAGTATTCACCCACAGCCTTCTCTGAAGCTCATCCAAGGGCATGAACAGTGCCATGCTAGCACTCTATGATCAAATGCTCTACGAGGAATAGACAACCAAAAAGGTGACGTAGGGGACACGTCTGGCAAGCGCCGTAATGATCGGCCATGCCTTGCAGCCACCAACTCTGACAGAACGTGGCCCGCACGCACATTGAGTAAGCTCCACCGTACTACCATCAATTAATGCTCTGACAAGAGATCACGTCCCAAGCCGACGGATTCCATGCATCGATAAAAAGGGTAAGAGGGACCTCGACCAGGTAACACCCCTTAACGCTCACAACGAGAGATCTCTCTCTCGGAGCCACATCTCTTTTTCTCTTTCGAGCTTCCTCAAGCTCACGGCTGATGCCCAGACCACTGACTTGAGCGTCGGAGGGTCCCCGCCGGAATCTCCGACCCCGGGGACTTGCTTGCAGGTGCGAGGAGCTCACTGGAGGAGGCGACCGGACGCTCGAGGCCGGTGATTTGGCGTCATCAGAAGGGGGGGATAAGAGAGATTTCGAATCGGCAATCGACAACTCCTCTTTCCCCGAGCTCTTAAACAATGGTGATGACCCGTGTGCAAGAGCTCTCCACCAGCTACGCTGGGGGCAGCGTCAAGTCTTTGGTGGTGATGCACGCCCGGAAGGTCCTCACCAATCATGCCGGGGGCTGAGCAACAAGGGACCATTCTCTCTGCTCCTCACTCACCACCAACCTCAGCTGCCTTCATCAACCAGCCGGCTATCTTCAATCAGCAAGTTCAAGCCTTGAATCTCATGAGCTGCAGAGGCAAAGCTTTCAAGAAACTGCAGTCTCCTACCCCCCGCTCAAGCTGCCACTCCTCATCACTCATCTTCTGAGCCATCTGGGAAAGATCTTAAACCTAAGGTGAAGAAGCGTCTGGACAAACAACACCAACGGCTGGGAGAGCTCACTCAAAGGCTCAACAATCAACCAGAGGCAGACTGCAGCATGGGTCGAAGAATAATTTCCAAAAGGGATGAACTTGAGACATTATTCGTCACCTCAAGGATTTATGGGCATGTCAATTTCTGGTGGTAATAAGCTGAGAGCCAAACCGAGCCTAGGACCTTTTACGGATGTCGTTCTAGCTGCTCTCAAGCTTCAGCACCGAGAGCAATCAATCTCTTCAAAGAAAGAGCTAGGCAAAGGGGCCTCCCAGCAACATCTTCTCCTAATCGTCCACCCTCAGTGGACTCTCCCGGCCGCTCGTATTCAATGACCGCCAACTATCGGGGCTTTCCTCAACGGACTCCAGCTTTGTCCCGGTTTCTAGCTTCTTCCCGGCCAGACATCTCCGTTCTGGCCTCCAATGCAAGGGAAGGCCCAAGGGCAACGACACCTCCAATCCAACTAACATGACTCCCTGGGGGGCAGACCACCAACGGGCAGAAGCGCTCAAATCCACAAAAGGAAAAACATGGGTGCTACAAGAGCCAAGTACATTGCACTTAAGACAGTTTTCTTTCATTAATACTCAAAAATGTCATGCAGGGAAGATCTACCTTGCATCAACATCAAAGGCCAACCTCGCTTTGGCGAACAAAAGCCCGACCCCGGTCAGCACCAAAGCACTGGGCCAGCCAGGCATGAAGCCTAGTGTACCACTGGCAGAGCGGTGTACCACCGGCTCTCAGCAACAAAAGCCCGACCCCGGTCGGCACCAAAGCCCTGGGCCAGCCAGGCATGAAGCCCAGTGTACCACTGGCAGAGCGGTGTACCACCGGCTCTCAGCAACAAAAGCCCGACCCCGGTCGGCACCAAAGCCCTGGGCCATCCAGGCATGAAGCCCAGTGTACCACTGGTAGAGCGGTGTTCCACCGGCTCTCAGCAACAAAAGCCCGACCCCAGTCGGCACCAAAGCCCTGGGCCAGCCAGGCATGAAGCCCAGTGTACCAACGGCAGAGCAGTGTACCACCGGCTCTCAGCAACAAAAGCCCGACCCCGGTCGGCACCAAAGCCATGGGCCAACCAGGCATGAAGCCCAGTGTACCAATGGCAGAGCGGTGTACCACCGACTCTCAGCAACAAAAGTCCGACCCCGGTAGGCACCAAAGCCCTGGGCCAGCCAGGCATGAAGCCCAGTGTACCACTGGCAGAGCGGTGTACCACCGGCTCTCAGCAACAAAAGCCCGACTCCGGTCGGCACCAAAGCCCTGGGCCAGCCAGGCATGAAGCCCGACGCCCGTCGGCACATGAAGCCCTGCACCAGCCAGGCATGAAGCCCTGCACCAACAGGCATGAAGTCCTGGGCCAGCCAGGCATGAAGCCCGACTCCGGTCGGCATCAAAGCCCTGGGCTAGCCAGGCATGAAGCCCAACTCCGGTCGGCACCAAAGCCCTGGGCTAGCCAGGCATGAAGCCCGACTCCGGTCGGCACCAAAGCCCTGGCCAGCCAGGCATGAAGCCGACTCCGGTCGGCACCAAAGCCCTGGGCCAGCCAGGCATGAAGCCCAGTGTACCACTGGCAGAGCGGTGTACCACCGGCTCTCAGCAACAAAAGCCCGACCCCGGTCGGCACCAAAGCCCTGGGCCAGCCAGGCATGAAGCCCAGTGTACCACTGGCAGAGCGGTGTACCACTGGCTCTCAGCAACAAAAGCCCGACTTCGGTCGACACTAAAGCCCTGGGCCAGCCAGGCATGAAGCTCGACGCCCGTCGGCATATGAAGCCCTGCACCAGCCAGGCATGAAGCCCTGCACCAACCAGGCATGAAGTCCTGGGCCAGCCAGGCATGAAGCCCGACTCTGGTCGGCACCAAAGCCCTGGGCCAGCCAGGCATGAAGCCCGACTCCGGTCGGCACCAAAGCCCTGTGCCAACCAGGCATGAAGCCCGACTCCGGTCGGCACCAAAGCCCTGGGCCAGCCAGGCATGAAGCCCGACCCCGGCCCTGGGCAGCCAGGCATGAAGCCCAGTGTACCACTGGCAGAGCGATGCACCACTGGCTCTCAGCAACAAAAGCACGACTCGATCAGCACCAAAGCCCTGGGCTAGCCAGGCATGAAGCCCGACTCCGGTCGGCACCAAAGCCCTGGGCCAGCCAGGCATGAAGCCCGCCCGTCGGCACATGAAGCCCTGCACCAGCCAGGCATGAAGCCCGACGCCCGTCGGCACATGAAGCCCTGCACCAGCAAGGCATGAAGCCCTGCACCAGCCAGGCATGAAGCCCGACTCCGGTCGGCTCCAAAGCCCTGGGCCAGCCAGGCATGAAGCCCGACTGCGGTCGTTACCAAAGCCCTAGGCCAGCCAGGAATGAAGCCCGACCCCGGTCGGCACCAAAGCCCTAGGCCAGCCAGGCATGAAGCCCAGTGTACCACTGGCAGAGCGGTGCACCACTGGCTCTCAGCAACAAAAGCCCGACTCCGGTCGGCACCAAAGCCTTGGGCCAGCCAGGCATGAAGCCCAACTCCGGTCGGCACCAAAGCCCTGGGCCAGCAGGCATGAAGCTCGCCCGTCGGCACATGAAGCCCTGAGCCAGCCAGGCATGAAGCCCGACTCCGGTCGGCACCAAAGCCATGGGCCAGCCAGGCATGAAGCCCGACCCCGGTCGGCACCAAAGCCCTGGGCCAGCCAGGCATGAAGCCCAGTGTACCACTGGCAGAGCGGTGCACCACTGGCTCTCAGCAACAAAAGCCCGACTCCGGTCGGCACCAAAGCCCTGGGCCAGCCAGGCATGAAGCTCGATTTCGGTCGGCACCAAAGCCCTGGGCCAGCCAAGCATGAAGCCCGACGTCCGTTGGCACATGAAGCCCTGCACCAGCCAGGCATGAAGCCCGACGCCCGTCGGCACATGAAGCCCGACGCCCGTCGGCACATGAAGCCCTGCACCAGCCAGGCATGAAGCCCTGCACCAGCCAGGCATGAAGCCCGACTCCGGTCGGCACCAAAGCCCTGGGCCAGCCAAGCATGAAGCTCGACTTCGGTCGGCACCAAAGCCCTGGGCCAGCCAGGCATGAAGCCCGACGCCCGTCGGCACATGAAGACCTACACCAGCCAGGCATGAAGCCCGATGCCCGTCGGCACATGAAGACCTGCACCAGCCAGGCATGAAGCCCTGCACCAGCCAGGCATGAAGCCCGACGCCCGTCGGCACATGAAGCCCTGCACCAGCCAGGCATGAAGCCCTGCACCAGGCGAGGATCAGCCACTAGGGAGGTAACGCCCCTTTCGCCTTGCTGGGGTAGGCCGCTTCATCTCAGGGGTGAGGGGGCATCTAATGTGGCTGATCCAACGCCGTTAGAGAACCGTAAGGGAAGCTGACAGAGCCCCACTTCGACCTCCAAGGCCCATCTCGACCTCCGCGTCGGCAGCGGCCCATTCCCATCTCGGCGTCGATCTCGGCGTCGGCTCCGGCCCACCTCGACCTCCATGTCGATCGCGGACCATTTCCATCTCGGCGTCGGCTCCGGTCCACCTCGACCTCCGTGTCGGTCGCGGACCATTTCCATCTCGGCGTCGGTCTCGGCGTCGGCTCCGACCCACCTCAACCTCCGTCTCCATCAACATCCTACCCCGAGACCCCCGTCGGTCTCGGGGTACGGTCATGACATCCTACCCCGAGACCCCCCATCGGTCTCGGGGTACTTTCACAGCATCCTACCCCGAGACCCCCCGTCTGTCTCGGGATACTTTTACAACATCCTACCCTGAGACCCCCGTCGGTCTCGGGGTCCATCCATAGTATCCTACCCCGAGACCCCCCGTCAGTCTCGGGATACTTTCACAGCATCCTACCCAGAGACCCCCCGTCTGTCTCGGGATACTTTCACAACATCCTACCCTGAGACCCCCGTCGGTCTCGGGGTCCATCCACAGCATCCTACCCCGAGACCCCCCGTCGGTCTCGGGGTGCATCAACATCACCCTACCCCGAGACCCCCCGCCGGTCTCGGGGTGCATCAACATCACCCTACCCCGAGACCCCTCGCCGGTCTCGGGGTGCATCAACATCACCCTACCCCGAGACCCCCCATCGGTCTTAGGGTCCATTCACATCACCCTACCCCGAGACCCCCCGTCGGTCTCGGGGTCCATCAACATCACCCTACTCTGAGACCCCCCGTCGGTCTCGGGGTCCATTCACATCACCCTACCCCGAGACCCCCCGTCGGTCTCGGGGTCCATCAACATCACCCTACTCTGAGACCCCCCGTCGGTCTCGGGGTCCATTCACATCACCCTACCCCGACCTCCCGCTGGTCTCGAGGTGCATCAACATCACCCTACCCCGAGACCCCCCATCGGTCTCGGGGTACTTTCACAACATCCAACCACCGAGACCCGAGACCCCTCTCGGGCTCGGACATTGAATAGTACCGGTGAACAGTACCATGCAAGTATTCACCCACAGCCTTCTCTGAAGCTCATCCAAGGGCATGAATAGTGCCATGCTAGCACTCTATGATCAAATGCTCTACGAGGAATAGACAACCAAAAAGGTGACATAGGGGACACGTCTGGCAAGCGCCGTAATGATCGGCCATGCCTTGCAGCCACCAACTCTGACAGAACGCGGCCCGCAGCGCGACATGGCACATGGAGGTAAGCTCCACCGTACTGCCGTCAATTAATGCTCTGACAAGAGATCACGTCCCAAGCCGACGGATTCTAGGCATCGATAAAAAGGGTAAGAGGGACCTCGACCATGTAACATGCTCATGACACCCCTTAATGCTCACAACGAGAGATCTCTCTCTCGGAGCCACATCTCTTTTTCTCTTTCGAGCTTCCTCAAGCTCACGGCTGATGTCCAGACCACTGACTTGAGCGTCGGAAGGTCCCCGTCGAATCTTTGGCCCCGAGGACTTGCTTGCAGGTGCGAGGAGCTCGCTGGAGGAGGCGACCGGACGCTCGAGGCCGGTGATTTGGCATCATCATAATCTATGATACGCTAGATGCTGGGTAGCTGCTGTGGCACAATGATAAGCTATCATTCTTGAAATTTGGACTTTGGTCTTCAATCTATATCGACAACGCTTTTATTGCATTTTGATGTCTGTTATATCCAATTCTCTACTTGTATAATTTATTTAAGGGACTCTCGAATTGTATGCAACAATATTTTGCTTCTTGGATATTTTTAGACAATTGTTCCTTTTCTTAGAGTTCTTTTTGTGGTGGGAGTATGATCTTCTGCAGTTTCTAGAATTTGTACAATAAAAGGTATTGATAACGGATTTCAGCTCGATTTCTTAGTTCAGTCAACAAGAATCTAGGCAGCAAAATCAAAATTGGATCAAACCATAGTTTTGTTTTAGTAGAATGGTTATATGGATGCTGGTCTCATGATCACATGGTGAATAAATAAATAGGTGCTCAGAAACGATTGAAAAAGTTAGTTTATTGAGAAAAAATATTTCAGGTTAAATGGTTCATTTGACAGCTAAGAAAGAATGCACCAAGAATGATTTGACATTTGAATTTGACGGATATGTATATTCATGCATATATTATATAGAAAATTTAAAAAAAAAAAAAAAAAAGCTTGACTTAGCTATATTCAAGTGGTTTTTCATTAACATTTAATTAAGTTTAAATTAACTGAGGGTCTAGCATTTTTTACTGTTTCTAAGATTTTTTTTCACTATATCTAATCAAGCTAAAATACTTAAAAATTATAAAACATATAATTTGAAAAAATTTTATCTATACATCATGTGACAAAAAGTTGATCCAATTTATACCAAGATCCTTTCATTATAGCTAAGTCAAGCTACATTGAGAGTAAGAGTTTGATTTAACTAGAGTTAAGTAAATCCATACTTGATAATAGAATCCCATGCTGGTCGAGCCATCGGATATAATCCGTCATTTTTAAAATGCTTCAATACCAATAATTATCTTGGCTCATGCACATCAAATGAAAGAAAAATATTATATTATATTTGCCCGCTATATGGGTTAAAGTTGTTTTTTTTTTTTTTAATAAAAAGATCATTCAATTCGGTCATTGGACGAGACGACATTATAAAATTCTTCGGTTCTCATTGTTTGTTTATGCGCGTGAGCGTGACTACTGGCATGTCAAATTATTAAGTTATTTCTAGCTAACACGGTTCCAAGTTCAAACATTATTCAACTCTTAGTTATGTGACACAATCTTTCCATCAAAATCTTGTACAGCCAAAAAAAAAACACACGCATTAACAGAATAAAAGAGAGGAGAAAAAAAAAAGTCCCTCCATGACAGATTCGTCTTACGGCTTCCATGGTGGTGGAGGGGGTGGTGATGCCGGGAAGAGTGGTGGCACAGCCGAGAATATGGTGTTCTTGTCGACGCCAGCAGCAGCTTTAGTAGTGGTCGTCAGTGACACAAGAGCTGCGACAAGGCCCGCATTGCTGGCTAGCGTGGGCTCGGTGTAGCCGTGCTCCTTCCTCACGTCCTTGAAGCCATCAAAACGGTCAGGCCCACCGACCATCGCGCCTGTGACCACATTGGGATTGGGAGATTTGGCGTACAACCACTGCCTCCCGCCGGTGCATGAGTATTTGACGCCGTTGTTGGGGATGGACGCGCCGCGGTGGTGGACGTGCTTCGGGCTGTTCTTGCCATAACCCACCACATAACTCATATTCTTTGGGTTGTCTCCTAAGATGTACTTCACCTGCCATACGATACGAATTAAGATGGCTGTGATTAATTAATTAGCTCATGCATGCAGGACGTACGTACGTAGAGAGGTTGAAGTACTGATGGGAAATTTAAATCAACGTCATATCTTTCAAATTAAATCTTGCTAATTACTTGGAAAACATGAAAAACGCTGTGAGAGAATAAGTGATGGCAAATGCTTTTCAGAGAGAAGTGATGGCAAACACTAACTTTTGTTTTATTTTGTTTTTTTTTTTAATAACATACACTTATCCCATAAAATACATATTGCATATAGAAAAAACAGCATTCTGACCCGATAAACACTTGCTTAGATGAATGTTGTACAGATAATCAGAAACTATTAAGTACATAGCATGTCAAAAAAAAAAAAAAAAATATTTATGAAAACAGAAGAAATTAATGAGATGAATCGTCAATAGTTATACATCATCACGTATTCAATCTCCATCTATCTCTTTTCTAAGGATTTTAAAGTGACTAATAGTTGCTACGAATTAATAGCTCTTTAACTTTGAAATCCATATGAATCTAATAATAAAAATAGCGATCGAATTTAACTTAATGATATGATTCCATATGCAGTTGAGCCTATCTCTCTATATATAAGGGTTTTAGAAGAAGTGTATATCGAGATATATAATCAATCACATGTCTTAAATTTAATTATAAGGTAAAGTGTACACCTAGATGTATATCCCAATGTAAAAATAAAATAATAAATTTTCTCTTACAAGATGAATTATTAAATAATGTTTTAATGCTTATTTCCCATAAAAATAAAAGTGAAGGGTTCAAGTTCAAGGGGAACCTGAGAGGCAGCAAAGCTTCGTAAGAAGTCGGTGGAGAAGTAGTAGGGCCCGCAATACCATCCGGGGACACCGGCAGCATCCATGTAGTCGGCGTAGAGGGATGCTAGAAACGACGTAGCGGCTGTGTACTGTAATGGTTGAGGCCGGCCATGGTTTAGTTCCACTAGTCCACCTGCATGCATGCATCCATTATTTGTCATTCAACAATCATCATATATATATATTTATATATTTATATATAATAAAATAAAAGTCATAAGAGATCGAAAAATATGAATATGATCATAAGTTCGTCACATGATTTGGGAGTACCATGAAATCATTAAAGAAAAGCTAGTACCACATTACCTCGGGTCCAGTTGAAGACATTGAATTGCTTGAAATCTAAGCACATGTTGAGCCCTGTGGCATTTTGGTATCCCCTGAGGGTCTCCTCATAAGGGTAGCCTGGGTTTAAGAACATCCTGAACCTTGTTAAAAGTAGCATGGCAGCTGGGAGCTTGTTGTCCCAGCTGAGAACCCCAAGGTCAGGGGTCGCCATGAAGGCCTTGGCATTCTTAGGTAACCTTGGATCAGTTGCAAAGCTCATGTAGCTACTGTTGCCAGTGGCATAGTACATCCATGCAGCACTCCACATGTACTCATCCCAGTAGCCTGATGAGTTGTAGAAGGGCTCAATGTATGGGTTCCCCTGGGAGTAGGGCGCCCTGTGGCCCATTGCCCTGGCAAACTTGTAGACTGTTGCTGCACCTCTGATGAGCTTCTTGGAGTAGGCGGTGTCATCGCGGAATACAATGGAGGCAGCAGCCAGTGCAGCAGCCACTTCACCTCCCAAGTCAGGGGCAGAGCTGGTGACGAGGGTTTTGCGAGGGTAGTTCATGTCTTCAGGCCTCATCCAGCAGTAGTGGTCATCAGGTGTGGTTGAGGAATTTGTTGCCTCACCAACCTAACAAACAAAAAACAAGAGCCCAAAAGGCTAAGTGAGCAAGGAAAGTTTCATGCAACACTTGCTAGATGTCGCTCTTAATGGGAATAGTTTGCAGACAAGGTTTCATAAAATTGATCCCGCATGGCAGGAACAGTATCTAAATAATTATTTGATGACAAGAGCTTGATCAAAATTCTCTATTAGCAGATAAAATATAGATTGTGCATTGCAAAAAGTTTTAATGATTGGAGATCGATGATTTATTTAACCGTAGTGATCATAGGCAATGGCAATTACCAATATGTGTGCTTTTATAAGCCATTGAGGTGGTATGCATTGGACTTGTACCCTTTCATGAGTAAAAGTCTATTGGATAAATGATGCATTTTGAGAATTATAGTCAATGGATCATAAAAGTGATAGACCATCACTGAGATAGTTAAATGAGAAGACAGCAAACTCTGAAATTTTAAGAGGTTTTTCCATGTTTAATAGATGATTGAAGTCTCATTGAATTGTTAAGAGGATTGTGTCAGAAGTTTTTTTTTAAAAAAAAAACTGCTTATATTATGTAAGAACGGGATCAAGGTAAATGCTGAAAACTATAAAGTATTTCTTTTCTATGACCATTGTTATCCTGGAAAAATATTCTTTCTGCAGTTATAATTTAAAGAAAACATTTTGCAGAATTTAAATGAAGCGACTTCAGTGAAACAGGACAAACTTGTGAAGCAAACTATATGGATGCAAATGGAAGGGATATCAGAAATATCATTGTTTTGAGATGCATGTGTAACTAACACAATTGTGAAGCAATGGGATTAGAATTCTGCAATGACTCAAATGATTATGCTAGCTTATAAAACAAATTTTCCATTAAAATTGGCACCATAGATTCAATCTTGCTAATAGATCAGAGGTTTCCCACGTAGTAGAGACCTTAGAGAATGCATCATCGGAGTGTAACAATGATAATAGTTTCATTCTTTACCTGGATATAGATTTTGTCAATGGTTGTGGCAGAAGAATTGAAGGTTTTAAGCAAGTAATCAGTCCCCCATTTTATAAGTTCTCTGATGTGGTCGTACTCTCCAATTGCTTTGTATTTATGACTGTATTCTATCACAGACCAACTGAGGAGTGTCATGGTGTAGGCCATTGGAAAGTGAAATTTGATGTTGTCCCCAGCGTCATAGTACCCTCCGACAAGCCCGCCCACAATATCTGGTTGATCGGAGCCATCTTTTAGGCCAGAGTCTCCACGCCATGGAATACCATTGTTCTTTGGCAAGCGTCCAGCTGATCAAAGGAGTCAACAAACAAGAATAATAATAATTAATAAATAACTAATCTCTAGAAGGGATACTGAATTCTTAAAATTGCTTTGGTGCTTAAACCAAGTGCTCTGAGAAAAAAATCTTTAGTTTCCTGTGACTCAAAATTGATTCCTCTAGTTTGGTCAGTATTTGAAGTATTGACCGCGACCAGCAATTAAGACATCCTCTTCATGTACATTTTAAACACCTTTGAAGTCTTACTTGTTTGATCTAAAAAACAGAGTGACTAACCAGTACATCAATTGGACAATTTTCTTTTCTTGCCAACTTATTGTAAGAAAGTCTTCATTCAGTGAAAAAGAATAAATATATGCGAAATATCATATTGAACTGTTAGTTATCAGAGAAATTCCAACAACTGTAGTTGAGGAGTAACTTTTGCATCAAGTATTTATTATAAGAAAAGTCTTTCATTCAGGGGGAAAAAAAAAAAAAAATTGCCAAACATAATTCGATTCAGGAAAAAGAACAGTACCCTTATGAGGAGCAAAAATATATATATTTTTTTTTTTGTGTAAAGCATTCAAGTGTTAGCTACCTAGAAGTGTCAAATCCTAATTTGTTTGTTTCCTCCAATTAAAGTGTGAGCTAATACATGGTCAAATGATAACGATATCAGATCATCTTGCACTGTGGAAAGGTCAATTCATCAACCCCACATATCAGTCATGTAAATCTGAATCAGCCTTTAGATTATATGTTCATGAAAATGCATCTAACTTGCTCCAGTTTGACTTAATATATATTATAGAAGGATCCACTTTGAACCAATATGCAATCATCTAACCAATTCTTGGTTGATCGATAGCCAAACCATGAACCAGAGATCCACACAAGTTGCCAAACTAGGAAGAAGAGGAGTGTTAGGATCTTACATTTTTGTGCATTGAAGAAGAGGAGGGCCTTGCGGAGGGCCATGGTGTACCGATCCGGTGGAAGCTCCTCCTCCTGGTGCTTCGGTAGGGACTTGGCAATGATGATGGGGATCCCAATGACAGCGAATGCGATCAAAGCAGTCCACACGATCCATTTCAGCACCTCGAGCTTGCAGACGACGCAGCCGAGGTCGACGTACTTGTCCTTCTTTTTGGTGTCCTGCGGCTCGAGCAGCCAGCTCTGCTGCGTCTCGTCCAGCTCCCGCCGCGACAGGGCCGCTCGGTCCAAGCCCATGTTGCGGCTGTGCTCGTCGTCGGCGTGAATCTCGAACGAGCCACCCCAATGGTTCCCGGAGTGCATCTTGGTATTATTGGCAATGGATTGAAGCTGGAGGAATTCGCCACCATCTAAAATTAAATGGGCCTAATTTGCATGGGAAGAATGAATGCAGGTTGGGAATTCTCTATCCGACCAACTTTGAAAAGATATCAAGGGGATGAATGAGAAGATGATTACCAGGATCTGTCAAGCAGTGCTCAGAGGCCTCCAGAGAGAGAGAGAGAGAGAGAGAGAGAGAGAAAAAGGTTCTCTCAAGTTCTAGGGAAGAAGAAGAAGGCTTCTTTGGTCGTTTTCTGGTCCTTTTCCCGGTGGTATCCGGGCAAGGGAGGAGAAGGTTGACCGTAATTCGAGAGAGGAGAAGGGTAGTAGTTGTTGGATTTTGCCATGGGTTTTTTTTTTTGATGTAATAACTTTTGAGATTTCTTTTTGGCCTGTTAAGAGGTTGCAGCTGGAAAGCATGGCAGAAGCGGCCGTCCCGGGAAGAGACAGGTGGACATGCTTGACTCTGGCTACTATTTGGTTATGCGGTGAAGGTATATTATTAGTAAGTGGTCTCTGGACCAAAATGGACGTTGGTCGAAAAGTCGTGCCTTTGGATTTGGACTATTCCTTATGGAATTCGATGAGGCCCCTCGGATTCGAAGTTCAACATTGACCATTTATTTAGGAAGCAAACACTCGTAGCGTTCTTCGGATCCAGCCACCGGTCTCTCCAAGCGAAGATTAACGTACAAATCAATCCCACTCTAACATGCGTATTGCTCTCATTTTCAGCTAAAATGTCCATGTCTGACGGCATTTGGAAGTTGTCATGCACTCTCTTTCCTGAGACGAGACGGTGGAATAGAGGTCTTCCTTCCCCTCTCCAGAGGCAAGATATTATTTATTGAATGGAGAGTGGGTTTCCAATCCTTTAATTAGTTCATCAGACTTCATTTCGAGGATGGGGTTCAACCATCACGGTTTTATTTACACCCAAGCACACTAAAAGTGCGAGGTTTTGATGGGATCTAGAAATTCTGCCTTTATATTAGGCACTAGGCAGGCATGAGAGGAGAACTTTCATTCATCACTGAGATTGGAATAGGATGATGAGGTTGCCAGTTTCATTCCATTGGATTCAAAAAAGAAGGAATGTTAGTTATAGTTTGCCAATCTCGATAAAGCCCATCGTATTTGAATCCAGATTTGACTCTCTGAATCCAAATCCTAGCCATGCAATGAATGGAACTTACCTTTAATGTCTAACCTTTAAGTTCCCAGGAGAACGATTGATTCATTTATTATTATTTGTCTAAAAAAGAAAACCAACGTTAAAGTCAATAGTCTCAGCCACCAGCCATTATCTTTCTGTTGCTGAATCTCGTCAAACACGCACAGAGCTGGCGGTTTTCTTCTCCTATCTTCTTTCCTTCCAATGCTATTAAAAGCTGGCAAACAAGAAGACAAAGAAAAAGCATCCATCCTGCGGTCAAAGATGGCAGAAGGCCAAACAAATATATAAAGCCGATATTGACCGTAATTAATTAAATAAACCATTGCCTTATCCCTGGAGTTTCACTTGATTTATACTTTGGACAATCTTAAAAACAACCGATATCTCATGTTACTCAAAAACATTTAGCTGTTTTTTTTTTTTTTTTTTGGCTTTCTAATAGCATATACTATCATCGGAAGAACCTTAGGAATATTACCATTTGCATGCCGGGGCACAGTGAAACAGATGAGAGAGAGGCGAATTTACGAGTTATATGTCACCACAATAAGAAGCTACTTTTTATAAGAACTTTTGTTACACAAAGTAATTGAATTTACGAGTAAAATTTTTTGTTTTAGCTCGCCAATGATCAAAAGGAACTTTTTAAGCGGAAAGTAAATATAAAGGAACCATTTCGAACCCCAAAATAAAAACAATAACACGTGAAAAAGAGGTGACTGATTCTCAGCAAAAAAAAAAAAAAAAACCGCATATCACGGAAGATTTTTTCACTTAACTACAGGACAATAATGGATACCATGCCCACGTAGCAGCTGTCCACATATATAATATTTGAGCCCAAAATCCATTCACAAGTTTTTCATTTTGGATGCGTATCTCTAAAAGATGGTCAAATCTTAGTTCATCTGCCTTGCATCTGGTGTAACTGAAGTTAATCCCGGAAAAAAAAAAAAGTAAGCTAGACACTCTTTTTGCTTACAAATTATATGAACAATTTCTTTACATTTTAGTTCCTGAGGCAGTTAGGCCGCCATTCTTTGGAGCATCAAACCAACGGCAAATATGAAGAAGTCTTAACTCTAATACGCACTCTTCGTTCGGTGGGCGTACCCAACCGAACAATTAGCCATCATGAGAAGGCTGCAAATTATATGATGCATCACACGTTTGCTGAAATATTTATTTAAAAAAAAAAAGTATCGCATGTCCTGCTGGGACCACACGAGAACTTTAAAACACGACAACCTTCCATTCCTTTTTCACCCTTGATATGTATTCAAACTCTAATAAGAACGCAGCTTAAAACAATCGAAGATGTGCAAGATTTTAATAATAGTTTAGTGCAGGCCACCTTGAACTGACATTATTTATTCTTTCTGGAAATAAATTTTCATTGACTAGATTAAAATATTATATCGCAAGGAGACCAATTAGGCATTTCCAAGCGCGTTTGAAGTATGTTTAGGCCGAGCTGAGCATTACATTGCACTGAATCCATGGACTTAAAACTATATTTTAAAAAAAAAATTGAAGTAATGATAGATCTATAAAGCGAAAAAAAAAAAACACACAAGGCAAGAGACAAGGACTTTGAAGTTCAAACGTGCATCAGAATAAACCAAACGCCTTCACCAAATCATGCCCCTTTGAATGCCATAATTTAATAGTGGAAAGTGAATTGGCAACCTCGCCGCATAAACTTTCACACGTTCAAGATGTAGCATTCCAACCACAGGAGACCTCCTCTTTCCCCTTTGAAATAAATTTATATGATTAATTTAAAATGAAAGCACTGTACTGTGGTTTTTGTTTGATAAAAATAATGAAGAATGTGTTTGTACACAGCAGAACTTTCCTCACCATTCCCCTTCGTGATCACAAGGTGTCAGATAGCAGGCCGGTCGACTTCGACAGCACAGCACAATAAGGCCTGTTAAGACCTCAAAATACATGTGGCTAACTGGAAGCTTCTTGAAAAGCGTGCAGCATGTACACCAATTAAGTTGGGACCATTAAATGAGACCTAAGTTTTTCTATATGATGTTTTGGACTTTGTATCAGGAATCAAGATTTATAATCAAAAAAGAGTTTATCCATGAAACAAGGCAAGAATAGACATTTATATACCAATTGCATTTGTACCCCAAACATATGATACAGCAAAGGCCCAATGTCCAACATTTCATACCTCATCAAATGGAGGACACAACTAGAAGTCCCACCTTTTCTTCATCCGGAACATGAAAACTGAGTTAGCAATATCATCTTTAGGGACCTGGAGCATGAATTGAACTTTCATCTTCATAGGAGCTGTCTTTGCTTTGCCATCTTCATCTCCAACCTTAATACAAAGTTGCAGTCAAACAGTTCATTTATTTTTCCTATGCAATTGGGAAAATATGAAATCTAGATCCATATATTCTGTCAATGTCACATTAGGACGAGCTATTTTTTGGTCAAATTATTAGAAAATCAAAAGTGTAAAAAGATAATAAAGATTTCTGAAACTAGGAGGTGTACAACACAATGGTGAGCAAAGAACAGCTAGGAATCAACTTGGCATTCCCCAAAAACATTAGCTTTTCATCGGTACTGTAGTTTTGCAAAACAAATGGGGAATATCCAGAGCTGGCTCAACAGGTGATGGAGAGAACTAAGCTACAAAAAAATTCCAACTGCTGCAACAATAGCAGCATCTAGCAGTTAAAAAGAGCAGGTTCTTTCATTGCATCAAAGAAGCATACTTGACAAAGCACATCATTGGAAACTGAGAAATTAAGAATAATCTGAATGCAACTATCAAGATTATGCAACATGAGTATCCCTTGGTGATCGCAGTGTTGGCATAACAATTTGTCCTAGAACTCTCTTCCCTGATTTAAGATTCCTTTTTGTTTATATAAATATTGTGATTTGAAACAAAAATTATATCATAGTCTAATTTGCTTTACTGCCATTTATTCCACTAGCATACACTGATTCTAAAGGTAACAAGCTATAGTGAATTTACCCAAAGAGATGCCCATCCAAGTCGCACTGCAGAATCATAACCAGCTTTAAGTTTAAGATCTTTATCAATGGTATGCTTATAAACCATACTCCAATCACTGGAGTCAAAGTGGTACCAATAGCTGAAAGGAAACAAAATAGACAAATGTTTATATGAAAAATTACTTCTGAAATCTACAAAATATACATATGGTAAAGAATAAATCAGCAAACTTGAGTGATCATTAAGGCACACTTGAAATCACTAATACCGAAGAACAGCACTCAAAAGTAATATGAAAGACAGAGCACAAGTAACATTTTAAAATAAATTAAGCACTACCATATTGCTAAATAATCTCCATACCCTATCATCTCTGGTGAAAATTATTGTAGATTTGCAATTTTCCAAACTTTCCAAGGATGTAGAAAAATACAGGCATTCCGTGAAAGCAGTTGGTCAACTACAATTCTCATATTTTTTTTGTAGGATAATTATGCCTTTTGTAAATAAAAATTAAAAATCTCACCAATATTTCAAAATATTTCCTGATACACTTCAATGTCATCTTAATGTGATATACTGCACATATTGCAATATATTGTATGAAGACTTGAACAGTCTGCAACAACATCAACAGGACATAAAACCAAATATGTACAATTACAAGGCGTTTGCATTGTACAAGAAGAATACCAACATATGAACATGCTAGCACATAATGTATAACATGGTATGCCAATGCATATCACCCCATACCAAATGTACCAGACCGTAACTAAGACTCGATACAGGGGGTGTATCAAGTCTTAATATGTTGAATTGACCTGCAAACTAGGCATACCGATATTTTACCTGTGCTATACCAGTATAGGATCCAATACCGAGATTGTGAACCTTGATGTACACTCTCTTCAATATACAAATTATATGCAAGTTCGTGAAAAGAATGAAAAAATACATAAGTAGCTATCTCATAATACATGATTGTGCTGGAGTGCATGTACAATAGGTTGATATGTTGGAGCACATGTACAACAGTTTGATACTATACTAACACCCCACCCCCTCCAAACTACTCTTTTCAAGAAGGAAAAACTTTGGGCAGATCACACTCCAAGAGTACAAAATGCAAAAAACAGACTAATCCTATATATTTCAGAAGTCTTTCTAGGAACATAAAATAGAGAGCACAAGTAGCATAGGATAATCCATATAACACTCCAACTTAATATTTAGTTACCAAAGATGTTGGGTCCATGGGATGATCTTGAGAATGCATAACAACTAATCTGGAATCATTGACAAGTTTCCTAATGATGTAGTCTGATAAGGAACATGGTGTTGTTAAAGCCAATTGACGGCATATGACAACTTAATTGATCAAGTACAATTGTACGAATCAACTCTACAACAACCAAGGATTGGGATAAAGGAGGATACATGCAATATTCAATTTTGATGGGAAACAAGCAAGAGGCAATGTGACATGGTAAATAATGTACGTCTCTAACAGAGGATGTCCTAAAACAAGGAAAATAGTTTGACAAAATCCAAGATGTCCCAGGTCATTGCATTTTAAGCAGATGGATATTCCTGGAGATATATGACTCACAGTAAAGAGACAGGCAATATCAAAGTTATAGGCATATACTCGGTGCATATGAGATGAGAGAATAGAAATGATTTAGCCTTATGCAAAAAGAAGTGTTGAGAATTTATAATAATAACAAAGCCTTAATTGTTACATAATTTTTTTTCTCCATTCTGTTTGGTTTAGAGTCATTTTTTAAAAAATACAAAATATTAAATCTTTGCAAATGTCCAAACATTCAAATCGTTTTCTTTCAATTAGTCCTCAATTAGTATCATCTCCAATTTTTTTACAAATGATTTTCATTTTTTATTTTATCTTTTTTTATATTACCATACATTTATCTTAACATTTTCAATTCAGTCACATTCATCTAGTGTGCATATGATTTTCTAACCATCTAGCATTTTATACCATAAAATAACCGATTTTGTAGCTATCTTATAAAATTTTTTCTTCAACTTCATAAGTATTATACAATCACGTAATATTATACAATCACGTAATATTCCAACATACTTTAATCTTATGGCTAACATCATCCTTAACCTCTCTTTCTTTATAAATAATCGATCTTAACTATCAAAAATTATCGCTTTTAAAAACTTCATGATCTTCAATTTTTAGTCTACATTTATTTATATTTCTAATTGTACTAAAATAGTATTCCATATATTTTGTCTTGATCCTACTTAATTAAAAACCTTTGGATTACAATACATTTCTGCATAATTTCAACTTACGTCTTGGTTTCTTTCATCTACTATTACTATATCATCTACAAATAACATGGACCATAAAATATCATTCTAAATTGTTTGATAAGCCCATTATAACTAACGTAAAAAAAGGTAAGAATTAAGAGTAAATCCTTGACGTAAACCAACTGTAATTGAAAATTTGCTAGTACTACCACCATAAGTTCTTCAATTAGTAATTGTTCCATCATATATATCCATAGGCACTTCTTCCTTTTCTAACACCTACCATAAGACCTTTTTAGAGACTCTATCATATAGTTTCTCTAAATCAATAAAAACTATATGAACATCTTGTCTCTTTTCTCCATACTTCTCCACTAATCTCCTAAGGAAAAAATAGTTTTTATATCAACCTTCATCGCATAAAACCAAATTAATTCTCTGATATTTTAGTATTACACCCCAATCTAAGTGTTGAGAATCCCTATAATAAAAATAAAAGAACTTCAACATAGTAAAAATTCAGAAGACCAAATAAAGATGCCTTTTGTATACTTGATCATAAATAGTCAAGAAAAAATTATTAGTTTAGATCAAACATAAATGCATGAATTGCTAGATTTATTGATACTCTCCAAAATTAGAATGAATCCAAAAGGCCATATGCACACAAAACAATATGAAATTATGGAAGTGTTACCATTATTCCTAATTATTACCTAGAATGATTTGGTGATGAGAACATTTGAAAATACTTTCTAGAATTAACATAATGTTTCAAGGAAATCTGGTCTTTTTTTCCTATAGAGATTGATTCAATGAGCAAAAGACCATGAATGAGAAAATTATTATGTAGATAACGCTCCTACGAGTTTGTTGGATTCTGAGATGATTTCTTTAGATATTCAGCATGGCATCGAGCACAAGTTTCTCAATCAGATGCTTATGGTTAGAAAAGGATCAGCCAATCACATGTGATCCTCAAAGCATCACAAAGGTTTAGGGATATTAATTCAGGCTCTGATATTACAAATCTAAAGAGGAAATGCATGGATGTTAGCATGGCATTGAGCACAAGTGTCTCAATTAGATGCCAATGGTTAGCAAAGGATCAGGCAATCACATGTGATCCTCAAAGCATCACAAAGGTTTGGGGATATTAATTCAAGCTCTGATATTACAAATCTAAAGAGGAACGAATGGATGTTAGATCTAACTAAAGCATAGGGATATTAATTCAGGCTCCGATATTACAAATCTAAAGAAGGAATGCATGGATGTTACATCTAACTAAAGCATCATACATATATTATAAAGAGAGTGCTTGACTTGGCTACACTTAAGATTTGTATGATGAAGGTCTCACATTGATTATCCCAACCATTGGATGAGATTTACTACAACTAAAATGCTTATATACCTAAAACCATATAATTTATAGGCTCCTTGCCCATACATCAAAAGGTCAAAATACCATATATTATTTCACATTATTTAGATAATTTAATTTTTTGACCACTTGATGCATAAGTTAAAGGCCTTCAAATCATTTGATTTTTAATGTTTAAGCATTTTAAAGGTATTAGATTACATTCAATGAACCAGATCATTGATGTGAACTTGAAAATCAAAGTTCTACGACCCTAGTTAATGCCGCCTATGCTACTGTCTCTGCCTTTGCTTATAAGTATTATTATAGGCACTTAATATGCTACAGTACTGGTTATGCTTAACTTAAAAAGTACCCATCTTAGCTACTAATGCTACTGGTCTTTCGACTGGATCTACCCTTGCTTCCTATGCTGCTACTGATACTGATAGTTATGCTGGTGGGTTGACTGGTCTTGTTACTGGTGCTGGCTATGCTTATACCTTTGCTTCTATAGGATATGTACTTGGATATTCACTGTTGGTACTCATACTGTCACCCCCGTATCTGCTAGATATGGATATGGATCTAAGGAACTGTAACTTAGTCAATAGGTTCTCATGACCCAATGTAAATCGAACTAGATCTAAGTAGATGATCCATTCAAGTGTAGCCAAGTCAAGTACTCTCTTTCTCTTTATACATATATATGTGTATATGCATGTGTATGTACACACACATAGATACATATATGTGTGTGTAGTATGTGGGTGTAATGTTTGTACATATGTATATAACATAGTACATACACATTGTGATAAAATACATAAGTGGCAACACACTTAATGCATGTCAACTATAAATAATATAACTAGCTACTTTGTCAACTTGATTTGACATGTAAAATCTGTTACCATATTAAGGAAATGTAAAGTATATAATCATCATATAGTATTAATAGAATGCTACTTTCATCATTGATAGAGGGCTGGTGTCTAGTTGATAACTAGCCATAGAGCCTTCTCAACTTACTGTGCTTGATGATGTGCCCTATAATTGTTGAGAAAAGGATTGAAAGATGATGGCACAATGGTTACCATCAAAATGCATTCAATTTATTATCATAAAGTACCTAAGAACCTATTGGGTTATTGTCACAAATTTTTTTCATTTATTCTTCTCATAAAATGTTAACAAACAAAAATCAGGAAAGAAATTTCTGTCAATGTTCATAGCATTCCTTTCCCAAATTATCACTTACCATTGCTGATTAATATGTTCATGCCACATTTAATTTCTTATGGTTTGGCATATTAAATTGTTCTCATATTTTGTTCTTGCTGCTACAAATATTTTGATATCAGGCATCCTGAGAGGGTGCAAAATTGTGAAACTTCATTTCTTTCCTTTAGAATGTGGATGCCACTTTTCCTCTTTAACTGTTTTTTGCCCGCATCCCTTTAGCAAATCCAGATCCCATAGTGAGTGAATACATACGCATTTGCCACCCTAAAGTCTTCTCTGGATGAGTGCAGGAGGATTGAGAAGACAAGCCCAATAATCCTCTCTTGTGATTTATATTGGTACATCCGCAAAGACAAAACAATATTTATAACCAAAATATACTTCAAAAGTAATGAAAATGATCAAAAGTGAAAATAAACCAAGATATGTACTACTCAAAAGTGATGATATTTGGTGAAAAATCAATACATATGGCCCATTGTGCTATACTAGGCTATAGGAGTAGGTAGCATCAAACATACTAGATATTCATTTTTAGCTTTTAAATTTGCTTTTCCTTCAAAAATCTAGTTTCAAGCTATTTAGATAGCAACACGAAGCATAAAGATAACATCATTATAAAAATGAAAACATGCATTCATGTTATGTTCTAAAAGGAAAATTGATGACCAAAGATAGATGGCAAACCTTAACTTGTCTGAAGGACTGAAACGCCGTTTGAATGCAAAGGATAGGGCATTTGAAGGTAAGGAACACTGGGAATAAATGACATTTCCTCATCCTACCATTAAAAAACTATATTCAAGGTAATTTCTTGTAAGATATGAGATCAAACTAAATAGTTTCCCTAATATATAGCATAAAGAACAAAGGGTTGATGATGGTCACCTTATAGCAGTATCTTAGGTTTAAATCATTGTCCCTATATAATGCAGTACAGACTCCATTTAGCATTTGTCCTTTCACAATCCCATTTATTGATAGTACTTTCTCATCTTCCTCAGTTTTCTTCTCCTCCAGTGAAACTTCACCAAGGGGAAAACGAATGGTTGCTCTTGGCTGCATAAATTTATTTCTATTATGCTACTCACTGTATGTGCAAAAAGGCACTTCTTTTAACATGCCTATTTTGTAAAAGCAATTGCTATGTGTGCAGGACTATTTACTTGGAGATCAAAGAAAAAAAATATATCCAGCTATCATCACTTATATAACTGATACAGGAGTGGTTGTGGGAGCATATTTAAGGGCATAAGCTGAAAAGAGAGTTCTTAAAGGGCTTACGAAGTGCGAGCACTAAGGGTATATGTTTAAAATAAAATAACTTAACAACATAAAAATACATACTCATTTAGTGACTGCATAAAATTGATGCAAGACATACAGATTTGGGGGAAATAGGAGAATAGAAAATGCCATGACAGCAGAACAATACAAGGTCAAATATATGAAAAGCAACTTTTTGGGGTAGCTGCAGCATTCCTGATAGCATATCATCACCAAGATTCTGATACTTAATAGCTCAAATGGCTTTGAAATAAATCAAAACCGACAAAAATTCTACTAAAGGAAATGCCATGAACTAATAAACTTTTTAATCAAGGAGAAAAGTACTTCTGCCTCTGTTTTTTTCTGGACAAGCTTATAAAATTTATCCCTTATGCGACCACCTTGCTACACTTACCAATCCCACTGATGGAACAGAAGAAGACAATTCCAATTTATATGATGGATCAGCCAGGTTTGCTAACATTGCCACTTCTCCTAGTTGCTCCTGAGTAACAATAAGAGAGTACAGGTGTTGTTAACGGAATTATAATACCATAAGAAAATATTTTTGAAGAAGATATCAATTTCTCATGGCTGACATTCCACTTTAAAGAAAAAAAAAATACAAAGTCTAAGAAAGGAAATTGAGCAACGATTGGCAACAACTACAAATTCCTCAGTTGAAAGACATCTAAGCACCCATTACAAGGTTATATACATCTTTGGCCTTGTCATTTCATGCCATGTATCATAATGTTCATGTGCAAAACATAATAGACATTTGTGCGACCAATCACTTTCTGCAGCAAATGAGAATAAAAGTGAAAGCATGCATCAGCAGAATGTTAAAGATATTTCCACTTTCAGGGAACTCTTAAATGGTGGTCCTCGCATGCGCAAAGAGATTACTCAAGTTCCAGTTAATTATATCACTTCAGAAAATGTAATTATGACTCCTTTTATCAAGCAAAATGCAAATGTATCTCATAATGACTGGCAAATGTTTGTCCAGCCTCTGGCATACTTGTAATTCGAACTGTGAATTTCTTATGCTTGATGCAAGAAAGAAAAGAATCACATATTAAACACAGTCATGTTTCAGACTGATCTTCAAACAGGGCCTGAATAATCATTTTCAATTAGTTTTGGCTTAAACCAACTCATCCCATTCCTAGTTGCACCATCCAATCTAGTAGCATTCTTTGGATAGTAATTGACACAAGGAATCAAAAAGAGAAAGTGAATACTTAAAAGAAAAGCATTTAAACAACTGTATTTCATAAAATAGCAAATAAAAAAAATGTGGATCCCAGCAAAATGTCATAGGAAACTGTTTGCAACAAGATCAGTAAGAAATTCAATATTTGTCAGCGATACACAAATATTATGAACTTGCGATAAAATTGGCTCTTTTTTGGCTGAACAAGACAAGGGAAAGGGCTTCAGGAAAGAATCAAAAATGCAGAGGAAATTCAAGGCATAAGAATTACGCATAAGAGTGGTTTCTGAAACAATTATTTGGAAGCATGTATTTCTATTATATTGATGAATTGTGTCAATAATGGATAAACTGATAAAGAATCAATAGAGATGGCATGGCCATGAGTGATGAGACCAAAGGCACCCTCAGTAAACATAACTTGGATTCATGCGAAAGAATGGAAACTTCATTAGGGGCCTAGAAGAGTCTGCTTGAATTGACAACATTGAAGCTTAGGATAAAGCTTCTACCAAGAAATAATGATGGCCTTGATATAAACAAGTGGCAAACCATGTGATTATTCCAAGCAGTTTGAGTGTGGTCTGCCATCTATGTTTGGTTAATTGTTCACATAGATCACGTGGGAGCAACATGCATCTGAAAAAAAATCATAATTACATAAAATAAATGACAAGATATTGCAGAAATGATATTACTTGAGTTGTAATAATCTATGAAAATTTGATTAGCAGTAAAACTCAAACAGAGAATAGAAATTCTTATGCAGAGTGGCAAAAGCAATCAATCAAGGCAAATCAATGGCGCTGAAAAGAACTAGAGTTGATAGCCAGAATCTGATCATTATATGACTGAGTTAAAGGAGAGGTAAAGATAAATGGCTTTAATGGAAGCTGCTGCTATGCCAGTAGTCCTAAAGTCAAAAGGTTGGTGCTCCCTACCTCTTAACAATATGTCACTTAAATGCTTGAATATATACAAATATTTTAGATGATATGAGGAACTAGATTCTGCTTATATTTGCAAAGAAAAAAAAATTGAAAAGAAAACCTGAGGCAACTAAATTAAGGAGCATGAGTTAAGGTGAATGCCGCAAAAGAAATCAAAAACTCACTTTGTATGTTAAACAATGAAATTTAACAACAAAAATTAAATTTAGAAATACAAAAAGGAAGCAAAAGTAATCAGCATAGATGGCAGAGGCAAAATGCACCAAAGCATGAACAGGCAAATCCTGCATCAAGCATAGACAATGACAAATGTGTTATCCTAGTTCTGCATAGATAGACGGAAGGTTTTGAGAAGAACCGTTCAAATGAAGGTTACCAAGTGAAAATTATGCCACATTTTGCCTATTTAAGTATATGTTTCATGCCATTCAGATTATCGTCTTTAGCAGCCTATTTAAAAGCAATTAATATCTTAAATTGGCACAGCTAAAGTAGTGCTAGGAAATTAGAATGTTTACATATCAAAATCAAGAAAATGATTCCAAGCAACATGTTATGGACAATTGAGACTCAAGTTTTGAGATTTATGCACCTCAGAGCAGGACCACTAGTCAAGCATCTACGGATTGCAATTGCCACTTATCTCTTACATACCTCCGCATTCTCAGGTTTGGAAACCAGTTTTAGCTTATTGTCTCTGATGCTCAAGAATTTAATGACAGTATCAGAATATCTATCTTGAAAGACTTTTCACAGGCATACTTGTAAATTGATGCCTTAATGGGAGCAAATGTCACCCTCTTCCACAAATCCCATTTACCAAAGAGAATGGCATTTTGTGAGACAGTTTTTTAGTACAATTAGCAAGACCAAGTCTCATATTCATGTTCTTTGACTTTGCAAGAGTGAAAAATTGTTCACCCTATAAACCTGAAATACATGAGAATCATTTAAGCTAGAATGGTAAATACGACACCTATTAAAAACTCCTTAAGCATAAACAAAGAGAGAATATATCAACCAGGCCCATTGCAACAGAATAAATTGAGTACAATAGCATATCTAAACTACTAAAGTATGCTCTAAAATTAGGATTCATGGTTGTGCATCTTTGATAACCTAACGGTTATCAGATGATACTGTTTGATTTTAGGTGTTGAGATGTCATAAAATTATGTCACAATTTTTTTTCTTTTTTTTTCAATTTTCAAAGGGGGAGACACAATACAAAGAACGCACCTTTCTATGGTGATACTTCAATAAGAAACAACCGCCCAAGTGAATGCAAGAAACAACAGACTTGCTATTTTCGCTAGTACAAGATATAGACAAACGCTCTGTCGAATAGGCTATGCGAATATAGTCTGTCTTCCCAATCTGACCAGTCTGAAACATAAGCAGTCCTGTAAAAATGACTGCACAAGCTTTTAAAAAATTACAAGAAACCATTATTTCTGGAGGAAACTTAGATGGTTAGATGGGAATATATTACAGAAATCTTTTAATAATGACAGGAAAAAGAAGATGAAAATATAAGATGACTGCCTTACATATGTTCCATAATTGAATCATTAAGATGAGGGAGAAATAAAGAACCAAGGGAAACTTTTGATGTCTATGCATCATCAGAAGTCAAGACATTATATAAGGGCTTTGAGAGAAACACAGCAAGGTACCACTACTTTGAAAAGTTTTATATATCAAAAAAATTATGCTGTATGGAACAATACATTGCTTCAAAGATAATCGGCATGATGAAAGGGAGAAAATAAAATGGTAGAGCAAATTTATATTAAAAAAATTAATGTACAAGTACTTGATTTGACACAAAGCTTCAAGGGAAAAGATATCAACTTATCCAACATTTGTAAGAAACAATTACCACCATAAAAGTAATGGGGAAACTAATAACTTATGTTTATCTTGACACACCTCAACACGTAAACTAGATAAACTAGATAGTGGGAAGTGAATATGGCAGCATCACAAGCAGAAATAAAGATTACCACCCAACCTCCACTAATTACTCCCTCCTACTAAAAGATGTGCCTCTCAAGGCATTTCTTCTTAGCAAATACTTTTACTCCCTTGCTCAAAAAGGTATCAGAAACTGCAAAACGATCTCACCCTGACAATTCCAGATGGGATCGACCCCATAATGCTGTAAGTGACATGTGAAGAATTCTCTAAAATTTCAACAAATAAAATTTAAAAAGATGTTAAATGTTGTCATATAATATTTACCCCAAACTTGAGCAGAACACCAATGAGAGAGAGAGAGAGAGATCATAGCCCACCCACCTCAAATATAGTCCAAGCTGGCATGTCTGATGGCCTAAGAACAGGCAGGACATTTATGTAGATGACTACTTGGCAACCACGTCGCCTCATGTAGATTCTGCTTAGGCAGCTGAGCCTGAAGCAGGGCAGCATGGGCCTGCCAAGGTCTACGCAGTCATCCAGCTGCCTTATGAAAACTGTTCCTAGAATGTAACAAGGACACATGAGGAGCTACCAAACAAGATGTTGACATAGAAACCCATTCCTCACTTAAGTCATTCTCTTCCACCTCGTTGATTTCCAGTAGTACTTCAATTTATCTAAGAAACAAGCCTCTCACCCCAAAAAATTATTGATTCCTGAGTCCGTATAGTTCTGGAAAGGAAATCAAGTCGGGAACTTGGTCTTTAATTTTCCCAAGTCAACGCATTCCACACCCCCACAGCACTAAAACGTCACAATCCTGACAACTTCAATTGCTCAATCTAAATTTCACGAGATTATCAGACTAGATGATCACTCAGCAAAGAAATGCAGCGGAAAAATGAACTACAAATGGGCCGATTCAATCGCCAGTATCAAAACAATGGAGAAAAGCGCCAAGAAGTGGTTTTTTATGAAACAGAACGACGAGGAGAGGATTAGAAGGACCTTGACATCGTGGGTGGCCCGGACTTGCAGGAAGTTGGCCACATCGAAGGAACCCTTGAAGAGGGCGTTGCGGGACTCGAGGTCATAGAGGACGGCGAAGTGCTTTGTAAGGAAGCCGAGCTGGGGGAAGGCGATCTCGCCACTGTGATCGTTCTGGAAGGAAAGCTTCAACTTAGCGAGGCGGTCGAAGAAGCGGCAAGAGACCTTGTGGAAGAACACCAAGCTGTCGCTGTCGAACTCCGACGTCACCCTGATCGCCGGCCAGGGGACGGAGAAGAAGCGCCGGCCGGAAGTAGAAGGTGGCGGCGCCGTCGCCCGGTGGTGGGAGAGAGGACGGCGGCGGTTGGGGATAACAAAGGTTAGGGATTGGAGGGACTGGCTCGTCCATGACGACCAGAACGAAGAGGGAGGAGATGAGAGGAGAGGGTCGTCTAACCTTTTTTTTTTTTTTTTGTCTTTCTATTTTGAAATTTGTCTGTTATTTATCGCAATATTTTCTGAAGACGAGGCACGAGGCAGCGAAGAGCGGAAAGAAGTTTTGGATTCTTGAGACGGCTTGCGGTAGAGGGGTTGCGAAGGGAGGATAATTACATGGCAGTCCACGTTGAGCTTTTTTTTTTATTTTTTTTTTAACCCTGCCACTCCTATAAGAATGATGAATCCCTATCAACTTTAGCCCTCGCTTGGTGTCTGATTCTAGTTTGAGATTGGAATAATCCTCACCAAATCCTATCCTTGCCCATGAAAGGCAGGTTGAATGGGTTGAAGATTTTGGATAATCTTTTGGTCTCTAATTGAGGCTTGTAATAAGCAACTCGGCCATGCAACTCGAAGTCAATTCAACACGGACTTGCAAGTGCTTGGCCTAAGCACTAAAATCATGGGTAGAACCTTCAAAGCATTGTCATCGGCTTGGTCGCATGACAGTGAATTCGGCTGATCCTTGGAGAAGTCAGCATTGCTATCCAAAAAGGACAAAAAAAAATAAAAGTGTAAAGAGTGTAATAAATATATGATTAGTTTTTTCCCCATTGCTTATAAACTCGTTCTATGACAATGAAAAGAAAGGTCTGAAATCTGATCCAAGCTACCTGTGTTTGTAGATAAAACAGGTTTTGGGAATCAATTTCATGATTTTTCCTTGATAAATCTATTATTTGCAGTGAGACGTTTATGAAGAAAAATTAATACAAATTCCCATTCAGATACATAAAAAATATATAGAAACTGAAGTCTGAAATAGTTTTTTATTTTAAAAAAAATAAAAATAAAATTGTTTAAAGCATAGAGTTATCTGCTTGTGTAGGATGTGAAGCATGAGAGAATGAAAATATTTTTTTTATTTTATTTTTTTTTTTTTTTGAGATTGAGAGAGGGGCAGGGAACCGCATGCACTATAATTAGTTAGCTATGCTGATCTAATTTTTTGTGATATAATGTCCAAAAATTAAACAGGGAGGAGCCTCTAGTTGCCAGGTAGAAGGGTGTGACTACTAAGGAATATTTCTTGATTTTCCATTTATTAGAGTATACATGATTAAAACATTTAAGGTTTTGCAATAATGGATATTTCTGACACATTTCAAGGATTAAAACGCTTAAGGTTTTGAAACAGTGATGCAACGTACTCCAGAAATGCTCACACTGATATGTGCAACTACTGTTGGGTATTGTATTATACCCCATATAGCGGTAGTGGTAATATATCATGCTATTACATTGATAAATCATTGTTCTTTATGAAATTATTATATGTGGTTATGGAAGAAAAATAATCTAGGTATATTTCCAGAAGGATACAAGCAAATTCATCTCATGCGTTATGATTTTCTTCTTTCTTGAGAGTTTGCGAAATTCATGCTATGCTTGAATTGACAAGTTGATGGATGTCTGAAAGAAATAACCATGCCTCATTGGATTTAAGTTATCTACTTAGAGCACTTTCAATGTAAATATTTAGAGGAATTAAAATATAAAATCATTGCAGTGGAAACATCAGTTTCTAATAATGGATGTTCACCATTACACTGTTTTGTCCATCGACATCAAAACAGAAGCGAAACACAACAATGAGAGACACAATCAATCCAAATTTTTATAACAGACAACATGAAAATGTTAATGAGGAACATAATAGGACCATAGATAAACTAGTTGCGTTTTGGTAAGGTAACATACCAATTAATAAAAAAAATTGTGCAATTGATGCCCACATCTTATGATCGTAAATTCAAATATATGTAAAAAAAAAAGGTAATTTATAATATATGAGCAATTTCTAACATCATATGTATTTATGTCATACTCGTTGTTGAGGGGTAGAATCGTCATTGCATTGATAATCGTGCGAGGGGCTAGGATCAGCCCCATCCCTCCGCCCGCTACGATATGCCCCCGAGGAACAAGCTAAACTAATATGGTTCGTCAGGCCATGCGACCTCTAACTCGTTCTCTCCGGGTTTCCATAGCCCGACCTTTCCGAACTACTCAAAACTCAACCTTCCCCGAGCTAGCTGTAGCTCGGCCTCTCCGAGCTTCTACAGCTCGTCTTCCCCGAGCTTCCCATAGCTCGGCTTCCTCCGGGCTTCCATAGCTCGGCTTTCCCCGAGCTTCCTGTAGCTCGTTTTCCCGAGCCTCCCATGGTTCGGCTTTCCCCGAGCTTCCATAGCTCGGCTTCCCCGAGCTCCCATGGCTCGGCTTCTCCGAGCTCCCACAGCTCGTTTTTCCCCGAGCTACCTATAGCTCGACCTCTCCGAGCTCCCATAGCTCGGCTTCCCCCGTGCCTCCCATGGCTCGGCTTCCCCGAGCTCCCATAGCTCGGCTTCCTCCGAGCCTCCCATGGCTCGGCTTCCCCGAGCTTCCAGCTCGTTTTTTCTCGAGCTACCTATAGCTCGACCTCTCCGAGCCCCCATAGCTCGGCTTCCCCCGGCCTCCCATGGCTCGGCTTCCCCGAGCTTCCACAGCTCGGCCTCCCTGAGCGATCCATGATTCGATACTCACCTCCATGGAACCTGACGCAGGAGAGCCTAGACCCATCGTAACAGAATCCCAGGCAAAGAATTATGTTGAAGAGTGGTCTAGGACCTAATATAGCTACCTGGGACCTATGCATCTACAGATCTCAGGCCATCAGGGAGCTCTCCTAGCCGTCGATCCCTTAACGAACAAGATACGGATCCCACGGCCCCACAACGGCCTGATTGATTCATCTCCGTATCCTAACAACCTTCGAACCTTCCAGAAGGCGCTCAAGATCCAGGTGATTGCCTATAAATACAACACCCCCAGATTCCCTCAGGTATGCGCTCACTGCCCCTGGCTCACACTCACTCTCACTCTCACTCTCCTCCACTGCTCGTCGGCGCTCCCCTAGAGCTCCCGATCGGCCACCCCTGGAGAGACTCCCGGAGAGATCCCTCTCTCCATTTTCTGTTGATCACCGATCCCCACTAACTTGAGCGTCGGAGGGTCTTCCGCGGAGGGCCACCCCCAACGCCTCTCGCGCGAGGACTTCTGTGCAGGTCCGCCCAGAGATCGACGCGCCCGAGTTGGAGGACGGATCCCGCGGCAACAGATTGGCGCTAGAGGAAGGGCCTCAAGTCCCGTTAAAACTTGAAGAAAGGAGACAAGGATCTCAATCTGGAGTAGAACCTCTCCAATGGCTAATCGGAGAAGAGCAACCTCTGAAGCCCAGGACCAGGTCGTCACTCAAAGACCTGATCCGACAGGCAACACGGCGCCGCAGCCTCCACCAGTTGAGACCCCGTCACCACCAGCCATCCCGGTGACCCAGGACCAGTTCGCCACGTTGGTCCAGCAGGTCCAAGCCCTGACCCACCTGGTTCAGGAGCGTTTCGCAGCCCCCCCTGCTCCGCACTTTCATAGGGAGGCCGCAGCTCCTTCCTCTCCGGCCACCTCCTCCTCCGGTCCGCATGAAGCCATGGACCCCCCACACCGACCAAAAGGGGACAAACCAGTCCCGCGAGGCGGCTATGACAAGGATCCCCCCAGATCTCGACGAGCCCAGACCCTTCCCCGGTGTCCTCCCGCCATGATTCAACGCCGTCCCTGCGCTCTCCCGCCCAGCTCCTCCTCTTACTGCTGAAGAGGAGATCCGTCGACAAATCCGGAGATGCGTCAGGAGCTGGACGCCGCCAAGCAGGCCCATCCGCCTCAGCCCAAGGCGGAGCAGGGCATCCCTTTCTCCAAAGGGATCATGGAGGAAGTGATTCCCTCCCATGTCAAACTACCTGCCGTCGAGCCCTACCACGGCTCTTCTGACCCGGATGATCATCTCAGCAGCTTTCGGTCAATAATGATGTTCCACGGAGCATCCGACGCGATCCTCTGCCGCGCCTTCCCCTCCACCCTCAGAGGATCTGCCCGAACCTGGTTCAACGCCTTGAAACCAGGTTCCGTTGATTCATTCGACGAGCTGAGCCATCTTTTTATTGGCCAGTTCGTCAGTAGCCGCCGTCACCGACGGAGATCCGACTCCCTCTCCGAAGTTAAGCAGAGAGAGGGGGAGTCCTTGAGAAACTATCTTGGCCGCTTCAATAAGGCCATGCTAGAGGTGGACCACCTTAATCATGAGGTGGCTATGTCCGCCTTAGCGGGGGAGTTTCGAAGGAGAGCGACTTCTACCTGGCGATGGAAGTCAGCTACCCCCCAAACCTCTCCGATATGATGGCCCTGGCAGACAAATACGCCAGGGTCGAAGAATCGCGGAGAGTTGCCCGCGCCGAGCTGGCAAAGAAAAAGAGCCCAAAGGTCCCGACAGGCACCGACCCGCCCGTCGGCCAAGTCCACCTCGTCGCCAAAGAGCCCCCCACCGCCGCCGAGAAATCGCTCCCGGAGCCCGCCCAGGCGATTCGACCGGTACACTACTTACTGTACCCAGGGCACAAATTCTCATGGAGATAGAGCGCCAGCTCCCCGGCCAACTCCTCTCCGAGGGAACCCCACCCGGAGGGACCCCACCACCTACCACCGGGAGCACGGCCACGACACTGAAGAATGCTGGCAGCTGAAAAATGAGATTGAGAGGCTGATCCAACGGGGCCGACTGAACCAGTTCAGGAGGGCACCCGAGCCAGGACAAGGGGGGGATCGCCAGCCCGAGCTTCAACAACCTCCTCCTCCACCAAATCCGCCTGTAATCGGCCACATCAACATGATCGAGAGGCCGGCGGCTCGAGCTCCAGAAATGACGACGAAGGATCGGCGCCAAAGAAAGCGACGGGCGAGCTCTCCTTCTCCGACGACGATCTCCGAGGGATACAGTTCCCCCATGACGATGCACTAGTTGTATCCCTCAATTTAAATGACTATGATGTAAGCCGGATCCTTGTTGACAGTGGAAAGTTCTGTGAATGTTTTGTACCTCGATGTGTTTGCCAAGATGAGACTGCTCATGGAAAACCTTCGAGCCGTGGATTCCACCCTAATGGGATTCACAGGCGACGTCATCATCCCGGAAGGGGTCGTAACCTTGACGGTTCGCGCAGGAACCTGGCCCCTTGTGGCCACTATTCACACGGACTTCCTAGTAACTAAACTCAGGTCGCCATACAATGCAATATTTGGGAGACCCGGCCTGATGTCCCTCAAGGCAGTTGTCTCCATCCCGCACCTGTCTATGAAATTCCCCACCAGGCGGGGAGTTGGAGTTGTCCAAGGAAGCCAAACCATGGCTCGACAGTGCTTCGTCACCAGCCTTCAGTCTAGAATGCCGGAGGTTGACGGGCTGGACGCTCGGGAGGATTTCACCGAACAGCGGGAGAACCAGCCGAGGAACTGGAGGAAGTGCCGTTGGATGAGGCTCGTCCCGACCGAACCATAAAGATTGGGTCGCTGCTAAAGGCGAACCTCGGCGCGAGTTGATCGAATTTCTCCGAAGCAACGCCGACGTCTTCGCCTGGTCCGCCTCTGACATGCCAGGGATCAGTCCTGAGGTTCTCGTCCATCGCCTTAACGTGGATGAGATGTACCGGCCCGTCAAACAGAAGAAGAGGAGCTTTGCCCCAGAACGGCAGAGGGCTATTGAAGAAGAGGTTGATAAACTCATCAAGGCGAACTTCGTCCGGGAGGTAAATTACCCGAACTGGCTATCGAACGTCGTCATGGTGAAGAAGTCGAACGGCAAGTGGCGGATTTGCATCGACTTCACCGACCTCAACAAAGCATGCCCGAAGGACAGCTTCCCTCTCCCCCGGATTGATCAACTTGTGGACGCCACCTCAGGTCATCAAATGCTGACATTCATGGACGCATACTCCGGCTACAACCAGATCCGGATGGCCCCCGAAGATGAAGAAAAGACCGCCTTCATAACCGACCGAGGTACTTACTGTTACCGTGTTATGCCTTTTGGTCTTAAAAATGCAGGAGCCACCTACCAAAGGCTGGTTAACAAAGTATTCAAGGAGCAAATCGGCCGGAACATGGAGGTGTATGTCGACGACATGCTGGTCAAAAGCAAAGAAGCATCACAGCACGTCGAGGACCTCTCGGAGAGCTTTGCAACACTCCGCAAGTATCAGATGAAGCTCAATCCGACTAAGTGCGCCTTCGGCGTTAACTCCGGGAAGTTCCTCGGCTTCATGGTCTCCCAGCGAGGTATCGAAGCTAACCCCCAGAAGATTCAAGCTCTTCAACAGATGGCGCCCCGGCATCTATTAAAGAAGTCCAGCGCCTAACGGGAGGATAGCGGCTCTCAACCGCTTCGTGGCGCGCTCAGCCGAAAGATGCCTCCCCTTCTTCAAAACCCTCCGGTCGGCTAAGAACTTCCAGTGGACCCCCGAGTGTCAAAAATCATTCCAAGATCTCAAGAAGTACCTCGGCTCTCCCCCACTCCTCAGCAGTCCAAATCCTGGCGAGACTATTCCTATATCTGGCTGTTTCAGAAGGTGTCGTTTGCTCGGTGCTGGTCAGGGAAGAAAACAAGGTCCAGAAGCCAATTTATTATGTCAGCAGGCTACTCCGCGACGCGGAGACAAGATATAGCCGAATTGAAAGATGGTGTTGGCCTTGATCACCTCAGTTCGGAAGCTGCGGCCGTACTTCCAGGCACATTCTGTGACAGTCCTGACTGACCAACCCATCAAGGCGGTGGTCCACCGCCCGAGACATCAGGGAGAATGACTAAGTGGGCCATCGAGCTGAGCGAGCATGATATCCATTTTCAGCCTCGCCCGGCCATCAAAGCTCAGGTGTTAGCCGATTTCCTCCTCGAGTGTACCATCCCAGAGGATGGCTCCACCCCGACTCCCCCGAAGAACCAAAATCTGGTGCCCGGTGGCTCCTCCATGTCGACGGGTCATCCAACGCTCATCGCTCCGGTGCGGGCTTGGTTCTCACCAGTCCGGAGGGGGTGACTTTGAATATGGCGTCCGCTTCTCCTTCCCAGCCTCCAACAACGAAGCTGAGTATGAAGCCCTGCTGGCCGGTCTCCGAATCGCCCGCAACCTTAAGGTGGAGAAACTTAATGCCTTCACCGACTCCCAGCTAGTGGCAGGTCATGTACGAGGGGAGTTTGAGGCTCGGGACCGAACATGATCCGATATCTTCAAGAGGTGCGGAGCCTACTCTCCCATTTTCCCGAATTTGAGATTATTCAGATTCCTAGATCTGAGAATGCCCGTGCCGACCTACTGTCTCGGTTGGCGACCGCGGAGTCAATGGACGCCGAGCAAAAATTCCACCTGGAGACCTTGGAGAGACCCAGTATCGGAAGCCGACCGAGTAATGCAAGTTGAGGCCGAACCATCATGGTTCGACCCCATTCTGAGGTACCTCAAAGAAGGGTCGCTTCCATCCGACCGGAGAGAAGCCAGAAGGCTAAAGCTGCAGGCCACCCATTATGTGTTGATCGACGATCAGCTCTACAAACGGTCCTTCTCCATGCCACTGCTCAGATGTCTTCGCCCGTCTGAAGCAGATTATGCTCTCCGCGAAGTGCATGAGGGGATTTGCGGCAACCATCTGGGAAGCCGGTCCCTATGTCACAAGGTGCTACGTCAAGGCTACTATTGGCCGACCATGCAGAAGGATGCAGACGACCTTGTCCGAGCTTGCGACCCATGCCAGAGGCACTCAAGCATTCAGAGGCTCCCCTCCGCCAGCCTGGTTCCTATATCCTCCGCTTGGCCCTTTGCCAAGTGGGGGATGGACATCCTCGGCCCGTTTTCGCTCGCCACGGGACAGCGGAAATTTCTATTCGTCGCCATCGACTACTTCACTAAATGGGTCGAGGCGGAGGCGGTTGCACAAATAACCGAAGCACGGGCCAGAGATTTCGTATGGAGGTCCATCATCTGCCGTTTCGGCCTCCGCACACTATAATCACTGACAACGGCAGGCAATTCGACAATCCTAAGTTCCGCCAGTTCTGCGAAGAGCACGGAATCCGTCACCACCTCACCTCGGTCGGGCATCCGCAAGCCAACGGAGCAGCCGAAGTAACCAACCGGACCTGCTTCAAGGGATCAAAGCTCGGCTCTCCAGGCCCGAGGCAGGTGGGCAGACGAGTTGCACCATGTCCTGTGGGCCTACCGCACCACCCCAAGAGTACCCACAGGCGAAACCCCATTCCGGATGGCCTTCGGCACAGAGGCCGTTATCCCAGTGGAGATAGGTCTCCCTTCGCTGCGGGTGGAAAGCTACTCAGAGGAAGCCAGCGAGGAGCAGCTCCGCACCAACCTCGACCTGATAGAGGAGGTTAGAGAGAAAGCTCGGATCAGAGTGGCTGCCTATCAGCAAAGGGTGGCCCGCTACCACGCCTCCAGAGTCAAAGGGAAAGCTTTCTTGCCCGGCGACCTGTTCTCCGGAAAGCATCTGTCTCCAAACCGCTGGAGCAAGGAAAGCTGGCACCAAACTGGGAAGGCCCCTACCAAGTAGCGGAGATTGTTGGACCGGGGACCTACAAGCTGCAAGATCTAAGCGGAAAGTCCATCCCTCGAACGTGGAATTCGGACAATCTCCGTAAGTATTATCAATAGGGTATGTCCTTATAGGCTCACCTTATTATATTTTTGTCGGCACATGTTTCATAATTTACAACATGAATCATCACACATTATGTCACCAAAAATTGTGAAAAGAAACAGGTGCTGCTTACCAATTCTCGGCACGACCGAGTTACCTATTTAAACAGGAAATCTCCGAACCTCGGCTGGGCCGAGCAACAAATCTCGAACCTCGGCTGGGCCGAGCAACAAAAAACCTCGGCTGAACCTCGGCTGGGCCGAGCAACAAAATCTCTGGGCCGAGCAACGAACCTCGGCTGGGCCGAGCAACAAAATCTCCGAACCTCGGCTGGGCCGAGCAACTAATCTCCGAACCTCGGCTGGGCCGAGCAACAAAATCCGAATCTCGGCAGGGCCGAGCCGAATCTTGACAAAATCCCCGAACCTAGACAGGGCCACAATCTCTGAAGCCCCGGCCAAAACCGGAGTGCGTAAACCTTGGCCGAAGTCAAGGGGTATATTCTGCTACTAGAAATCTTGGCCAAAGCCGAAGAACGACCTTAACTATCGAATTCCTTGGGCCAACCGAGCGATATTCCTGCGCCTGGCCAGCCCAAATCCTCGGCCAAACGAGCAAAGTCTTCGCTTTAGGCCCCAAGGCGTCGTTTGAAGCCGAGTGACCTCTCGGATACCCCAAAATAAAAACCTCCTGATACTCCGGCAGAAGTAAAGGATCTCCTTCTAAGGACCGCCTAGGTCCGCCACTGGTCCAAAGAGACCAACGACCCCCCAAAACTTGGTTCGGATTCGGGCAGCTGACAAGCCCCGACCGACCTAAACATCCTTCTAAACTATGTTTGGATTCGGGTGGCTTACGTGCCCTGACTAAACCCGACTGCGGTCTCCTAAAACTTAGCTCGAACTCGGGCAGCTGATAAATCCCAATCAACATTGGCAAATGTTTTGGAAACAACAAGATGCGCCAGATGCAAAATCTTCGTTTTCATTGACTGAAGAAGAAAAAACAGCAACAGTGAAAAAGAAAAAGTAAAAAGAGCCCTCACAGGGCTTACTATCTTCCCGGGAGTTGACAAGTCCTCCAAACGCCGGGACAGCTCGGCGATCCGTTGGTGGAGGGACGCTATCTCCTCCCTTTGCTGGTCCACCACCCGGCGAAGGGCTCTTGCCTCCCTCTTGGAAACGGTGAAGTACTCTTCAACCGCCTTTCGAGCCGTTCATGGCTTGCGAAGGCGGACGCCAAGGACATGGCGTCGACCAGCACGGCGGTGCGATTCCCCTGAGAACCTCCACGACCGCCGTTGGACGATTGTCCCCCGCCTTGAGAAGCCATATCAGAAGTTGTTTGAAGACTAAAACGAAGGATGGTAAACGCCAGCACCCCACTCATCCGTATTTATACTCCTCAGGCGAGTATCTCGATCAGTCGGGTCATAAATACCGACCCATGGGAATTCACCACGTGTCGTCGCTTTAACTGGCGGCCACAGGACCCGAAGGGCCACGCCCCTTCCCGAGCAAGATCGGTAAATGTCGACGAACTGTTCGGGAACCCCCCTCCTTCTCTAGAAATGGGGTACCTCCCGATCTGCCGGGCCCTCGCAGTAAATGCCCTCAACACTCCCCAAGCTCTCTTAAATCGGCCGCCCTTTGGAAAATGTGAAGAGAAAGAGCGCCTGCACCTGACGATAATTCGCTCCCTCGGGAATGGCCAAATCATAAAGATGGGCGTACCCATGCGCCGCCCATTCCGCTTGACACTCCTCACCGAGCCTCACAGGGCCAGGTATCATGACTCACGGCGGCGACTAAGTCATCTCTCCGAGCTCTAATTCTCCGAACCTCGGCTGGGCCGAGTAACCATTCTCCGAACCTCGGCAGGGCCGGGCTACAAATCTCCGAACCCAATAAGGTCGAGTAATAAATCTCCGAGCTTCGGCCAGAGTCAAGGAATATTCTACCGCCGAACAGTCTCCAAATTTCCATCCGGATTTGGGCGGCTTACAAGCCCCGACTAGCTTGGGTAGCGCGGGATCCTCGTCCAAAACGAACGAGATGTCCTTATGCCTCGTCGCCAACAACAACAACTTGGCGCAAAAGAAACAGAAATTGAGAAAAAGAACAAAACTTTCTTTATTTCATTGCCATCAAAACCAATTACAACCGCCTGAGAGGCATTACAAAGCATTGAAATGCATAAAATAAAGACGAGTACAAAACTCGGGCAAACTGCTCCAAAGCAGATCTGGGCAACTGTGATGCTCGGCACCTGGCCAAAAAATCATACAAACCACGAAACGGTCAGCTCGCCCGGATAGTTGACGAAGCCGACCTTCCACGGTCCCTCGGACGAACTAAGAGGTCCAAAAGGAGGCATGACCCGTGGATGCTGATTCTGAGGACCCGGGCAAACCAACCAGCTCCCCTCGGGTGGGATGCTGGACCGCAGACCGCTGCCCGACTGAGAGAGCTCGGGGACCATCAGTCCCGCGTTGCTCCCATGTTCTCCTCCCCGTGGCAAGGATTCCCCTCAGAGAAGGGACGAGAATCCAGACCGACGGAGGAGGGAAGCTCCGTGCGTGCTACGGGGGCGCTGATACACTTCCTGCCCTGCGCCCCCCCTAGCGGACCACAAAGGACACACGGAAGCGTATATGTACGCTCTCCGTGTGATCTCTGCGGCCCTCCTGTGCGCTCTCCATATGATCTCCAGGACTCATCCCCTGAGGGCGAGCCACTCTCCAACGGCTCCTTCATCACCCCAACTATCCGGGGAAAACGGCTCACGAAAAGAAAGCTCGGTCCTTCCACTCGAAACCCCAGAGAGATGGGCATCGTGGAAACTCTCACAGGGAAGGAAACTTTGGGATGGCCTAACACGACCCCTCTTTCCCCTTTTTATAGGCAGAAATGAACCGGGAGCAGCTATCAAAGAAGCCCAGATGCCACCACGTGGCCTCCCAGGATGAAAGCAGCACTCCCCATTGCGCGCCAAGACCATCGCCTGAACCGTGACGCATGCAAAGATCCCCTTTGATCCCGGATCATGACTGTTAAACACAGAAAATCGCCCGCCGATCCTACAGAAACTGGCAGATCCGGAGATCGTCCTACGAAAATGACATCCTCCAATGGTGGGCAAACGCTTGCGTCATACGCCAAAACAACCCGCGTGGGAAAAGATCAACGCAATAAAAGCCTCTCGGAAGGCTCTAGAGCAGCTTTTACTGGCATCAAAGCCGTATCATCCATTTCGGCAAAACGAAAATCGACTCGCCTGAGAAAGGATAGGACACTGACAAGGCAATGAAGGGCGCGGATGCCGAGCATTCCTCGGTAATGACCCCCCAGTCTGGTTGCGTGTAAGGCCTAGGCATCACCTAACGCCCCCTTATAGGGCCGAAGCTGTTTCTATACTTCGAAACCAACCGAAGTATCTGCTACTAGCCGAGCTACTCATCCCTCGGCCTAGCCGAGCCACTTTGTCCCTCGGCCCTAGCCGACCTACCTCCCTCGGCCCTAGCCGAGCCACTTTGTCCCTCGGCCCTAGCCAACCTACTTTGTCCCTCAGCCCTAGCCGAGCCACTTTGTCCCTCGGCCCTAGCCGACCTACTTTGTCCCTCGGCCCTAAAAAAGCTATCTCATTCTTCGGATTTGGTCGAACCGCTGTATCATTCGGCCTAAGCCAAGTTAAATCGTCTCTCAACCTCCTTTCATACCAGGCTACGTTGACGTCCGACCTTTTCGTCGAGACAATCCCTATGCCTTGGCCCCTACTAGGATATTCATCCAAAATTCGAGACAAGAAACCATCCAGGGAAGACAAACAAATGAAAAATGGCCGATCCATTTATTGATTTCCAGTCGAACTACAAGACAAAAGAAAGGAAAAAACATATGTCCCCCAAAGGGTCAGGACTTGGGATCAATCCCAGCATCTCCTGCGGCCACATCAGCAGGGGCATTACTTGGCTCCCCCTTCTCGAAGGTGTCACGACGGGATACGTCGGCAGTTGCATCGACTCCCAGAATAGCATCGAGGTCGACATCAGATATTTCTCCATACTCGTCCTCCTCGACCCCCGGGGTGTATGCCTCATAATGTTCGGCGTCCAGGCACGACAGGTCCAGGTCAGGATAAGCCTGGGCAACCTTAGTCCGCGCCTCATCTTCGCCCAGCTGAAATGCATCAGCACAGGCCGCCCTGCGTTCGTCGGCGAATTCGGTGGATTTCTTGTACTCCTCCACCGCCGAAGAGGCCCGCGCATTTGCCTCGGCTAATTGCTCCAGTTCGGAGATCCTTCGGTGCCTCGAGGCTGCCTCCTCTCCGAATGCCGCTAACCGCCCCTGGAATTCCTGCCTCATTTTATGCGACTGCAGGCAAAAAGCCGAGTAAGGCGAAAATCAAAAGATCAAAACGAGTGAAACTAATAGCGCCATACCTGCTCCTCCCGCCGGGCTAGCTCACCCTCCAACACGTGAACCCTGTTGAGAGCCCTAGACCTAGCCGATTGGCTCTGGCGAAGGTTCTCTTTAGCTCGTCCACCCGGGACTGGGTATCTCCAATTTCTTGACGGGCAAAGTCAACCTCGTCAGACAATCGGGCAGCTCATTCATCCGACCACTTTAGCCGGTCCTGTGTATCGGCGAGCTCCTTGTTTAGGCGGGTGAGGTGGTCATGCTGCCGCCGGCATTTGCGCTCTTCCTCCTCGAGCCTTTTGCTCCAGCTGGCCTTATCTTCAGCATGACTAGCTTTCAGCTGGTCCCACCTCTTATCAAAGAACAGTTGCATGGACTTAACCTTGCCCTCGTGCTCCATCCTGGCCTGAGAAAGCTCCAGACTAGCCTTCTCGGATTGCTCGCGGAAGCCTTGGAGCTCACCAATCTGTATGGTGAGTTGAGAGGCTCTTTCCCTTTCAACCGCGAGAGTCCTGTTGGTCTCCCCAAGCTCCCGCTGGAGCTCGCCAACCTGTACGGCGAGTCGAGGGGCTCTCTCCCTCTCAACTGCAAGAATTCTGCGAGCCTCCCCGAGCTCCCTTTGAAGGACCACCAGGGCTCGAGAGAGTTTGTCAGTCGAATACGCCCTCTCCTTGAAGTGATCAGCCTCGTAGCGGGCCCGAGCCCAAGCTCCAACAGCCAGATGCAAGTGCCATTTTAGTGCCCTCATGATCAGGGCGCTCTGCGAAAAAAGGATGACACGCATAAAAGACAGTCGAACTAACTGACTAAAGACCCGACTTCGGTGCGACAACTTACCCGAAACGCGTAGTCTGTGGCGATCCTTGTGAGAGCAAGGTCGTCAATTTCGGGGAGAAGGAAAGCCTCATTTGGCACCCCGGCGACGGAAGGCCATCTCGACAAGGTCTTCCGGATGACCCCCTCCTGTTGAAGAACTCTCCTCTCCTTGGAACACGGACCGCATCAGAGCAGAGAACCTGGCGCTCACTTCGGGTCGCGTGAGTGGAAGTCTGCTCCCAGGGAGCCATCCAGAACACCCGCGACCCATGAACTTCTCGATAGTCCATCTTCCGCCGCCAGGGCCCTCGCTTGAGAAGCCTCGGACGTTTCGGCTCCAGCAAGGAGAGCCCCGGCCGAAGCACCTCCTTCGCTCGCCAGCTCCCCTCCCTCCTCCTTCTTCTTCTTCCTCTTCTTCTCTTCTGCTTCCATCTCCTCAGAAATCCCCCTGTCCACAACAGGCCCTTCAGGAACTTCTGCTCCCCCGGAGCCTCCTGTTCCTCGGTGGAAGGCCCTTCACCGGAAAGCCCCCGCGGACTTCGTCGTTGGTTCGGCAGGTTCGGCCATCTCCTCGTCGCCCGCTGGCTCTCCTACCGGACGACCCAGGCGAACCTCAGCAGCCGCAACCTCTTCCCCTGCCTCGATGGAAGCGGAGGTCGCCCCCACCTCCTCCTGTAACCTCGCCGAGCCACTGGCCTCCAATGAGGGAGACCGAACCGCCTCGTCTGCAGGGGCCCCCAAGCCAACCGGCGTTTCCCCTTCGCCATCGTCGGACAAAACGACGACGGGGGGGAGGAAACCTCAGCAGCCTCCTCCGAAACCCCCGCGACTTCCCGGTCTTCACCCCTGGACAGACCCTCCTCCGCCGCCGAAAGATCATGCGCCGCCGGAACGTCGGTAGTTTCGGCCTGCGGCGACGAGGAGCGCCGACTATCACCGTCTCCCCCGATCCCCCTAGAGCGGGAACCGGAGGGGCGACACCTCTTCTCGGACCGATGCTTGCTGCTGGAGCCAGATCTCCTACGGCGCTTCCCTAGCTCCTCCCTCATCTGGTCTGCGAGCGCTGACCTTTCGGCTGTAGTGGTAATATGGTTCGCCCATTAGTTCACACAGAAATCAAAGTTGGAGCCACACTAAATTATCAACTACGGGGTAATACTCACCGCGAGGATCGACGGGGCTCAATCCGGCCGCAAAGAGAGCGTCCTCCGATAAGAGAACGCTGGCTGGGAGCGCCTGACTGCCGCGCAGCACAACCAAATCCCTCTTCTCCGAATCAGTTAATTCCGGGTGCGCTTCGGATCCTTCACGTACTGCCCCCATACCCGAGGGAAATCAAAACCAATGTTCCCCCCGATTATGAAGAACCGCGACTTCCACTCCTTTATCGACGATGGGTTATCCGATATCATCTTGAAGGACCTTCGGGGACCGATGTAAGGCCATTCTGAGGCCCTCCCGGAGACCAAGTTGAAATACACCCTGAATAGTGAAAGGGTCGCGGTCACCCCGAGGTGCTTGCACAACGAGATAAACCCGATGAGGTTGCGCCAACTGTTGGGGGCCACCATGGTGAAGCATATATTGTAGAACTTCATCACCTCCCGCACCAACGGATGAAGAGGGAACCGAAGACCTGCCCTCAAGCTTTCCTCATAACAGAACGCCCCATCCCCTAATCCGGATGTCACCCTATCCTCAGCCGCTGGGAGCAACAAGACGACATCCTGGGGGATCTTGTACAAGCGGCGCATCCGTTCCAGATCCGCCAAGGTCACCTCCGAAGCTTGGTCGCTTGGGCTCACCATATCTTCGATCGCAAGAGATGCTGAGCAGGATCGCAGCGAAAACAGGAAGACGAAGTTCTTCAAAGGAGAACGAAAGGGGCACTATAAATAAGGATAGCGCTGCCACGACTCCGTTTTTCCAATCGAGACCGCCTCAGGGTGAGGATGAGGCGTCCCAACCTAGGCGTCCGGAACTGCCGCTACGGGCACCGTGAAAATCGAGATTTCCCACGTGGCGCTTCCCCAGCCGCTACCTTCGCCCCTAAGGAATGACGGATCCACCTCGGAAAGGCAAGATGGCCCCACGGCATTAATTAGGGCATCATTGCGCAGGCAATCAAATACGCATCCCCAAATGCAGATCGCGTCACCTAAGCCTATACTCCCTACGCCCGAACCTACGCTTCGAACTAGGGAGTGAGGGGCATGTGTTGAGGGGTAGAATCGTCATTGCATTGATAATCGTGCGAGGGGGCTAGGATCAGCCCCATCCCTCCGCCCGCTACGATATGCCCCCGAGGAACAAGCTAAACTAATATGGTCCGTCAGGCCATGCGACCTCTAACTCGTTCTCTCCGGGTTTCCATAGCCCGACCTTTCCGAACTACTCATAGCTCAACCTTCCCCGAGCTAGCTGTAGCTCGGCCTCTCGAGCTTCCTACAGCTCTCTTCCCCGAGCTAGCTGTAGCTCGGCCTCTCCGAGCTTCCTACAGCTCGTCTTCCCCGAGCTTCCTGTAGCTCGTTTTCCCCGAGCCTCCCATGGTTCGGCTTTCCCCGAGCTTCCATAGCTCGGCTTCCCAAGCTCCCATAGCTCGGCTTTCCCTCGGCTTCCCCAAGCTTCCCATAGCTCGTTTTTCCCCGAGCTACCTATAGCTCGACCTCTCCGAGCTCCCATAGCTCGGCTTCCCCCATGCCTCCCATGGCTCGGCTTCCCCGAGCTCCCATAGCTCGGCTTCCTCCGAGCCTCCATGGCTCGGCTTCCCCGAGCTTCCCACAGCTCGTTTTTTCTCCGAGCTACCTATAGCTCGACCTCTCTGAGCCCCCATAGCTCGGCTTCCCTCGTGCCTCCCATGGCTCGGCTTCCCCGAGCTTCCCACAGCTCGGCCTCCCTGAGCGATCCATGATTCGATACTCACCTCCGTGGAACCTAACGCGGGAGAGCCTAGACCCATCGTAACAGAATCCTAGGCAAAGAATTATGTTGAAGAGTGGTCTAGGACCTAATATAGCTACCTGGGACCTATGCATCTACCAGATCTCAGGCCATCAGGGAGCTCTCCTAGCCATCGATCCCTTAATGAACAAGATACGGATCCCACCGGCCCCACAACGGCCTGATTCGATTCATCTCCGTATCCTAACAACCTTCGAACCTTCCAGAAGGCGCTCAAGATCCAGGTGATTGCCTATAAATACGACACCCCCAGATTCCCTCAGGTATGCGCTCACTGCCCCTGGCTCACTCTCACTCTCACTCTCCTCCACTGCTCGTCGGCGCTCCCCTAGAGCTCCCGATCGGCCACCCCTAGAGAGACTCCCCGGAGAGATCCCTCTTCCTATTTTCTGTTGATCACCGATCCCCACTGACTTGAGCGTCGGAGGGTCTTCCGCGGAGGGCCACCCCAACGCCTCTCGCGCGAGGACTTCTGTGCAGGTCCGCCCAGGAGATCGACCGCGCCCGAGTCGGAGGATGGATCCCGGCGGCAACACTCGTCATTGTTGGATTGAGACTAAATTTAAGCATAATAACAAATTTATAATACATTTCGCTAAAAAGCAAATAGTTTTTTTTAATTATTGTTAAGCATGAAGAACAAGAATAAAGACTAGATATTAACCTCATTTCATTCAACCACAAATTGAACCCTATTTCTTAAGCTCTTTTTTTTGGCTCAATCCTCGGTCGAATTTTCAGAAAATTAAATTTGGATGCTCTAATCTCTCAGGCTCTCTCTATAACTATAAACGTTAATTGACTTAAATCTCTCTCTGCCTTTGGATGGATGCAAAAGGATTTTTTTATTTTAAAGCAAAAAAACTTGCATCAACCATATAATTAAACAGACAATAATTTTTATAGCTAATCAGTTGTGATGTGCTCCTACAATAATGACATTATAAATAAAGATAGACGAAGGGTTTAATATACACATGTAATGAAGTGTGATAAATTCTATACTTTCGACTCTATGTAGATGGTGTTGTATGAAGGTCTAATGGTAAAAAAGATATAAAAAGAGGCTAAAGGCATGTGAACGAAGAGTTGAATGGATGATTTGATCGAAACTTAGTTTCAATATATATATATATATATATGTGTGTGTGTGTGTGTGTAAAAAGAAGCATCTTACTGGAAGCCCATGAAGCATAAGGATTTTATGATATTTTATTAATTTTAAAGGTTTAAATTGCAACTTGCCTTAAACTAAAGGTTTAAATAGTAATTATTCATATAAAATTTTATATAACTATTTGTAGTCTATACTAGTTATAAACATGGATAAAATTTTATCTATAAGCTTGTACATTGAATCTAAATGAGGAAAAACAGCTCTATAAGATCTCTTAATATAACTAAAATTTTAAAAATAATAAATAATTATTAATAATTATATCTATAATTTTCATCACTTTTGACCTAGAAAATATATTAATTTATAAGCATTGAAATGCCCTATTCCAAAATGTCTCATATCATTAAAATATGAAAGTTTTATGTAATATTTCGCCTCTTTTGAAGTTCAAAGAAAATTACAACCCAATTATGGCTATAACTTTGGTTTCTAACGATGAAATTAGTTAAATTTTGTCAAAGGTAATAAGAAATCAATTGGGGATTTCAATGAGTTTGTTATAGAAGTTTGAGATCATCGGTATCTAAATATCTTCTTATAAAGTTGCTGATTTTAAAAGTTTAAGGAAAATAGCCATTTAATTGTGGAAATAGCCTTTGATCATTTGACCAAAAAATAAAAAAGAATCCCAGACCTTAAGATACTAATTGTGAGTTTTGAAGAATTCATAATCACAAACTATCAATAAATTTTGGCCATAAAAAGTGCTTGAGAATTTCATCAAAGTTGATTGTATATTTAAGTATAAATTGCAAAGCATCTTTTTCAATAAATTCAGGATTGTCCAAATTTGAAATTCCAATAAAACACTACCTCTAAAGAGATGGATGGTTCCTTGTAAAACACAAGTTGATGCATTATATTTCCAACTACATTTTTTTATATATAAATCATAACATAATAATTTATGGTTATATAGTTATATTATTAATTACAATAATATAATAATAAAAATTTATCATTTTACTCAACTTAACTCATCTAAGCCTTTTTTTTTTTTTTTTTTTTTTTACTACATGGGTTGGCTGCATGAATCTGCTAGTATATATGAAACATATTTCATTTTTGAGTAAACCTAAAAACCGTTAGTGATAGACTACATAATGAAAAGTGAAACCCATTAAGGTGAGATTAAATCCCAAGTTGTTTGATACAAGCACTAAACTTTATCACTTCAACAAGCTGGCGTTTTCCAAATATCACTATTTTCAAACTTACAATTCCAAATGAACATATTTAATAACAAAAATAATTTTAACATTTCAATTAAATTATAATTAATTATGACGTCCCATATATCTCTACATGTGTACGTTTGCCTATGCAGTCGCTAGTGTCATCAAATCTATAAATTCAAGAATTAAGCACTCCGTATGGAGATGTATTTACTTCTAAGCTGAAAGATCAACAATGATAGGTAAATGCAGAAATACTAGATGACAGAGAGCGAGAAGAAATCATGCACCTTGAAAACCCTACCAACCTGACATTAACATTTCACAATATCAATGAACATACATAATTCCATCACAACCAAACAAATTGATTCCTAAACACCCAATGACATTTAAAGCCACAATATGCCAAACTTTTGGTACATCAAACCACACCCAAGGATGTCCTTTGGAGACTCAACATAGCTTTATTGCATAGAACCTTGACAAAGGTAAATTCAGCATACATTTTGTACCAGATATTCGGCTAGGCATGATGGTCCTGAACTAAATCTCTCTCTCTCTCTCTCTCTCTCTCTCTTCACTGGACCTAAAACTGCATTTTTCTGCGCAACACCCCCCCAGCCCCCCCCCCCCAAACACCAACAAAAACAAAGAAAGAAAGTTGTAGTAGCACTACAAGACCTTTCTATCAACAACACGCCAAACTACACGCCAAACAACACACCAAACATACTTTTCAGGATACCTATGTATAGAAATATCCTTAAACCATACTGGCAGGAGTTAAGGGCTTTCCTCGACCCATGGTGAATCCCCTCGTCCCATCTGGCATGCGAGGACCAGGAGGTTGCTTATTAGGCACCACTGATTGTTCAGCGTCCATAGGATGGCTTGAGGGTGGAGTGCCAACTGTATGACCACATTTCTATTATTATACTGGCCACGTCCTCGACCCCTCCCTCCCCGGCCCCGACCTCTCCCCCGTCTCAATCCTCCATCCTTTTCATTGAGAAGAACCTCACCCTGTTAAATGCAACCATATTGAAACAAGACTTCACTTTAATTGGAACAAGAAATTGATTTTTTTTATACAAAAAAAAAAAAGTTGCCTCCGATATGGAGCAGAAAACCAGGAATTAAGGTAAAGCAACAAACAGTTAACATTAATCAGTAATAAACTAAATTCAGTCAAATAAAATGAACCAGAGATAGATTATAGCTCCTTACCACATTTTCATGTGATGCTTCGGATATTTGAGAAGGATCTTCCACTTGCTTCTCATTGAGCCCATTTGATGTGGAGACATCATCCTCTCCATTAGCATCACCTTCATGCCCTCCCTTTCTCCCTCGACCTGGCCCATGCTTTGTCTGGAGTTGCAATGGGGAAAAAGAGTAATAATTTGTATCTGAAAGAATTTTTTTTTTTTTGCCTCTTCTAAAAGCATCTGAAATGATGTTCGCAAACCACAGAAACACACTTGATGTAAAAGAAAGAAAAAAAAGCAAGAAATTTCAGTGGCGATGGGACACAGCAAACCAAACGTGTCACAAGTTTTCAAGCCCTGCTTGCTCTACAATTAAGAAAATGGGTTAATTAGAATTAACCCATATTTATAAATATGATTTAAATCAAGAAGATCAGATTCATTTCATAAAATATTTACCCTTTTTATTACAAAGGTATGTTTCAAAAGAATCAACATACTTCACTAATGACTTTGAAATTCACAACAATATTACAATCAAAATATCAACACAGGATATCTTTACAATGTTTTATCATCTTCTTCACTGAATCTACAATCCATAAAAAGCATTCAGCATAAATTCAATTCAAAAAATTCCCAACTATAACCCAACAAAGAGACAAGAATATCCCATATATTGACAGAAGTAGACAGCATGAAAGGTTGCAGGGTACATCAGTGCACCATTCTAGTTGACATGTTTCGAATGATGTGTACTCGGTATAATTTCAAGAATTTCCCTTTATAACCCAATAAGAGTCGGATGTTGGAAGTCTCTCAAGAGATCACTTTGCAAATAGTAATTTAATGACAAATAGTCACCGGGGATTTAATAAACATAAATCAGAAACAGCAAGACAATAAGTGACTATGATTGCTTAGGCATTTGTGAATATCCCATACCAGTACACTATTCTAGTTGAACTGGGTCCAACAATTCTTAAAGTTGGAGGGGTTATCGGTACAGTATTCTAGTTGAGGTGTTTCCAATGATGCCCGTACATGAGGGGCCAAGTTCCATTTAAGAGATGATTTGTGGTAATACCTGGAAACATAGGATTGAAGGATCCACTAACTCTCTATCTTTCCCTTACTTGTCTACAGTTCTTACTCCTCCACTAAAACACTCTTTTATGATGAATGAAAGAATCCTTGAAAGGAGTGAAGATGGCTTCTGATGGAAGATGCAGGTTTAAATGATTGGAAAGCAAAGATAATTGTTGATACCATGCATTTAAGCAGCAAACGAACCCGAAGCCCACTTCTCCAGTTCTTCTCATCATTAAGCTCTGCAACCTGCATGCCAGGAAAACCAATATAGATACAGGATAACATGATGAGAATAAACAAAGTCACAAACCACGAAACACTCACTGCTTTCTCAGCATCCTCAACAGTCTCATACTCCACAAATGCATGCAACTGTACACAAAATAAAATAACAATTCAAAATATGATTATAAAGTGAGTTTTATACATGAAAACATAACAGCTGTACTGCATTATAAAAAGGAAACATCTCCAAATAGGCGATCTTCAAGTCTAACAAAAGAAATTGAGTTTAAAGCATATTGGTATTATAACAACGACAACAAAGCCTTAATCTCAAACTAGCTGGAGTTGGCGAGACTAGTATCATAATAGGCTTTTTCTTTGGAAAAAATGCAATTCTTCTAATTCGTAGATGCACAAGTATTGACCTAGAGTAGAGATGTTGTAACATAAAAGGAAAAGGCTGTCTATTTTCTTAACATTTGCAAGTGTGAAGCATGAGAACAGATGATAGCACTGAATTCATGCATGCAACTTGCCTGTATAGCATATGCAAGATATTTATTTGGATGGCAATCTAAAATTTTACCAGAATTTGGAGAAATTACATTTATGCGTCACATTACTCTCTCATGCCTTGCACATTAGCAAAAAAAAGAAACAAAAAGCATCTTTGAAATCAAAAGGTAAATTTGAAATCCACAAACCTCTTCTAAATATTGTATCATAACATTTTTCTTGGCAGGCAGTGTATGCATTATAATGCACTTACATCATAAATTCTATATGGCCAACACAAACAATATTCTGGGTAATTGTGGTATGCTTATGCATATATACCAGTTTTGTTTCATGGACATATATGAAGTTAATTCCCTTAATAGTGCACGATCATGATTCCTGAAAGAAATACAGTAGCAGAACCCTATTCAACCCTTCATCAAGACTTTGAAAAACAACAGTCACAAATCATTGCATTCATAGCCCCCCTTTAAGACAGAATTGGAATCTTGTGTCATCCTTTCAACGCCCATGTCATTGCCTAAGCTTCAAAGCCAATATTCAGAAACTCAAAACCATAGTGAAAACTTTGCTTGATCCCAGCCAAACCCATGCTCATTTCAGCCCCAGATCCCTTTCAAGCATTCTTCATTCTCAAGTTGATGGGCACTAACTGTTAAATTTCCCAGCCAATACCATTACTATCATTTATTTCAAACACATGAGGCTTCCATGGAGAGCCATCTGGCCAATAGGATTAAAATGTGGGCAGCATGAAAACAATAGCAAGTATACCAGTTCTATGCGTTCTGCTTCATCTGGCTTAAGATAAATTTTATATGGCTGTTTTTAATCCGAACTTGTCACTTAACATCTATTTGCTAGCATTGAATTATTACCACCTATTATGCCTCATTATTTGGGGTTAATTTGCCAAAATGATGTTTTTGGATGCTTGCTGGCCTTCCAACCAATATGTGCTGACTTGAACCTAGAAGTAAGTCATGTTGCCAAAGATACTACACCTCTTTCAATCATCATATTATCTCAGGTCTAGTTCTTGTAAAAATCTCTCTCAATTTAATACAGTTACTTGGTCTTATAACCCTATTTTTCATGCTCCTGCACAGTGACAAGTTAAATTTTAAAATCAGTAACTCTTCATTTCACTCTCGAAGTACTTCCATCTTTGTATTTTGCCAATGAAATTCAGTTTGTTCCCATTGAACAGTCATCGTGTTATTTATGTTCCTTTTTGATGTTTCATTTACTCTGTTTTTCACTTCAAAACTCGTTTTAGGTTTCCTTCGGCTCATCAGCAATTGAACACTAGACACTCTGTGGTATGCATTCCATAATGCTTTTATGCGGGAAAAGATGGGTGACACCTTGAACAGCTGAATTCCTTGATAAGATGGATGCAAAAGTTAATGGAATTAATTATAGATGAAAACAAATTCTATGGACCTTCATAGAAAGCTCAGTTCAAAGTAAAGTAGAATTTGGTCCTCTCACAGTTTTTGATACTTGGCCAAGGTCACCTTTGCTAACCCATATGCCTTACCTGATCAGCATTCCAATACCAATGGCCACCAACGTGCCTTCTGCATGACTTGACCATCAGAAGATTAGGTTGAGATATGCCAATATAGACCTTCAAAGCATCTCAAACATCCGTTTAAGTATCCAGACCTCCCCTACCTTACCGGGCACACTAAATATTTGATAATGAGTACCTCCAGTAATTCTATTGAAGTACTGGCTGTGCCAAGATCATCAGATAATAGTAACACTTAGCAGCAACTGTTGTGATTATTGCTAGTTGTCAAGGAGACGTCATCATATTTTTAACCACAACCGAGCCAAACATACTTGCTCACCCAAGCTTCAAATTCCATCTTTTACCTCACCATAGTATGCCTTCGTAGAGACATTCGTGGCACCATATTTTGCTTGTTACTACCATAGTCAATCTCATTTCTGGTGAACTCAATATTTTATTATTTCTAGTTGCTCTCATTCACTCATGTTGATGCTAAACACGCCATAAATAGTTCCTCCATTGATCAGTTTAGTGACCACTACCACATTTACTTCTTCCTGTTTGTTGCCGGTTTGTATGTGGTTTCTAATATTCGAGTCATGTACATCTCTCTTTCAACACAATGTCACCTGCTACTGTCTATACAGCACGACTACCGTGAAGTCGTGCATCTATTCTCCCTTTCTTTTGAAAAGATACTCAACTCAACTCATCTAAGCCTTTTCCCAACTACACGGGTTCGGCTACATCAATCTACTTCCTCCACTCTACTCTATTCAGGACTAAATCGACACTCAAATTAAAATAGTTATATCTCTCTTAATTATTTCTGTCAATGTTAATTTAGATCTACCTCTACCTCTATCATTACCATGGACTATTAAAATATCACTCTTTCTAACTGAGTATCTAAAGGTCTTCATTGTATATGTCCAAACCATCATAATGGTTTTCTCTCATTTTATCTTCAATTATAACTACTATCATTTCTCGTATATGTTTATTTCTAATTCTATTTTTAAAGTTTTACCACATATCCATCTTAACACAAGCATTTCTGTTACACTTAATTTATTCATATATTGTTTCAGTATGAGTATGAAAAGATAATTTATATAGTAAATGCAAAGAAACATCTAATATAAAACATACATATACGCCTTCAAACTGAAAACATCTAATATAAAATCCTAAATGGGGAAAAAACACATAGTGGTTGTTGCTGCGGAAATCCGCTCTCCAACTCGGATGCAGTTCGACTCCGGATCTGGACGCTGATCTCTCGCCCGGACGAACCTGCAAGACAGTCCTCACGCAGAGAGTGTCTGGGGTGGCCCTCTGCGGAAGACCCTCCGACGCCCAAGTCAGTGAAGATTCACAGCAAGCATATATGAGGAGAAGGCTCTCACAGAATAGTCCCTCGAGAAATTGGCCTCTCGAGAGCTTGAGCTTTGCTTGAGCTTTAATGGAGTTTTTAGTCAGAGCGTCAGTGTAAGCGTACCTGAAGAGCTTTAGGAACAGGATATTTATAGGCGATCACCTGATTCCTTGGATGTGTCATAGGATGTCCAAAACCGTTCAGATTCGAATCAAGTTTGTTATGAGATCGGTAGTATCAGTATCAAGTTAGTTAGAGAATCTACGGCTAGAGGAGCTTGTTGATGCTTTGAGATTCGGTGATTTTATACGTTCTACGCCACTTCCAATTTCACTAGCATAACTTTTCGCTCAAGGTCGTTGGGGGCTTATACAGCTGGAATCTTGTCAAACTACCATGAATTCGAATTCTTTCGCGCTTGGTTCCGCAGAGGTTCGAGGGCTTTTCGGCCTAGCTGAAGTACAAAAACAGCCTGGCTCTACCGAGGCATTTGAATGCCTCGATCTGGCCGAGGTATAACAACGGTTCGGTCTGGCCGAGGCATAAAATATTTTGGTGCCGTTGAGTATACGAGGATAGAATGCCCTGGCTCTACCGAGGCATATGAATATCTCGGTCCGACCGAGATAAGAGGATAGCTCGGCCTTACTGAGGTATATCAGCTCTATTGTTTTCCAGATATGATAGCTGTTTGATCGAAAATCAAAGTGGTCTTGACCCTTTTGTCATGTTTGCGAGCGTCGACGCGATGACAATTTTACCCTCATCACATACCCCCACTCCCTAGTCCGAAGCGTAAGCTCGGGCATAGGGAGTAGAATTTTGGACAACTTTATCTGATTGGAGAAATTTGAACAGACGTAGGCTTGCTTTGAGGCCCTCCTAAATGCCAGGCCACCGCTTCATCATTTCTTCTCATCGCACGAGAGGAAAACCCCTCACCTTCTGCTGGCCATGGACAGAATGGCGCATGGCAAGTCCAAGATTTGGCAGTACATGGGGACTTTCGTCTTGTTGAAATAGTTTAAATAGAAGCGAGAGGCAAGTGTGGGTTACCTTATGTTACACTTTTTCTTTGTCTTCTTCCTTCGAAAATCCTTATCTTAAAATCAGACAAGGCCGACGCTTCTTCTGATCTCAGAGACAAGGGACGCCCCATCGATTCGGCCTCGACTATGATGGCTGCAGATCTAGAAAGGATCCGCCGGGAATACTGGCTTACCAGTGAAATTCAGATGCAAGTTCTCGGTCTCGGACAGAGGGTGCTTGATCAGTTGGAGTCGAGGGTATTCTTTTATGAAGAAAGCTTCAAGGTGGGGCTTCATTTTCCTTTAACCCGCTGATAAGCGATATAATGAAATATTATGGTGTTTGTCCAACGATGATTACGCCGAATAGCTGGCGTTATATCATCGGGTTCATTTCTTTGTGCTCGTTCACGGGAATCACGGCGACGGTTCCTTTGTTCCGGGCTTGCCATAGCCTCACATCCTCCAAAGATTCTTCTTGGCACTATATTGGGCCTCAGAAGAATTTTAAGAGGTTTTCGAAGGTTTCGACTTTCGTTAAGGGATGGAAGTCGCGATTTTTTATTGTCGAATGGAACGATGCGTTCGACTTTCCTCGTCAATGGGGCCTCTCCCCTCGGATCCAAACCAACGTCCGACGCTATCAAGAGCGAAGGAGGACTTCGACATTCTATATAGCAGCAAAGTAGTTTCCATCGATGCCCTTTTGAATGAAGAGGCCCTCTACAATGCCGGGCTAAGTCGAGTCGACCCTTGAAGTAAGTGTGACATCTCCTCTTTCATGTCCGGATGTCTTTACAGAGACGTAATTGATTGTTCTATTACTTGCATGGATTAGATCTGAGTTTGGGGCTTAGATAAGAGGGGCGCTCGCAATTGACTATGGTGGTTCGAGCGGAAGGAGAGGCGCCAAGCGCCGTCGCACTACCTCATCGACCCCTATGGGAGGGAAAGGCCAGGTCCGAGCGAAGGCTACCCTTTTCTCCCTCCAGATTGCAACTGGCTCTACCGAGCCATTCAAAAATAATTGAGCCTCAAACCTTCGAGCCTGCCGAAGGGGGTCATTATAGGGGATCCAACCCCGACTCCGCCCTAGCACTGGGATTTGAGAGACCAGCATCTAGCGATGAGGCCGGAGAAGTTGCAGCTCAGGCGAGCAGGAGCGTGACCAATCGCATGAGCCGTCAAGTGAGGATTTCCGGGTGACAAGATTCCTTTATCCTGTGGTTACCGATGTACCTTACCCTGAAGGGGAGGGTTCCATGAGCCAGCAGAGGTTGAAAGGCTTTCTTCGAGGATCGGGCGGCAGCGCTTGCAGCGAGTGTCGTTCCACCTCCAGCAGAGACTCCTCGCGGGATCGAAGAGGAAGAAAGGGAAGGAAGAGGTCTATCGAGCGGAGCAAAGACTCTCCCAACGAGGATGGAAGAGCCGGAGCCTCCTCGCAGGGTCGAGGAGGAAGGAGGGAAAGAAGAGACCCTCTGGGCGAAGCAAAGCCTCCCCGACAAGGACGGAAAAGCCAAGGCCGTCGGGGGTGTCGGCAAGCGATGAAGAAGAGATAAGTCGTTTGGCTCATGGCAACCTTTTCGGTGTTTTTTGCGAGGGGGAAAATGCCGTTACCCTGAAGGGGGAGAGAGCAGCCGCTGGAAGATTTCCGTTTCAATTGAGGGATTCGAATTGCCCTCTGACTTGGAAGGTTGTGCATTGGTCCCTGATTCATACATTCTAAGGGATATAAGCACTTCCTGTGTTCGGATGATTCTCTTCCCTTTTACGTCTCCTCAAATGCTCTGCGCGTTTTACCGAACCTAACCATTTGGTTCAATTACAGGCGATTCTTCTCCAACGAGAATTTTTTAGGCATCTATCCACGGTCCAGGAATGCAACAGGCGGATCTCGCATGAGGTTGAGACACTTCGTGCCAAAATAAGCTCGGCCAATCAATACTCAGAGGAGTTGGCTAAAGCATGAGCCAAGCTTGATGAGGTCAAGCGGTCGGGTGAGGATGCCCGATCCGAGGTATTACGGCTTCGGGCGAAGGTGGCTGAGCTTGGGGAGGCTCGAAAGATGGCGATGAAGCCCGATCGAAACTGTCAAAATTCCAAGGAGAGGCTCAGAGGGAGGTCGACCTCCTTAATAACAAGGCCGTTGAAGAAAGATCTCATCTTGAAGCTCAGCTCGAGTCCTGTCAAAAGCAGGTTTTTGACCTTACGGCCGAGGTGCGTCAGGCACGATCCGATGGCTCCAGGGACAGGATATACCTTGAACATGCCTGAAGGGACATTGGCAGATGCAGAAAAGAGAGGAAGAAGGCTCGGAAAAGAGCTAAAGCAGAAGCCGAGGCTGCTTGCCGCGCCAAAGAGGTATGTCCTCTTACTGTTTTTGCACCATGGTCCATCTCTTTCTCGTAGTCAAAACCGATCTGATCATTTGCTTTATTTGTCATTTTCAATTTTCTTTTTTTCTTAGCTGGATAAAGCCAAAGCCGAGGCGGCTGATCAAATAACAGCTCTAAATAAGGATTTAACCTCGAGCCGAGAGAAGTACTTTGAGCTGGAGCGTTGGGTATCCAAGGTAGATAATGAGATTGCTCTAGCAATCGAAAAATATAAGAGCTCGGAAGAATTCGCTCGTGGGCAAAGATTCAATTTTCAAAGGAGGCATACAAAGTCGGGGCAAGTGAGGTCCGAGCGAGGGTAATTCAGGAGTACCCGAACATCAACCTCTTGTTTCTGAAGGATAAGGAGTATTATTTTCCATCGCCAACAGCTGAAGCAATGGCAACGACCTCTCCATCCGATGATGGCAACGATGACGAGGATGTCCCCGGCATCGATTTTGAAGTGGCCCAGAAGGAGATCCAACAGAGGCTCCTACGGAAATCGTCAGAGGATCGAAGACTTCGAGACCTGATGTCGAGGAAGCCGAGGTTTCACAAACATTCGCCAAGGAGGATCCGTCCTTAGGGCCTAGTGATAGGATTTAGAGATTTGTCCTTCCGCATTTTACTTTATTTTTGTAACATGGACGACATTATGATATAAATGAATCACCTTGTTTTTCTTTGTGTTTCGCTGTTTTGGTGTTTGCGCTTTAAATGGATTTTTAACTCGTCCACGCCTTGCTGAAGTTCAGCCTTCCACGGAGCTAAATGAATAGTCCCGCTCTGTTATCGCTCGGCCTCGTTGAGATCACCTCAATCGAATTTGCCGAAGAATATGAACAGCCCACTTTGCTGAGGCATAAGTGTTCCCTGATTTGGCCGAGATGCATGAGGATGGCTCGGCTCTGCCGGGGCAAGAGGAATAGCTTGGCTTTGCAGAAGTAAGGGAATAACTTGGTTTTATAAAAAATAGAGAGAGCTATTTGACTTGGTCGAGGCGCAGAAAGTGGCTTAGGTTCACCGAGATATATCTTATTTCTTTTCACAGCATTTATTTTCATTTAATGCCTTGTCTTTTTCGATGCGAGTTCGCTTTTCGTATATACCAAGCACTTGATCGCTATTAGACCGCGTAATTTTCCGCGAAGGATTCCCCAGGCCTATTCGTATTCCGAAGATTTGCAAGTGGTTCTTGGCATTTAAGACTTTGATTCGAGATCGAAAGATCTTCCACCCTTCAATACGGTATGGGGAACACGTCCTACGCATCCAGAGATGCATCAAGTTTTACCATGGCACGTCATGTGGCTCCAAGGGCGGTGCATTGTGGCGCTTCGAGTTTCGAAGTCTCCCCTTTGTTAATAGCGGCTCTCAGTTTAGAGCCTATAAAAAGGGGAAGAGTGGAAGGCACCTGAACACATCCGAGAGAACCTTCTTAGAGAGAAATTTTCATAGCTTCTCTTGTTGAGGCTGAGGGTGGCAAGGTCAAGTTTTCCTTTCGAGATTTGGCCTGACCCTGACAGTTGGGCGATGAGGAAGTTGCTGAAAAGCAACCCTCAGAGGAGTCTCAAAGTCATACGGAGAACGCATAGGGACGAATACAGGGGTCATATGGGGAGCGCACGCATGTGCTCTTTGTATGGCTCCTTTCACTTGCCATGGGGCTCTACAGACAACTGAAAATGCAATCTTTTAGGAGCCCCTGGCTTCCACGAGCTTTCCTTCATCCTCAGTCCATCTTAGATGAATGTCATGTTGGATCCCTTAGTTCATCCGTCCGAGGGTCCATCACCCGGCTTTTAATGAGAAAGAGGTAAGCAGCACTGGGCCGCTTTCTTTGTTCTTGGGCATTGACTAGCAACTCAGTGAACTCAACGAGTTGTCTGATTTCTCTAATTTCTTGGATCGAAGCGGAAGCAACGTTATCGATCAGAATTGCTCGCCCGAGCTTTTCAAGTTATTTTCTTTTATTTTCTGTGATGTAATGCTCTTGTAATGCCTCTTAAGAGGTTGTAATTTCTTATAAGCAATAAAGAAAGGTTTCTTTTTGTACCTTTGTCTTTTTGCTATTTTGTTTTTTCCATATCAGGTATTAATTTGTTTGTTGATGTATTTGTGTCATCCCAATATAAGAATCATTTGTATGTTCCGGACTAAATGGGATGCAGGACGGAAGCCCGAGGCCTTCGAAACACAGGAATACCCAGCGGGGTATCTTTGCGCTATATAAAAAAGGAGGAACGAACATTTAATGTTCCCGGACCCCGCCTTTCAAATGACAGTACCAGTCCATAATCGTTAGTAATGTTTTAGGCACTTTGCTTTGGTTAGACGTTTTAGCGATCTGATTTCGCTCAGTCCTTCGTGGAGAAGGTATTTACCTTTGTTTAGGTTAGGGGGAATCCTGGGCGGCTCTGTCAATTCTTAATATATACTCAGTCATGTCGAAAGATAAAATAGGTCTTACCTTACTTTGGTGAGGTAAGAAGCGACTTGTTCAAATTTGTCGAAGCACAAGGAAAAGTCGTTTAACCATGCCGAAGCTTAGTAAGGCAGTTCGGCCACGCTAAAACATTAGGAGAATCAATCGGTCTTGCAGAGACTTTGAAAGAATCACTCGCGTCGAGACTTGGAAAGGCTATATTTTTCTTGGTACTACCAAGGTACGGAGAAATCGCTCGGCCCTACCAAGGCTTGGAGAAATTCACTCGATCATGCCGAGGCTTGAGAGAATCACTCGTCGTGCCAAGGCTTGAGAGATTATATTTTACTTAGCACTGCTAAGGTACGGAGAGATCACTCGGCCCTGCCGACGCTTGAGAGAATCACTCGGTCATGCGAGGCTTGAGAGATTATATTTTACTTGGCGCTGCAAGGTACGGAGAGATCACTCGGCCCTACCGAGGCTTGAGAGAATCACTTGGTCGTGCTGAGGCTTGAGAGATTATATTTTACTTGGCGCTGCCAAGGTATGGAGAGATCACTCGGCCCTGCCGAGGCTTGGGAGAATCACTCGGTCATACTAAGGCTTGAGAGATTATATTTTACTTGGCGCTGCCAAGGTACGGAGAGATCACTCGGCCCTGCCAAGGCTTGAAAAGATTATTGAGCAAAATCCGCTTCTCATTGAAGTCTTTGGGAAAAGCAATTGGAACAAGAACATTGCAGATTTTGAAAATGAAATTTCATTACTGTAAATAGAGTGAGTTTAGTGGAGGCGTACTTCATTGATGATATATACGAAGATTATCCGAGCTCATATCCTGGGAATAGATTTTCCATCCAATCCTGAAGTTTGTAAGTGTCGAGCCTGATTACCTCAGCAACTTGATAGGGGCCCTCCCAATTTGGAGACAGTTTCCCTTGTTCCAACGGCTTTGAGACAGACGCCTTTCGAATCACTAGATCGCCGAGGAAAAAGGATTTCCTTTTACCTTGGTAGAATGGTAACGAGGTATTCTCTATTGATAAGCTATCATTTGGATCAGGCCTTCTCCCTGATCTCTTCTATCAGATCAAGATTGGTTCGGAACTGCTCATCATTAGATTCCTCCGAATAACTCCCCACCCGAAGGGAGGGGAGTCCAATCTCTACGGGGATGACGGCTTTCGTACCAAAAGTCATCCTGAACGGAGTTTGGCCTTGGGGACCCTCTCAGTGGTTTGATAGGCCCACAGCACGTGATGAAGCTCGTCCGCCCATCTGCCTCGCGCTCTGTTGAGTCAAGCCTTAATTCTTGCAAAAGGGTCCGGTTGGTTACCTCGGCCTCTCCATTGGCTTGAGGATGTCCAACCGAAGTGAGACGGTGAAAGATGCTATGATCCTCACAGAACTCCCAAAATTTAGGATTGTCGAACTGTCTTTCATTGTCGGTGATGGTGTGCGGAAGGCCAAACCGACAAATGATAGATTTCCATACAAAGTCCTGGTCCGAGCCTCAGTTATCTAAGCGACTACCTCGGCCTCGATCCATTTAGAAATAGTCGATTGCTACAAATAAGAACTTTCTCTGTCCCATGGCGAGAGGAAAAGGACCAAGAATGTCCATTCCCCACTTGGCAAAAGGCCAGGTAATGATACAAGCGTTAGGTGGGCGGAGGAGAGCCTCTGACATTTGAATGTCGTTGGCATGAATCATAGGCTTGGACAAGGTCATCAGCATCTCTTTGCATGATGGGCCAATAATACCCCTGGCATAGCACTTTGTGGCACATAGCTCGGCCGCCAAGATGATTACCACAGATGCCTTCGTGAACCTCTCGAAGAGCATAATCAGTCTCTGACGGACGAAGGTATTTAAGTAACGGCATAGAGAAGGATCGCTTATACAGTGATCATCAAGTAGGACATAGTGAGATAATTACATCTTCAGTTTTCATGCTTCTTTTCTATCAGCGGGGAGCATCCTTCTTTGAGATACTTGAGCATAGGGTCTAACCAGGATGGTTCAGCATCAATCTGCATTATTTGATCAGCATCGGCAATGCTGGACTTTTCCAGGACCTCCAAGTGAAACTTCCGCTCAAGATCCATGGTCGCCAGGCGGGATAAAAAGTCGGCACGCACATTTTAGCCCTTGGAATCTGAATAACTTTAAATTCAGTAAAGCAAGAGGATAGATCGCGCACCTTTTGAAATACCGAATCATGTTCGGCTTCCGAGCTTCAAACTCTCCCTGCACCTAGCCAACTACCAACTGAGAGTCAGTGTAGGCATTCAGCTTTTCAACTTTAAGCTCAAGGGCGATGCGAAGTCCAGCGAGCAGAGCTTCATACTCTGCTTTGTTGTTAGAAGCTGGGAATAAGAAACGGATTCCATACTCGAAGGTTGTTCCCTCCGGACTAGTGAGGACCAAACCAGCACCAGAACCGCTTGCGCTGGAGGATCCATCGGCATGGAGCAACCACAGAGTATTGGAGGATTCCATCTTCAGGTATGGTGCATTCAAGAAGAAAATCCGCCAGGACCTGTGCCTTAATGGCCGGATGAGGCTGATATTGGACATCATGCTCACTCAATTCAACAACCCATTTGGTCATTCTTCCCGATGCCTCTGGACGATGGATAATTGATTTGATAGGCTGGTCGGTTAAAACTATCATAGTGTGTGCTTGAAAATATGGTCACAACTTTCGAACTGATTTTATCAGTGCCAACATCTTCTCAATTCGAGTATACCTCATCTCAGCGTCTCGGAGCAATTTACTAGCATAATAGATCAGCTTCTGAATTTTGTTTTCCTCTCTGACCAACACAGAGCCGATAGCGCCCTCCGAACCGCTAGGTATAAATACAGCATTTATCCCGGCCTCGGGCTAATGAGGAGAGGTGGCGAGCCGAAGTATTTTTTAAGATCTTCGAAAGATTTCTGGTAGTCTGAGTCCATTGGAAGTTCTTGGCCGATCGGAGCACTTTAAAAAAGGGCAAACACCTCTCGACCGACGAGCAACAAAACGATTGAGGGCCACTATCCTCCAGTAAGATGTTGTACCTCTTTGATCGACCCTGGAGGCGCCATCTACTGCAAGGCCTGGATTTTTGTGGATTCGCCTCAATACCTCGTTGAGAGACCATGAAACCCAAGAACTTTCCAGAGTTAACTCCGAAAGCACATTTGGTTGGGTTAAGCTTCATCTGATACTTCTGAAGTGTTACGAAACTTTTCATGAGGTCTTTAATATGCTGGGATGCTTCTCTGCTCTTTACCAGCATGTCATCAACGTATACCTTCATGTTCCGACCGATTTGCTCTTTGAAAACTTTATTGACCAGCCTTTGGTAGGTTGCACCTGTATTTTTTAAACCAAAAGGCATAACTCGGTAGCAATAAATACCTCGATCGGTGATGAAGGTAGTCTTTTCTTCATCCTCGGACGCCATCCGAATATGGTTGTAGCCCAAATAAGCGTCCATAAAAGTCAGCATCTGATGGCCCGAAGTTGAATCCACAAGTTGATCAATCCAAGGGAAAGGAAAGCTGTCCTTGGGCAGGCCTTGTTGAGATCAGTGAAGTCGATGCAGATCCTCCATTTGCCGTTTGATTTCTTTACCATAACAACATTCACCAACCAGTCGGGATAGTTTACTTCTCGAATGAAGTTGGCTTTAATGAGCTTGTCTACTTCTTCCTCGATAGCCTTTTGGCGCTCGGAGGCAAAGCTTCTCTTCTTCTACTTGATTGGCCGAAATGCCTCGTCCACGTTGAGGCGTGGACCAGGACATTCGGGTTGATTCCAGGCATGTCCGAAGCGGACCAAGCGAAGACATCGGCATTTCTTCGAAAGAACTCGACCAAATCCTATCGAGGCTTTTCCTTCAATTGTGACCCGACCCTTATGGTTCGATCGGGCCGAGCTTCATCGAGTGGCACCTTCTCCAACTCCTCGGCTGGCTCTCCTCGCTGCTCGGCAAAGTCTTTCCGAGCATCCACCCGTCAACTTCGGGCTTCCTGGATTGAAGGTCGACAACAAAGCAATGCCAAGCCACAACTTGACTTCCTCGGACAACCCCCACTCCCCATTCGATGGAAAACTTCATTGCGAGATGAGGAATGGAAATGATAACTTTGAGGGATATTTGCCCTGGCCTACCGAGGATGGCATTGTAAAGGGACCGAAGCTTGGTCACGAGAAAGTCCATGAGTGTAGTGGCTACACTGGGCCAAGTGCCTACTCGGACTGTCAAGGTGATAACTCCCTCGGGGACTATGGCGTCGCCCGTAAAACCCACTAGAGTGGATTCTATGGCCCGGAGGCTTTCCATCCGTAATTTCAATCTCACGAAGGCATCAAAATACAAAACGTTAACAAAGTTTCCACTATCAATCAAAATGCGGTGTACATCGTAGCCGTTCATATTTAGGGATACAACTAAGGCATCATGAGGGTACTATACCTCCCAGAGATCCTCATCAGAAAAAGAAACTCATCAACTCGAGTCCTTTTTGGTGGATTCTCCTCCTCGCCCGGCCAGGTTGACGAAGAGCTGACCGCCGCTATCATATTAACATTGCCAATGACCGGGGATTTGATGGAGGGAGTTGGCGAGGCTCGGGCTGACGATCTCCTCCATTGTTTGGCTCGAGGGCCCTCCTGAATCGGTCTAGCCTACCTCGTCAGATGAGTTGCTCGATCTCGTTCCAGAGCTGCCAGCATTCCTCGGTGTCATGCCCGTGATCTCGATGGAAGCGACAGTACTTGGTCATATCCTTCTGAGCCGCATTGCCCCGGAGAGGAGGCTGAGGAATTTGGCTCTCAATCTCCATCAAGATTTGCACCCTTGGCGCGGTGAGGGGGGTGTATCGATCGAACCTTCGAGCCACGCTTCGGGTTCGATCTCGAGGCGATGGAGGAGCTCTTTGGCGACGAGGTGGGCTTGCATGGCAAAAGGATCAATGCTTTTCAAGCCTTTCGCCTCCTTCGATTGCTCGGCTCGGGCCGACCTCCGTAACTCCTCAACCCTTGCATACTTTCCGCCAAGGCCATCATATCAGAGAGCTTTTCGGTAATTGACTTCCAGAGATAAGTAGAAGTCGCCTTGCTTCGACACTCCTCCGCCAAAGCAGACATGGCCCTCTGCGGAAGACCCTCCGCCTAAGTCAGTGAAGATTCAACAAGCAGATGTGAGAAAAAGGCTCTCGCACAAGAATCCCTCAAGAAATTGGCCTCTCGAGAGCTCTGAGCTTTGCTTGAGCTTTAATAGTTTTTAGTCGGAGTGTCAGTATAAGCATACCTAAAGAGCTTTAGGACCAGGGTATTTATAGGCGATCACCTGATTCCTTAGATGTATCATAGGGGGTCCAAAACCGTTCAAATTCGAATCAAATTTGTTATAGACCGGTAGATCAGTATCTAGTTAGTTAGAGAATCGACGGCTAGAGAAGCTGGTTGATGCTTTGAGATTCTGTGATTTTATAGGTTCTAGGCCACTTTCAATTTCACTAACATAATTTCTCGCTCGAGGTCGTTGGGGGCTTATACGGTTAGAATCTTGTCAAACTGCCTGAATTTGAATTCTCTCGTGCTTGGTTCCGCAAAGGTTCGGGAGCCCTTTGACCTAGCTGAAGTACAAAAAAGCCTGGCTCCGCGAGGCATTTGAATGCCTTGGTCTCGCCGAGGTATAAGAACGGTTCGGTTTGACCGAGGCATAAAATATTTTGGTGCCGTTGAGTATACGAGGATAGAATGCCCCAGCTCTACCGAGGCATATGAATATCTCGATCCGAACGAGATAAGAGGATAGCTCGGCCTTACTAAGGTATATCAGCTCTATTGTTTTCCAATATGATAGCTGTCAAATCGAAAATCAAAAGTGGTCTTGACCCTTTTTGTCATTTGCGCGAGCATCGGCGCGATGATAATTTACCCCTCATCAATGGTCTAAACAGAAAGGATGTATCCTAAATAATTGTGTATGAGTATGACTAGTTATGACAGAAATATAATTTATACAATAAATGCAAAGAAACCTTGGATTAAGCACTCATATATAGAGTGTATATAGAGTCTGACGGTAAAGTCTGATGCATCCCCTTAATAATGTGGTACGTTAACCAAATAAATACATTAACAGATAAACATGCATACCCTGTTGCCAAAAGCATATCAAGTTTAGTTGATTTGTTAGCTGCAAAAGTTGAGCCATTGGTGGTCTGAGGATAGCACGTACGGATTGTCTTTACACTGCAGCACAGCACTGATTTCAAGTTAATGATGTTAAAAAGTTACTAATAGCAAATTTACGTATGGAAAGAAATCTCTACCTCCCGACCACAGAGAAAATTTTCATCAGGTTTTGGTAGCAATGATCCTCAGGTAGATTTTCAGCCACAGCAATGCGTGACTAAAAGGAAAAAGGGAACAAAAAACTCATTATTTACGGTCTACATGAAGCGATGAAATGACTCCAAATTGAAGTGACTATATGTAACCTGCAATTCTTCCATATCTAATTCAGTGAAAGGCTGTTGGCGCCTAACTTTCTTTCCATCATCACTAACAACCTGCAAAATAAACATTTCACAGGTATGGCAGAAGGCACAATTACAACATAATACTAGTATATGTGTAATATTGATGACTAATAAATGAGTTTGTATCAGCAAAATGGGAGGAAGAGGGTTTGACTGGCATATGGGTTGCAAACTGAAACCAGGTAAGCATGTCTAAAGAACTTACAAGTTTTGATGATGTCCGGAGGGCCATAACCAGCTGGGAGTTGCTGTGGACCAGGGCTTTGATTTTCTTAAATGCTGCAATGACTGATATTGGCACTGCACATAAAATAATGATAATTCTAGGTAACTAGGCCCACTTGATCAAAGCAGGTAGCTAGATTTTTCCTTTCTATAATCTTTCAGTAGATCAGATATATCACGTTGCAAAGGGAGAGTCCAGCCATGTATATTTTTGAGAGGAACAATTGAGCAAGTCAGACAACCATTCAATTTTTAAGAATAAGCAAAGAAACAATCCTTTTGTAGCTTGCTTTAACCATAGATGAGCATGTTCTGTACTAAAAATTAAACCAGGTTTGGTGACCAAGCAAACCATAATATAACAAACTCTACATACTCATCTTCCTCAATTTCAATCAAACACCATTGCTAGCCATGTGACATTTAAAAAGACAAGCATAAGGCAATGTGCTGAAAGTCTCCGAGAGTTAGGCATAAGCTTATGCAGGCTAATTTGCAATTTCAAGATTCTCAGGTTACTTCCCATCCGAGAACAGAGCAAAGCCATTAACTTCACAATAACCATCACTGATTATCCTTGGTATAAAAAGGGATAACTCTCAGACATGCTTCTGAAAACGGTGATCAGGCACTCCATAAATAATATTTTTCCACAAAAGCAAACACATAACTATAATTGTAGTCATGGATGTGGTAGCAACTAAGATTCAGCCGAACACTCCAGTTCCCTGTTTTCTTATGATCCTCACCCTTTATATACCACCAGCAATACTCCACAACCACCATGCCTTTTTAGCAATAATCATTTCCTCAGAAAAACATGCCAGATCTATTGACTAACACAAACCAATATAGTGAACTAGAGAATAATCGATTCCACTGACGTCTAGATAAAACAGTCAAACAACAAATTGATGATTAACTATGTCAATGATCAATCATCGTCTGCAACTTTCACATGGTCTGCTCTTAAAGCAATAGAACTAGAGATATCCGAGCCATCCAATTGGAAACTAGTGCAGCCCACTACAAAATAAATAGCCCACTTTGAACCAATAGCCTAGTGGCTGCTATAGCACGTTTCCAACTGATTTGCTTCATACCTAGGCACCATATCGTGCCACTGTGACACTTGCATATTCATTTCAGACCAAAACAAATAGCAGCCATAGCAAAAGATTTTAAAAACAATTTTGATACTTGCAAATACAATCATTATAAATTTTATTTTTCTTTTCCTTTATGTGAATCCATAAAAAAGATTTGTTAAATTCACAAAAAAATTGAAAAAATTAATTAGAAAAATTTCCTTCATCTTTTTGGATAAATGCTAAGCTTTTACACAAGGTAAAAGCCAAACCATGGCTTGCTGCCAGTTGCCAAGCCTCAGTTCGATAGCAACCAGCTCAGGCTAGTTCAACAGTTTTTCACTTTTTTTTAAGATATATCAAATTTTTTTCCTATCCCTCATATATGTACCTAGGTTATAAAATTAATAAACATACTACAATTCAACAAATTTAAATGAAACAGGGGTAGAAAGTAGCCACCATAAACATACTACATTTCTCCTTTGAAACCCAAGAATTGGATAGCACTCAAGATGTCATGAAACCAAACCAATTAGATTTTGCTTTATGCTAATACAGTGTAACTAATGTAGCTACAGTATATAATTCTTTGAACGGTGCTCAGATGCCTAATAACCATATCTGTGTGTAATGCATCAATGGGTGGGAAACATAATGCCTTGGATCTCAATGGCACGGAAGGAGGAAGAGGTATCAAAAAAGCCATCAATCCTGAAGTTACAACATTTTGGGCATAAAATTTTTCACCTTTTAAGTGTATTATCATATATCACATAATAATGTGGATGGTGAGTACAACTACAGCTCAAATACTCAACCAACATATATTGTACATGGATGAAATATATTGCGAAGCCTTTAATTCATCTAGATAGAGACCCAAAAAAGATATCATTGATCCCACAATCCTTCTTTTAATCTTGCATTTTTAAGGAATTGTGGTATGCCATTTTATCAATGTGGTTGGACAAATATAATCTAATAAGCATGAACAAACACTAAATGTTTTAACACCCAATAAATAAATAACAGCTACCATAATCCTCAATGCAAGTGATAAACCTTAGTCCAAGTTTATTGCTACTCATCAACAGAAATGCCGCCTAAGCGGATCTTAGTTCACAAGACTAATGGATATCATCCCTTGCCATGCCCTTAAGAAAGAATCCCATTTGACAACTGCTAACAGCCTAACCGCCTAAGGTGTGATAGGTAATGTAGTGGTCTAAAATGCCAAGATTGCTCACCTTCAAATTTGTTTTGGAAACATCACAATCGAATGTCTATAGCATGACTAGTTGAGCTTTAAAAACATATCTGCACCTTGACAATGGTTAAAAGCAAACAATTGTTGGAGATAAGCTTACCTATTAAACAAGGGCTGACAAAATACAATTCTACATGTATCTCAGATCACAATAAAAAATATACAACATAAAAATATAAATAAATAAAAAGATAAAAAAATTAAAATTTATTTTACAAAACTTAATTTTACCAAATCCCTCTGGATCTTTGCTGATGAACCTCATCAGGTGTTCAGTGGTAGCCAAGTTTGCATCACTGAAATAATATTCCACCTGCAAATGTCAAATAATGAATATTGTGAAAAGAAAATGCTATATCCAGATAAGATGGCATTACAAAAACATACACGCAGTTGAATTTCACATCAGAAACTAATTGTGTTTGCAGCATTGAGCTAAGTTAGCAAAAACTGAGTTACACAAGCAAAAAAAGAACAGCAAATATGAGTGATAGCCATTTATGATTTCATTTTTATATGGTTAGTTATTTCTTAAGAGTAAGAACATGTTCTTGCTACCTTCATATCCAAATTTAAAATTTGATTTAATGAAGGTAAAAAAGCAGCTAACTAACTTTGAAAGAGAAAAGTTAGATTCGAAAAGAAGTCAAGGCATGATACTCTAATCCACTCTATCAAAAAGTGTCTATATCAACTTGAGAGTCAATTATAAAAAGTTTACAAGCTTTATCAGAGCTAGATCATAGAGCAACCACTAAGCTGATCCCATTTAAAAGTAATGTGATACATGGATGTAAAGGGACCATCAAATATTAAAAAAGAAAAGAAAAGAAAAGTTTCAAAAAGCATATTGACTTTTGTATAGATCAGTTATGGTAAGGCATTTCAAGCAAATTCAAATTACCTACCAAAGGCATACCGTTTATTAGAAGTTCATTTCTGAATTGTATGCGATTTTTTATCACATGGCTATGAATTAAACCAGTAAATATGTGATTCAGCAAGGTTCCTCATGTTAACTTGAAGACAAGAATGACAAAAATCCGAACAATGATTATGCCACAAAAAGCAACGTGAGTCATGCCAACACAATAGTCCATTTACTCAAATCAGAAAAAAGGACTACAGTACTGATAATGTTATGCGCCACACGTCAATCAACTTTTGAAAGCCAAATATAAGTTAAGAAAATCATAGAAAACAGTATAAAAGGTCACGTAGCACCTGATGGCATACAAATGAGATTTCAATTGTTTGTTCAAATATCACTTTAGAGAACTTGAAACAAGCTTTATGCTGAAATAAGGGTAGAGATCTGTTGACCACAGTCGGGACTTCAAGGTATGATGCCTATAGACACAAGCAGCAATAGCAACAGCAGCAACAGTAACAAAGCCTTAATCTTAAATTAGTTAGAGTTGGTTACATGAATTCTTTTTCTTTATTCTGCTCAGTATTGAGTCGTGTTTTCGTTAAGATGCAAAGATTTTAAATCTTTTTTTATCACTTATTTTCATGTAATTTTTAATCTATCTATATCTCTTTTTTTTCTACGTATATCAAATTACTCATTTGCACAAGTGTATCTTTAGGTCTACATTGCACAAGTCTAAACCATCTAAATTGTCCTCTTCTCAATTGTCCTCAATTGGTGCTACATCCATCTTGTTACGAATAACTTTATTTTTTATTCTATCTTTTCTTATATTATCAAACATCCATTTCAACATTCTCATTTCAACCACATTCATCTTATATTAAAAAAATTTTAATTGCCCGGCATTCTATGCCATAAAGCATAGCCGGTCTTATAACTATCTTATAAATTTTTTTCAACTTGACAGGTACTCTACGCTTAGATAATATTTTAGTCACACTTCTCCATGTTATCCAACTTGCTTTAATTATATGAGCAACATTATCCTCAATAGCTTCTTTCTTATAAATAATCAATCCTAAATATCAAAAAAATATCACTTTTAAAAACTTCATAATCCTCAATTTTTACTTTACATTATCTTTATTTTTAATTATACTAAAATTGCATTTCATGTATTTTATCTTTGTCCCACTTAATTTAAAACCTTTAGATTCTAATGCATTTTTTTCATAATTTTAACTTACGATTAACTACAATCTTAGTATCCATCATTGATACTATATTATTTACAAATAGTATACACCATCAAGTATCATCCTGAATATGTTGAGTAAGCTCATCCATAACTAAAGAAAAAGGTAAGGACTAAAAAAAATCCCAATATAGACCTACTATATAATAGAAAATTCATTAATATTACTACTAATAATTCTTTTCATGTAATTTTTAATCTATCTATATCTCTTTTTTTCTACATGTATCAAATTACTCATTTACACAAGCATATCTCTAGATCTACATTGCACATGTCTAAACCATCTAAATTTTTCTTTTCTTAATTGTCCTCAATTGGTGCTACATCCATCTTGTTATGAATAACTTCATTTTTTTATTCTATCTTCTTTTTATATTACCAAACATCCATTTCAACATTCTTATTTCAGCGGCATTCATCTTATATCAAAAAAATTTTAATTGCCCAACATTTTGCGCCATAAAGCATAATCAGTCTTATAGCTATTTATAAATTTTTTTCAACTTGTTAGGTACTCTACGCTTAGATAATATTTTAGTTGTGCTTCTCCATTTCATCCAACCAGTTTAACTAAATGAACAACATTATCTTCAATATCTTCTTTCTTATAATTAATCAATCCTAAATATCAAAAAAATATCACTTTTAGAAACTTCATAATCCTTAATTTTTACTTTACATTATCTTTACTTTTAATTATACTAAAATTGCATTTCACGTATTTTGTTTTTGTCCCACTTAATTTAAAACCTTTAGATTCTAATACATTTTTTCCTAATTTTAACTTACGATTAACTATAGCCTTAGTGTCCTTCACTGATACTATATCATTTACAAATAGTATACACCATCTAATATCATCTTGAATATAACGAGTAAGCTCATCCATAACTAAAGAAAAAAATAAGGACTAAAAGCATATCCCAATACACACCCATTATAATAGAAAATTCATTAATATTACTATCAATAATTCTTATTCTAATAACTACATCATTATATATGCCTTTTATTATGTTAATATATCTAAGAGGTACTTTTTTCTTTTCTAATATCCACCATAATATTTTTTAGGAACTCAATCACATGCTTTCTTTAAAGCAATAAAAATTATATTTTTTAGGAACTCAATCACATGTTTTCTTTAAAGCAATAAAAATTATATAAAGATCTTTTTTTTTCTCTATACTTCTCCATTAACCTCCTAAGAAGAAAATAACTTTTATAATTAACCTTTCTGGTATAAAACTAAACTACTATAATATTTTTTGTAGTACATTTTAATGTACATCTAATTATCCTCTTCCAAAGTTTCATAATATGACTCATAAGCTTAATACCATGATAATTAGAGCATTCTTGAATCTCTGTTTTATTCTTATAAATTAGTACTATAGTGCTATTCCTTTATTCATTTGGTATATTTTTAGTATATAAAATCTTATTAAATAAATTTATCACTCATGTTACTCTAACTTCACCTAAATATTGCTAAACCTCGATGAAAATCTTGATAGATCCCACTGCTCTTTTTATTTTTATCTTTTTCATAACTTCTTTTACCTCAGATATTTTAATTTTACAACTATACATCATGATTTATCCTTAATGAAACTAATATAGTATCTCAAATTAACTATATGATTTTTATTTAATAATTTATTAAAATAAATTCTTTATCTTTCTTTAATTAGATCCTTCTTAACCAAAACTTTTTGATCGTTATGTATTTGACCTGAATTATATCTTTAGCTTTTCTTTTTCTTAGTGTTACAATAATATATACAAGAGAGAGGGATAGACTTGACTATATTCGAATGTAGCCAAGCCTAGATCCAATTACCTTCCCTTGTCTTGGGTCATCTTCCCCATCCATCTCTCTATATATAATGTAGCCAACTCTGCCTCTCTCTATATAATGCAGCCAAGTCTATCTTTATATATATAGAGAGAGGGATAAACTTAGCCGCATTCGAATGTAACCAAGTACAAAATCCGGTCAACTCTCCCATTCTTAAATTCACAAGAATTACGAAGCTACTTTTTCACTTTTTTTCATCTTTAAAATTCATGAATTGTATGGATTCAATGGTGGGAAAGCGACCAAATCCAAGGATGATGGCTACATTCAAATGCAGCCAAGCCTAAAGCCTAGCTCTTTATATATATCTTCACCTTTAGTTTCTATCTTACGATATAATTCTTCATATGCATTGCATCTAATCTCTCATACAATCTTTGTTAACTTCTTTCTTCATTATTTTATGGTTTTCATATGTTTTCTATCTCTATATTTAGACAGATTTTTATAGAACTCTTTTTTTTAATATTAATCACTAATTATATTTCTTACTCCATCACCATGTTTCTTTATATATATACATTTTTTTTCTTTGACTCTTCTAACACCTTTATAGCTACTTTTTAATACTACTAGTCATCTCTTCCTAATATAATATTAATTTTCTCATTTACACCATTTTTTTCCTTCATCATTCAATCCTTAAAGCCATATTTTCTCTTCTTTCAAATTTCACCATTTAATCCACATATTCTTATACCTTCAAGTTCTTCCTTGGATACATACATCAATATAGGCACAAACACTTCGTTAAAATATCATGCAAAAACTGGTTAACTCTGGACCGCTAAAATTCTAGAAAGATTGGTGCAACTACTAGGATTCTACATAAAACTACAGGCAATTAATGATGATTATCCGCATTTAGCAAGTTATTCCGTTGATCACGTCCATTAAGAATGCAAAATCCATACTTTATAGTCTTTCTTTCAAGCATATGATCTACTACGCTAGAATCAAAGAACAACATTTACGAACAAAAAAAAATAAGAATTCAACAAATCACTAACCTGCTTCGTGATCTTCTGAATAATTTCCTCCGAGAGCCCATTCCTCGCAGGTGGACCGGAATCCGGATCGGCCGGCGCCGGAACTGTATCCTGCTTCCCAAACCCCGCACCGTTTCCACCACCATAATACTCGAACGAGCCCGGTACCGGAGCAAAAAACTGCGGGCTCGGCGGGGCCTGGTGGTAGACGTGCACCACCGGCGGTGGGCCGTGGTGGATCGGCACCAGACACGGCTGGCGAGCATCGACCCGCTCCGCGGCCGCCGCCCGGGGGACGAACTCGGGGGCCTCCGCGTTGAGGCGGCTGGAGGAGGACGACCGGGAGAGGGCAGGTTCGCCGGCATCCGCGGCCGATCGGTGGCCGGAGGCCTGATCCTCGGGGATTTCTAAGTTTTGGTGGAGGATTTCTTGAGCCATATTTCTCTCTCGGTCTAGGGCTTTGAACAGAAGCCCGAAAGGGCGGAGAATCGCGGAAAGGAAATTCTCGAGGTGAAGAGGTTCGATCGGGGGATATTTATAGGCTGACCCCAAATGATGCCGACGCCGGGCGGAAAAGGTGGGTCGGCTCGGAACGAAGCGTTGCAAAAGGAGCTTCCATTTGCACCATATTTTTTTCTCAGCGCACCTCCTCCCCTGCCCCCACTTAACAAATAAAAAATATCAATTTGGCCTTTAAAATACTAAACCAAAATGTTCATTTTTAGTCTCTGCACCAACCCCCCGCCCCCCCCCCCCCCGCCCTCTCATATTGTTTTGAAAAAAAAAAAAAAAAACTTCTCAATAAATTTGTTTGAAGAGATTTCAACCCTTAATCGAATAATACACAAGCAATTAGCAATTTGAGAAGGTTCTACGAACGCAAAGATTTATTTTTAAACTTGTTTTAAATTTTTTTTTTTACTGTTCATCTTTTGTTTGGTCCTATGTGGCCGAACAAATCACCTCAGTTTGACCAAGATGAGCTGAACAGAGGGCTCCTATGCGGCCACACAGGGCTGAACCTTTTCGATGGTTTAGAGTAATTTAGGGTTAGGGCTTAAAATGATTTTTTGGCCATGTAGGGCGATGCTTTAACCGAATACAGTATGATTGGCTCTGATTGTATGATGGATTACACAAATAAATTTACAACTTACAAGGTCAATAATTTTGATTGCAATTATTTTATTAGTTGACTGAGCAATGTATAAAATTGTCTACTCACATTAAACTATTTATTTTATAGATATTCAAGAGTAGAGAAGAAATGTGTAATTGGTGTCGGGAAGCTGTGAGGAGGAATGGATTTGTCATTATTATTAAAACTTCTGATTCAGATAGCAATGTTAAGAAACCAACAATTATTTTTGCTTGTAAGAGGAGTGGTACCTGCAGAGGTAAATGCATAAAGGAAAAGGATTAAAGACCAGAGCCAGTGGCACTAAGAAGTGTGGATGTCCTTTTGCCTTAAAAGGGAAGAAATTGGATACTGCAGATGATTGAATGTTAATGGTCATTTGTGGTATGCATAATCATCCGGCTGCGAAGCATCTCGAGGGGCATTCATATGTTGGACGATTATCTAAGTAGAAAACTTTATTGTTAGTGGATATATTGAAGAGTTTAGTTCAGCCTAAGGACATATTATCCACATTGAAGCAAAGGAATGCCCTCAATGTTACGATAATGAAGATGATCTACAATGCACGACAGAGATATAAGGCTATAGAGAAAGTTGGGAGATATCAGATGCAACATCTTTTGGGTAAATTATCTGAGGGTAAATACATTGAGTGGCATAGAAATTATATTAAGTTTAATATTGTTCGTGACTTGTTTTAGGCACACCCTGACAGCATAGATTTGTTACATGCATTTCCTCGTGTTTTGATATGGATTGCACTTACAAGACGAATAGATATCATCTTCCTCTCTTAGAGATTGTGGGGGTGACATCAACTGACCTCACATTTCTATTGCTTTTGTATACATGAACTCTGAGCAGAAAGATAACTATACATGAGCATTATAGAGATTGCGCAGTGTCATGGACGTTGATGGTTTGCCTGAGGTGATATCACAGATAGAGATTTGGCTCTATTGAATGCAATTCGGAGAGTATTTCCTACGGCAATACATTTGTTATGTAGATGGCATATTAGTAGAAATGTTTTGGCCCAGTGCAAAAGATTATTTGAAACGAAGGAGAAATGGGATAAGTTTATAATGAATTGGAATATACTAGTATTGTTCGCCACAGAAGATGAGTATAATGATCACTGGAGTGCACTCCAGAGAGAGTTTAGTACCGATCTGGATGCTTTATCGTATGTATCAGATACTTGGCTGAGCAAATATAAGGAAAGATTTGTTGCAGCATGGACAGACGCATATAGGCATTACGGGAATATGACAACTAATAGGTATCATAAGAAATTGATTTACTTAAGAACTTGATAATTTAATTATATTTGTTATCTAACTTTTATTTAATTTTATGTACTTTACTAGGGCTGAAAGTGCACATGCAAAGCTTAAAAGACAGCTTGGATCAAGCCAAGGGACTTTCAAGTCATCTTGGACAAAAATACATAGTTTGATTGAGTTGCAGCACAGTGACATTAAAGCCTCATTTGAAAAGAGTTTGATGATCGTGCAACACAACTTCAAGCCTGCTGAATTTAAAGAACTATGAGGTTTCATATTTATAAGTGCATTAAATCATATCCTTGCCCAAGCGAACTGAGCTAATTCAGTTGGGATTGATGAATCAGTTTGTGGGTGTGCTATTCGACGCACACATGGTTTACCATGCGCTCATAAGATTGTGCGGTACAGGATAGAAGGTCAGCCTATTCCTCTCGACTGCATAGATCCTCATTAGAGAAAACTTGATATGGTGCCTGCTTCAAATGTGCAAAATATAAAGCTGAGCCGTGAACCAAAATTGGATATAATTGCTCAAAAATTCAAGCAATTAGATGGAGCTTCTCAATTGCAAATGTTAAGGAAATTGAGAGAGATTGCAAGCCCAAATAGTACTTCTCTTGAAGAACCTATAAAAAGGATGATCAGTTCACGTGGCCGCACTTCATTGAAGGTTGATACGTCTACTCGTCGTAATCCTTCTGCCTTTGAGTTGGTTCTCTCTAGACAAATAGTTATTCACCTGGCATGGGCATCCCAATGATGCTAGTACAAAAGAGGTAGCCGAGAAAGAAGGTAAGAAGCATTTGTTTCATTTTTAACAATAAGTATCGTGCCGATGTGTATCGGGGCGTGCCGATGTGTGCCGGACCATGTCGGGGCATATGGTTCGGACCGTGCCGGCCCATGTCAGGGCATGTGGTTCGACCTGTGCCAACCCGTGCCGACCCGTGCCAGGGCATGCTGATGTGTGCTGGCCCATGTCGGGGCATGTGGTTCGGTCCGTGCTGACCCGTGTCAGCTCGTGCCGACCTGTATCATTTATTATTAGCATGCGATTGTTTGCAATATAATAAGAGACATTCGATATGGTTTGCAGGTTTTTCATCCTCAACCCGTTCATATAAGCTAACAATCTATATTGATCAAATTTTAGATGGGTTGAGGCCGTTCGCCCAGCATATCAAGGATATAAAAGCTGATGGCAACTACGGATTTAGAGCAATAGCTAACTTGCTGGGATTTGGAGAGGAGGATTGGCTCCGTGTTAAGAAGGGTTTATTACATGAGTTGCAATGTCATTCAGAGCACTATCATGCTTTATTTGTTGTCGAATGGAGGTTCGAGGAGATCGCTCATGCATTATCATATTTTGAGAATTGTCCATCATCTGACCAATGGATGACTATGCTGAATATAGGGCACCTTATAACGTTCCGCTATAATTATTCTATACCACCTCTCCTTGCAACAATGTCTTACATTCCTACCTCTTAGATCGGTGCATCTTCCTCCTTTATCCCGCAAAGATATTGCAGTGGCATTCATAAATGGCAAATCATTTTGTGAAGGTATTAATTAAACTCTCTTACTCATCCTTAAATAACTCATAAATCATTTTGTTTACTAATTTATATATTTTATAGGTGTTTATGTTGCCGAGTCATCCCGTTCCCCTAATAGCGAGCAACTGGCAAAGACATCATTTACCCTATGCTTTCGGATGGGCAACTTTTTATGAATTTAGGATTCAACAGTTCAAACAAACGATCTCGTCATATATTATAATTAGCGAGACTATTGAGTTGTAGTGTTAATTTTTTATCAATATTCAAATTTGTATAATGTTGATATTTTTATATAAAGTGCTATAATTTTCATTCAAATTGAGCTCAAATGAACTGAACTTTCATTCAAATTTCAATGTATTTTACAAAAAAATGTGCTAAAAGCTATAAAATATATGAGATACATCATCAATCCCTATCCCACTGTCGTCGACGCCTGTACTGCCATGGCGATGCATGACTAGGGCTAGGTACATCATGCTCAACTGTAGAGATATGCTAACCCTGTAATACTTATATCATCTATGAAATAACATCGTGCAAGTAGGTCCCATGTAAGGCAGCCTCCTTCTGATCCATATAAAAAATGCTGATGCCAATGCTAATGGCATCTGCAATACACCGTCCTTGCACGTCAGCATCAACATCATTGGGACATGATCGGAAGTAGATACTGGATCAGCTCTCTGAGGGGTGAACTACCAGGTGCATGATAGGAGAATACCAATCCATATATCTTTGCACGCAATATGATGGTCGGATCACCATATGGCTCCTGCTCGCTTAGCTCAGCAAATGATCCTCCCACCTCTCCCACATTTGATCATAGAAGACATACCGAAAACGGTATGATGTTGTTGTCGATCCTTTGCTGGCTTGCTCAGGGGCTAGTAGCGCGCGGGGGATCATCTATATCCTGCCAAACTATCATAGAACCCTTTCAGGATAATAGGGTTCTACGACATTCATGCACTTCAGGCATCCACTAAAGAATACAATATCTAGGAATGAACGATCCTTTCGAATACGACGATGGGAATCCCAAACTACCTACAACAGATAAATCCTAATCAGTTTGATAATAAATGGTAAATTATAGAAATATATAAGTGCATGGTCCTATGGTACATACCTCATCAGCCCTCAAAATGTCCAATGACTCATGTAGAATCACTAAATGGTCCATCGTGGTACGTAATAAACTGCTGAAAATCCATCGGTGAACGCGGGGCCTAGCATTAGTATAATCCAGGGATGGGTGAGGAATGAGAAATAAAAAATGCTCATAAATCCATGCCTGAAGCAGTGTCATATATCTACTAATCTATCTAACGAATGCCCTAGACGCAATCCCCAACTACCGATATAAATAAGTTAAGGCACCAGTACCCCAAGCATATGTACTCACCCTATCCAAATCCCAAAGTAGAGAAAGATAAGTTATAGGCACCCTCATCTTGATTTTATCAACAAAAAGTATACACCCCAACAAAAATAGCAAATACCCTCGTGCTGCATACTCTATCCTATGGTGGCTATCTCTATCAGATACAACATGAAAATGACTCTTCAGCCACTCTAGACTGACCGTGGATAGATAGCGCCTTCTGATGCACGTCTACCTGTGAGACACCAAACAGCTCCACTAATAGGTCCTCAACTTCCCAATCACTCATCCTATCACATGATAGTAACACTAAGGCACCCATGACATTATTTCCTAATATGGCGGCAACATCATCCAACGTGATTGTCATCTCGCCAAAGGAAAGATGGAAGGAACGTCTCGGGCTGCCATCTCTCTATGAAGCCCGAGACAAGAATCTTATCGGTGAACCGATAAGAGCAGCACACTAGTTCAAATAGGCCCGACTGCTGAACTATTTCTCTGAAACTCCTATTTGATTGCCCTGATACCCACCACTACCACTCACCTACCTTAGCAGCATGGTTCATGCACTTCAGTGGGGTTCGTTCCTGTAAAATATAAATGGATAACATGAATAAATTATATAACAACATCGTAATAATACATTAAATAATCAACAGTAGAATAATAAACAAAAAATACCTGTTGCCTCCAGATGGAGGCTGCTATATGTGTCTTGAAACTAGTAAGGATAGATTCATCCTCTAGATCGCCTGGACAAGGCCCATCTGCTTTATCATCAACATTCATAGCTGGGATGTCCTCGTCAACTGTCTCAACTGGGGGCGATTGTGCAACAGAAACCTCAGGCTCAGCATGCCTGCCATGATGTTTCCTAGTAGACGCTGTGGGTCTAACTCATAAGGGACCAGCATCCATATCTGAAACATGGCATTAATCAGTATTAATATGCAAGATTAAAATATATGCAAGAGCCAAGGGTGCATTCAAAAGTAAGGGATGTGAAAGGAAATTAATTATGTTCCATTAGAGTATGCAAATCAATGCATGAATTAGAAACAGATTAGCATCGCAAAGGACTTCTTTTGGTTCAACAATGATCACCACACCATACTCATTGATTATCACAAAGAGCTATGAAAAACAAAAACTTCAGTATGCAAATAATAAAGAAGTAGGACAATGTATCTAATTAGCTTATTGTTGCCGCTGAAATCCGTCCTCCGACTCGGGCGCGGTCAATCTCCAGGAAGAGGGGGGCGGACCTGCAAAAGAAGCCCACACGCGGAGGAACGCTGGGGGTGGTCCTCCGCGGAAGACCCTCCGACGCTCAAATCAGTGAAGAAGAAATCGACGATCAACCAGACAGTGAGGAGGTGGATCTCTCCGGAAGACCTCTCCGGGGGCGGCCAATCGGAGGCTCCAAAGGGCAGGAGCGCCGATGAGCTACCGGCGAGAGCAGGAGAGTGAGAGTGGGGGTGTAAGCGCGCAAGTGTGCGTACAGAGTTGCGTACCTGAGGGAATCTGCGATTATGATATTTATAGACTGCCACCTGGATCGTGAGCGCCTTCTGGAAGGTCCGGAGGTTGTTATGATACGGAGACGGACAGAATCAGGCCATTGTGGGGCCGTTAGGATCCGTATCCTGTTTGTTTTGGTATCGACAGCTGGGAGAGCTCCTTGGTGTCTCGAGATCGGGTCAAGTAGGCCTGGGGCGGTTACGATAGGTTTTAGGCCACGTTCCGATATGATTCCTTGTCCAGGATGCCGCTCAGGTAGGTTCGGGCTCTCCCGCGTCAGGTTCCGCGGAGGTAGATGTTATGTTGTGGATCGCTCGGAGGAGGCCGAGCTACGGAAGCCCAGAGGGGGCTGAGCTACGGAAGCCCGGAGGAGGCCGAGCTACGGAAGCCCGGAAGGGGTCGAGCTACGAAAGCCCAGAGGAGGCCGAGCTATGGAAGCCCGGAGGAGGCCGAGCTACGGAAGCCCGGAAGGGGCCGAGCTACGGAAGCCCGGGAGGGGCCGAGCTACGGAAGCCCGGAGGGGCAAAGGAAGGAGGTCAGCCTTAGCCACCTCGCACGGACATTAATGCAATGACGATTTTACCCCCCAACACATGCCCTCCACTCCCTAGTTCGAAGCGTAGGTTCGGGCGTAGGGAGTACGAGTTCGAATGGCGCGTCTTGGATGGGACGTCTTGGTTTAACTGGCTTGCGCAATGATGCCTTAATTAATGCGACAGGGTCATCTCAGCCTTCGGGGCTAAGGCTCCTCCGCGAGCGGCGGTTAGGATTGCGCCACGCTTCGAATCCTGATCGATCGGGTGGTTGTCGAGGCGATTTCGGACGCCTGGGACGAGACGCCCCGCCTTTTTAGGGAGGCTCCCTTGGTAGAGAAGCAAAGCGGCGGCCGCATTGGCGTTATATATATATGTATATGCGTGCGCGTGCGCTTGGCGTCTTCTCGCTTTGCTTTCAAGTGGGTTCTGGTCTTTCATCTTCTCCGACGCTCATTGCTTTCGTTTGATACCTCTTTCAATGGCGATGAGCCCAGACGACGTGGCCTCCGAGATCGTTGCTGAGGACTTGGGGAGGATTCATCAACGGTATGGCTTGCCCTTGGACATCGTCCTACGGGTGCCGAAACCCGAAGACAGGGTTACTCGAGATTTGGAGTCCGGGGTCTTCATCTATGAAGACAGTTTGAAGGTGGGTCTCCGTTTTCCTCTCCATCCCCTGGTGAAGGAGATCATGACCCACTACAACATCAGCCCGTCAATGGTGGCTCCGAACAGTTGGCGGAATGTCATCGAGTTCATCTCGATGTGTCATCAGATTCGGATCGTTGCCACCCTTCCCCTTTTTCGCGCTTGCTACCACCTGATTCCCAGGAGGAGATCGGAGTGGTCCTACATCGGGCCCCGGAAATCCTTCAATCGTAATCACGGATAAGCCCTCTTCCATCAAGGGGTGGAAGAGTCGGTTCATCATCGCGGAGGGGAACATCGGCTCCGACTTCCCTCGGAGATGGGGGGATGTTGTGAGGGATGCGGAGACGCATCCGGCCTTGTCGGCGCAGGAAGAGGAGGACTTGGACGTCCTCCGCAACGGGCAGGTGTTTTCGGCTAATGACCTGCTATCGGAGGGGGCCCTTTTCGCAGCCGAGCTCAGCCCCTCGGACCCGCAAGGTGGGTTTCCTTCGTGCCGTGTATCTTTTTCGATTAGTGTGCTTGATTCTGAGTATGTGTGCTTTGATGTGGCAGCCGCAAGGTCGGCATTGTCGAGCCTCTCCAAGAGGAAGAGAGGGAAGCGTCCCGGGGAAGGTAGCGGCGCGGACAGCGGCCGGCCCATAAAAAGGGCTCATGCTTCCGCGAGGAGTCCGCCGGATGCTGGGGCAGTTATGGCAGAAGCGCCGGGGGCGAAGGAGAGCCCGAGGAGGGAGGTTATGGCCTCCAACCCTCTCGTGTTGGAGATATCGGACAGTTCAGATGAGGCTCCGATGGCTCACCCGACCGCGTCCCCCCTGAAAGAGGAAACGGCGGTGGATTTAGAAGAGGGGACTGCTGTTGAGGAGGTTCAGGGGGAACTTTCTCTCGGCCTCTCTGCAGGGGAACATGGTAGCAGTGAGGCAGGTCAGACTGAGGCTTCGGGGGAGCCTGCAGAGGAGACACAAGTGGTGGAACAGGCCGGGACTTCAGAGGGCCTGGTGGTGAACACACAAATGGTGATCATCGAGGAAGAGGCGTCGAAGGAGGGGACGCAGCAAGGCGGGAGCCCTGCATTGGGGGCTTCTTCGAGAAAGGTTTTGGGGAGGCTGGCTCTGGGGCTAGCCAAATTATCTGAGGAAACCCAAGCCATAGCCTTGACGGAGGAGGCCGGGAGATTGAAGGCCTCTCAGGCGGAGGCCGCCCAGGCTGGTCCCTCAGGTGGGGTTGGCTCATTCGGCAGCTCGGACGCTAGTATCGAGGAGGCATTCTTTGCCATGATAAGGTCGGCCTTGTATCCGGGCGCGGACCCTTCGGCGGACAAGTTTGCCGACCTGGGGCTGGTCGATGCTGCATTCGGGCAGCAAGGCGTGGCAGAAAGTATCCACCTTCTTCCCGACATTGATAACACAACATTGATGAGGATGACCCGGGCCTATGCCTTGCGGGTGAGCTATTTTCCTTGCGCGATAGACGTTTCTCGATTGATCCCAACGTGGCCTCTTATTCAATTTTTGCTTTTGCAGAGTGTTTTGCTTTCCCGGGCGATTTGCTGGCGCTTGAGTTTGGCGACGGGGGCCAGTGTCCAGGCTCGGAGGGAGAATGTCGAGCTCCAGTCGCGGCTGAAGGTGTCTGAGCAGTTTGAAGAGCTCATGGACACGATGAATAGGAACTTGAAGGGGGCAAGGGCGGCACACCAGGTCGCTCTGGCTGAGGTGTCCAAGCATAAGCGCAGGGTGAAGGAGTTAGAGGAACTCCTGGCGAAGAACGACAATGCTTGCTTGGAGTTGGCCAGAATTGAGTCAAAGCACTCCGCGGAGGTGGCGGCGATGCGGCGGGAACACGGCGAAAGTATGAGCCGGCTGGGGAGAGAGGCCGACGAGGAAAGAAGGCGTTTGGCGGGGATGCTCGGCGAAGTGGAGGGGCGACTGAAGTGCCGTGATAGCGAGATTGCCCATTTGAAAGATGGCGCTAAGTGGGACCAGGGAACGATAGCTCGGGTGAGCGGCGAATTATCCCAAGCCCAGAGGGATATCGAGGCCAGACAGCTGAAGATCAGTGCTCTGCAGGAGAAGGTCGAGCTGGTACGGGCTGACAAGTCGAGAGCCAGGAGCGAGGCAGAAGAGATGGCCAAGAGGTTGGCCGAGCGAGAGGCGGAGGTATGCTCTTATTTTTCCCCTTTCTGTTTTTACCACTGGGTTCTCGCAGTGCCGATTTGATTTTGAATTTTTTGGATGGCGAAGATGGAGTCGGAGGTTCGGGCTCTTCAAGGTGAGCTCGTGTCCGCTCGTAGTAGGAGTTCAGAGCTCGAGGCGCGGGTTAGCGAGTTCGATGAGCAAAATATCATTTTGCGGGCCCAAGTCGTAGAGGCCGAGAAACGGGCCGCTGAGGCCAACACGCAGCTCGCCATACTTAAGGGGAGGCAAGACGCTATGAGCGTAGACGCGTTCCATCACGGGATGGAAGAGTGCAAGCAGAGGATACTCAGTGGGCACCCGGAATGGGACCTTTCTTTTCTGAGCGTTGAAGATTCCGAAGACGAATGTGTCGATGTTTCTAACGCCGAGCCTGGCGGCGCCCCTGGTCCCAGCGAAGCCGTAGCCTTCGAGGGACGGTCGCAAACTGTCACAGAGGGGTGAAAATATCAGAGAAGGGCGAATCTAGCCGTGCTCCTGCAGATGTGACTGAGGGTATTCCCAAAGCCGGTGGGGCTCCTGGCTCTTAGGAGCCGCTCTTGTATCTTGCCCTTTTAGACATTTGTTTGACATTTCATAGCAAAGGAATTTCCTGTTTTCATCTGAGTGTTGTTCCTGCGTGACTTCGCTGTTGCTTAGCCTTGCCTCAATGATGAGCGGCCCATGGCTCGCTGATACCCTTGGGCCACCTTTAGTTCGAGACCAGGAAAGTGTATTGGCTCGGGCCGACAGGCAAAATAGGTCGGTTCGGATCGACGAACAAAGTGGGTCAGCTAGGGTCGACGGCGAAGTAGGTCGGTTGGAGCCAGCAGGCAAAATAGGTCGACTGGGGCCGACAGGCAAAATAGGTCGGCTGGGACCGACAGATAAAATAGATTGGCTGGGGCCGACAGGTAAAATGGGTCGGCTGGGGCCGACAGATAAAATGGGTCGGCTGGGGACAGACAAAATAGGTCGGCAGGGGCCGACAGACAAAATGGGTCGGCGCGCTTCCTGCCATCCTGCCAGCGCCCTGCTGTCTCGCAGGCAATTCGGTTTTTACTTTACTAGAAACGGTGATACGACACAGTGGGGGGCATAAAGCTGCATCAAGCTTTCCGGAAGGTGCTCTTTTCCCATGCAGGTCGCTTTGTCGTGATGCGTACGTAACCGCCTATCACTGGAGGGTACTATTCTCGAAGGACGATTTTCTTAGCCCGCCAGTTTTCGAAGCGTCAGCGAACGATTTCCTGCATTTAATGACCGTGATTCGGGATCAGGAGGGGATCTTCGTACACGTCCTGGTTCAGGCGGTGGGTTTGGCGCGCAGTGGGGAGCCAATCTTGAGAGACCACGTGGAGGTACTGCTTGGAAGTTTAAATCTCGGGACGCGCAGTCTGGGTAGCTTTTCCCGGTCCATTTCCGCCTATAAAAAGGAAAAAAGGGGGTCTCATCTGGTTATCCCCAAAGCTTCTTTCTCGTTAGAGCCCCCATCATGCTCATTTCTCTATTGTTGCAAATGAGAGGATCAGGCCTAGGCTCCTTGCCGCCGGATAGCTGGAGCGATCGGGGAGCAGCTGGAGGATGGCTCGTCCTTAGGGGATGAGTCCCGGAGATCACATGGAAAGCGCACATGGGGGGCGCAGAGATCACACGGGGAGCGCACACATAACTCTTCCCGTGTGACCTTTGCGGCCGGTTACGGGGGGCTTACGGTAGGAAGTGCATCGACACCCCCGTAGCACGCACAGACTCTCCCTTTTTCGCTGGCTTGGGTTCCCATCCCTTCTCTGAGGGGAATCCTTGCCACGGGAGGGAAAATATGGGAGCAACCGGGGTCGAATGGTCCCCGGTTCCCTTGGCTGGGCGACGACCCGCGATCCAGCACCCCCTCCTAGGGGAGCAAGCCGGATCGTCCGGATCCTCAGAATCAGCATCCGCGGGCCATGCCTCCTTTTGGATCTTTTAATTCATCCACCCCGGCGGACTGATTTCGTGGTTTGCCTGATTTGTCGATCCGGCCATCGGAACATCACAGTCGCCCAGGTCTGCTTTGGAGCAGTTGCTCGGGTTTTGAATTTGTCTTTATTTTATGCATTTCAATGCTCTTGTAACGCCTGTGAGGCATTTGTAATTGATCATGATCGGCAATAAAGAGAATTTGGTTCTTTTTTAATCCTCATCTTTTCTGTGCCGAGCTTGCTATTATTATTGCTTGTGGGGTGTCGAAAGCGTTCCGTTCGTCCTTAGACGAGGACCCGCACCACCCGAACTAATCGAGGTTCGTATTCGGCGATTCGTAGATCATTCGGGGAAACACGCCCCTTACTCTGGTCGAAACTTGGTGTTTTTGCGCTTCGCTTTTCCTAGAGCCTGATTTATCGTAGGTCGGTCTTGGCCGAAGCTCAGGGAATCCGCACCCCTTCTCGTCATGGTTCAAGGGACCAGTCACTCGGGATAGTCGAGTTTTGGGGAACATTTTGCTTGGCCCAGCCAAGGTTCGAAGAATTTTTAGCTCGGCCCTGCCGAGGTTCGGAGAACATTTTACTTGGCCCTGCCAAGGTTCGGAGAATTGTAGCTCGGCCCTGCCGAGGTTCGGAGAATTTTGCTCGGCCCTGCCGAGGTTCGGAGAATTGGTAGCTCGGCCCTGCCGAGGTTCGGAGGTAGCTCGGCCCTACCGAGGTTCAAAGAATTGGTAGCTCGGCCCTGCCGAGGTTCGGAGAATTGGTAGCTGCCCTGCCGAGGTTCGGAGAATTTTGTAGCTCGGCCCTGCCGAGGTTCGAAGAATTAGCTCGGCCCTGCCGAGGTTCGAGAATTTTGTAGCTCAGCCCTGCCGAGGTTCGAGAATTTTGTAGCTCGGCCCTGCCGAGGTTAATTGGTAGCTCGGCCCTGCCGAGGTTCGGAGAATTGGTAGCTCGGCCCTGCCGAGGTTCGGAATTTTGTAGCTCGGCCCTGCCGAGGTTCGAGAATTAGCTCGGCCCTGCCGAGGTTCAGAGAATTTTGTAGCTCGGAGGGAGCGATTCAGCCGCCGTTGCAGGCCACAGCGTTAGGTCCACGTGGCGCTTGATAAAGGGGGCGCCCGAGCGGAACGGGCGGCGTGTGTCACGCTTTTATTGGCGATGCTACTTTTTCCGAGGGGGCAAGTTATCGGCCGAGCGGCGGACTTCCACGTTTTCCGAGAAAAGGGGGTGGTATTAAGCGGCTCGGGGAAGCGCCGAATGCATTTAATGCGAGGGGCGACAGATTGGAAAGTGTTCGCCTGGGGAACCTCCGAACAATCTGCTCGCGCTTATCGATCTTACTCGGGATAGGGCGCGACTCTTTGGATTCCTCACGCATTAGAATGGTGACACGTGGCAAACTCTCATGGGTCGGCGTTTGCGGCGCGGCCGATCGGGATACCTGCCTGGCGGGTATAAATATGACCGAGGGGGATTGGTTTCGGCCATCCCTCGGTCTGAGCTCCGAAAAGGAATGGCCTCTCCAGCGCGATCGTCAAGTGACTCGCATTCCTCACTTAGCAGCCTGCCGCACTCGGAGGGGAGGCGCACCTCCGTAACTGTCGACGGGCTGAGCCTTGCTTCGGGCTTCGCGAGCAATGAGCAGCTTGCGAGGACTGCCGAAGAATTCTTGGACGTTTCTGTCAGGGAGGCGGAAGCCTCACGCCGGGTGATAGACCGGCAGGGGGAGGAGATAGCGTCCCTGCGTCAGCAGGTGGCTGACCTGACGGGACGCCTGGAGGAGTTACTGGCCTCTGGGGGTGACTGACTCCAGGGCCTCTGCCCGTTCTTGTTTTTGCTTTTTGCAGTCTCTTTGTAGCTCTCTTTATGAATGAAAGTTGGGTCCTACTTTTTTGAAGTCCCTCTCCAAGAGTTTATGGCCTTCACTCGTGTAATGAATCAGGGGGTTGGCGCGCCCCGTCGTTTTTTGCGTGCTGATGTAGGCTCTTTGAACGACGGGCTATAGGGGCGTTACCCAAAAGATTTCCAGTGGCAGAGAGGGAAATCGTCTAACTCTGCCTGGGGCCTTTGGCCGACTACGTGGGGCTCGATGGCCTCGAGAGTGGGTTTGCCAATGGTGGCTTCTTCTCGCGCGTCGACGGTTTTTTACTCAACGCGCTCGTTTTTAAACCTGGCGAAGTCCTTCGGGGACTATTTGGGGGCCGTTCGGCTTTGGTCGAGGCTCGTAGGTTTAGACTTTTTTGCTGGGGTTTTAGCCCGAATGATTTTTACCTGGCCTTGCCATGGCTCGGGGAATTCATCGCTCGGCCCTGCCGAGGTTCGGAGAAATATTTTACTTGGCCCTGCCAAGGTTCGGAGATTTGTTGCTCGGCCCTGCCGAGGTTCGGAGAAATATTTTACTTGGCCCTGCCGAGGTTCGGAGAAATATTTTACTTGGCCCTGCCAAGGTTCGGAGATTTGTTGCTCGGCCCTGCCGAGGTTCGGAGAAATATTTTACTTGGCCCTGCCAAGGTTCGGAGATTTGTTGCTCGGCCCTGCCGAGGTTCGGAGAAATATTTTACTTGGCCCTGCCAAGGTTCGGAGATTTGTTGCTCGGCCCTGCCGAGGTTCGGAGAAATATTTTACTTGGCCCTGCCAAGGTTCGGAGATTTGTTGCTCGGCCCTGCCGAGGTTCGGAGAAATATTTTACTTGGCCCTGCCAAGGTTCGGAGATTTGTTGCTCGGCCCTGCCGAGGTTCGGAGAAATATTTTACTTGGCCCTGCCAAGGTTCGGAGATTTGTTGCTCGGCCCTGCCGAGGTTCGGAGAAATATTTTACTTGGCCCTGCCAAGGTTCGGAGATTTGTTGCTCGGCCCTGCCGAGGTTCGGAGAAATATTTTACTTGGCCCTGCCAAGGTTCGGAGATTCCTGTTCAAACAGACAGCTCGGTTGTGCCGAGGATTGGTAAGCAGTATCTGTTCTTTTTGCAATTTATAGCCATATAGTGCATAATGACTCACGCAACAAGTTTTGAGGAAACAGCTAAGCAGGATATGCAATGAGGTATATGGGGATTGTTTGGAGAGGACATACCCTATTGATAATATTTACGAAGGTTGTCCGCGTTCCAAGTTCGGGGAATGGACTTCCCATCCAAATCCTGCAGCTTGTAGGTTCCTGGTCCAATAATCTCTTATTTGATATGGGCCCTCCCAGTTTGGCGCCAGTTTCCTTGCTCCAGCGGTTTGGATACAGAAGCTTTTCGGAGGACAAGGTCGCCGGGTAGGAAGGCTTTCCCCTTGACCCGGGAGGCATGGTACCGAGCCACCCTCTGTTGATAAGCAGCCGTCCTGATTCGGGCCTTTTCTCTGACTTCCTCTATCAGGTCGAGGTTGGTGCGGAGTTGTTCGTTGCTTGCTTCCTCTGAGTAGCTCTCCACCCGCAATGATGGGAGGCCTATTTCCACAGGGATGACAGCCTCTGTGCCAAAAGCCATTCGGAATGGAGTCTCGCCGGTCGGGATTCTCGGGGTAGTTCGGTAGGCCCACAAGACATGATGTAGCTCGTCGGCCCATCTGCCTTGGGCTCTGGAGAGGCGAGCTTTAATTCCCTGGAGGAGGGTCCTGTTGGTTACCTCGGCCGCTCCGTTGGCTTGTGGGTGCCCGACCGAAGTAAGGTGGTGGCGGATTCCATGCTCCTCGCAGAACTGACGAAATTTGGAGTTGTCGAACTGCTTGCCATTATCGGTGATTATAGTGTGGGGAGGCCGAATCGGCAGATGATGGATCTCCACACAAAGTCTCGGGCCCGTGCCTCGGTGATTGCGCGACTGCTTCCGCTTCGACCCATTTGGTGAAGTAGTCAATGGCGACAAATAAGAACTTCCGCTGTCCCGTCGCAAGCGGGAATGGGCCAAGGATGTCCATCCCCCACTTGGCAAAGGGCCAAGCGGAGGATATAGAGACTAGCTCGGCGGAAGGGAGTCTTTGGATGTTTGCGTGTCTCTGGCAGGAGTCACAGGCTCGGACTAAATCGTCCGCGTCTCTTTGCATGGTCGGCCAGTAGTAGCCCTGTAGTACCTTGTGACATAGGGATCGGCTTCCCAGATGGTTGCCGCAAATCCCTTCATGCACCTCACGCAGAGCATAATCCGCTTCGGATGGGCGAAGGCATCTAAGCAGCGGCATGGAGAAAGACCGCTTGTAAAGTTGGTTGTCAATTACTACATAATGGGTGGCCTGCAGCTTCAGCTTCCTAGCCTCTCTTCGGTCGGGCGGAAGCGACCCTTCTTTGAGGTATTGAGGATAGGGTCGAACCAGGATGGTTCGGCTTCGACTTGCATCACTCGGTCGGCTTCCATGATGCTCGGCTTTTCCAGAGTCTCCAGGTGGAATTTTTGCTCGGCATCCATTGATTCCGTGGTTGCCAGTCGGGAGAGTAGGTCGGCACGGGCATTCTCGGATCTGGGGATCTGAATAATTTCAAATTCAGAAAAATGAGGAAGCAAGTTACGCACCTCCTGGAGATACCGAATCATATTTGGCTCCCGAGCTTCAAACTCTCCCCGAACATGGCCGGCCACCAGCTGAGAGTCGGTGAAGGCGCTGAGCTTTTCCACCTTCAGGTTGCGGGCGATCCGGAGACCGGCCAGCAGGGCTTCATACTCGGCTTCGTTGTTGGAAGCCGGGAAGGAGAATCGGACGCCATACTCAAAGGCCATCCCCTCAGGACTGGTGAGAACTAGACCGCACCGGAGTGATGGGCATTGGACGACCCGTCGACGTGGAGGAGCCACCGGGCTCCAGACTTTGGCTCTTCAGAGAGTCTGGGGTAGAACCGTCCTCCGGGATGGTGCACTCGAGGAGGAAGTCGGCTAGCACTTGAGCTTTGATGGCTGGGCGAGGCTGAAAATGTATGTCATGCTCGCTTAGCTCGACGGCCCATTTGGCATTCTTCCCGATGTTTTCGGACGGTGGATCACCGCCCTGATGGGTTGGTCAGTCAGGACCGTCACGGAATGTGCTTGGAAATACGGTCGCAGCTTTCGAACTGAGGTGATTAAGGCCAACACCATCTTTTCAATCCTGCTGTACCTCGTCTCCGCATCGCGGAGCAGCCTGCTCACATAGTAGATCGGCTTCTGGACCTTGCCTTCTTCTTTGACTAGCACCGAACAAACCGCGCTCTCCGAAACAGCCAGGTACAAGAATAGGGTCTCTCCTGGGGTTGGACTACTGAGAAGCGGAGGCGAGCCGAGGTACTTCTTGAGATCTTGAAATGATTTCTGGCACTCGGGAGTCCACTGGAAGTTTTTGGCCGATCGGAGAGTTTTGAAGAAGGGGAGGCATCTCTCGGCCGACCGCGCCACAAAGCGGTTAAGGGCCGCTATCCTCCCGTTAGGCGCTGGACCTCTTTAAGATGCTGGGGGCGCCATTTGTTGGAGAGCTTGAATCTTCTGGGGGTTAGCTTCGATACCTCGCTGGGAGACCATGAAGCCGAGGAACTTTCCCGAGTTGACGCCGAAGGCGCATTTGGTCGGGTTGAGTTTCATCCCATATTTGCGCAACGTTGCAAAGCTCTCCGAGAGGTCCTCGACATGCTGTGACGCCTCCTTGCTTTTGACCAGCATGTCGTCCACGTATACCTCCATGTTCCGGCCGATTTGCTCCTTGAACACCTTGTTGACCAGCCGCTGGTAGGTCGCCCTGCATTTTTAAGACCAAAAGGCATAACTCGGTAACAGTAGGTACCTCGGTCGGTTATGAAGGCGGTCTTTTCTTCATCTTCAGGGGCCATTCGGATCTGATTGTAGCCGGAATAGGCGTCCATGAATGACAGCATTGGTGGCCTGAGGTGGCGTCCACGAGCTGATCGATCCGAGGGAGGGGGAAGCTGTCCTTTGGGCAGGCTTTGTTGAGGTCGGTGAAGTCGATGCAGATCCTCCACTTGCCGTTCGACTTTTTCACCATGACGACATTTGATAGCCAGTTCGGGTAATTTACCTCCCGGACGAAGTTGGCCTTTATGAGTTTGTCGACCTCTTCTTCAATGGCTTTTTGTCGCTCTGGGGCGAAGCTTCTTTTCTTCTGCTTGACAGGCCTGTGCCTCTCGTCCACATTGAGATGGTGGACGAGAACCTCGGGGTCGATTCCCGGCATGTCGGAGGCGGTCCAGGCGAAGATGTCGGCATTGCTCTGGAGGAACTGATCAATCTGTGCCGAGGCTCTCCTTTGAGTAGCGACCCGATCCTTATGGTTCGGTCGGGCCGAGCTTCGTCCAATGGTACTTCCTCCAATTCTTCTGCCGGTTCTCCCCGCTGTTCGGCGAAGTCTTCACGAGCGTCTAGCCCGTCAACTTCGGGCATTCTAGACTGAAGGCTCGTAACGAAACATTGCCGAGCCATGGCTTGACTTCCCCGAACCACTCCAACTCCTTGCTCGGTAGGGAACTTCATAGATAGATGCGGGATGGAGACAACTGCCTTGAGGGACATTAAACCCGGCCTGCCGAATATGGCGTTGTATGGGGACCTGAGGTCGGTTACTAGGAAATCTGTCTGAACAATGGCTACAAGGGGCCAGGTTCCCGCGCGGACCGTCAGGGTGACGATTCCTTCTGGGACGATGACGTCGCCGGTGAATCCCATCAGGGTGGAATCCACGGCTCGAAGGTTTTCCATGAGCAATTTCATCCTGGCAAACACACCGAGGTACAAAACGTTTACCGAACTTCCACTATCAACGAGGATTCGGCTTACATCATAATTGTTCAATTAAGGGATACAACTAGTGCGTCATCGTGGGGGAGCTGTATCCCAAGAAGATCATCATCGGAGAAGGAGAGTTCGCCCGTGCGTGCCTTCTTTGGCACCGGCGCATCACCGTTCGCCCCTGGGCTCGATCCGCCGGCCTCTTCAATCATGTTGATACGGCCAACCACGGGCGGATTTGGTGGAGGAGGAGGTTGTGGGAGCTCGGGCTGGCGGTCACCTCCTTGTTGCTGCGGCTCGGGTGCCCTCCTGAACTGATCAGCCGTCCCCGCCGGATCAGCCTCTCTATTTCATTCTTCAGCTGCCAGCATTCTTCAGTGTCATGACCATGCTCCCTATGGTAGCGGCAGTACTTGGCGGGATCTCTTCGGGTCGGGTTCCCTCGGAGAGGTACTGGCCGGGGAAGTTGGCGCTCTATCTCCATGAGGATTTGCGCCCGGGGCACAGTCAGCGGAGTATAGCGATCGAATCGCCTGGGAGGACTCCGGGAGCGATTCCTTGGCGGCAGCGGAGGGACTCTTGGCGGCGAGGCGGACTTGGCCGACGGCGGGACGGTGCCTGTCGGGACTTTGGGCTCTTGCTTCTTTGCTTGCTCAGCGCGGGCCACTCTCCGCGACTCCTCGACCCTAGCGTACTTGTCCGCAAGGGCCATCATATCAGATAGACATGGGGGGTAGCTGACCTCCATGCCAGGTAGAAGTCGCTCTCCTTCGAAACTCCCCCCGCCAGGGCGGACATAGCCACCTCATGATTAAGGTGGTCCACCTCCAACATGGCCTTGTTGAAACGGCCAAGGTAATTCCTCAAGGACTCCCCCTCTCTCTGCTTGACTTCGGAGAGGGAGTCGGATCTTCGTCGTGGCGGCGGCTGCTGACGAACTGGCCAATAAAAAGGTGGCTCAGCTCGTCGAATGAATCAATGGAACCCGGTTTCAAGGCGTTGAACCAGGTTCGGGCGGATCCTCTGAGGGTGGATGGGAAGGCTCGGCAGAGGACCGCATCAGATGCTCCGTGGAACATCATTATTGACCGGAAGCTACTGAGATGGTCGTCCGGATCAGTGGAGCCGTGATAGGGCTCGACGGCTGGCAGCTTGACGTGGGAGGGAATCACTTCCTCCATGATTCCCTTAGAGAAAGGGATGCCCTGCTCCGCCTTGGGCTGGGGCAGATGGGTCTGCTTGGCGGCGTCCAGCTCCTGACGCATCTCCTGGATCTGACGGCGGATCTCCTCCTCACCGGCTAGAGGAGGAGCTGGGCGCGAGAATCGCAAGGATGGCGTCGAATCATGGTGAGACGTCGCCGGAGAGAGGGAGCGGGCTCGCCGAGATCTGGGAGGATCTCTATCATAACCGGTTCGAGGGACTGGTTTGTCCCCCTGGGGCGATGTGGGGGATCCGCTGATTCATGCGGATCAGAGGAGGAGGTTGCCGGCGAAGAAATCGCCGCTCCTTCTGAGGATGCGAAGCAGGAGGAGCCGCAAGGCGCTCCTGTACCAGTGGGTAAGGGCCTGGACTTGCTGGACCAGCGTAGCGAACTGGTCCTGGGTCACCGGATGGCAGGCGGCGACGGAGTTCGACAGGTGGGGGTTGTGGCGCTGTGGCGCCAGTCGGATCAGGCCTCTGGGAGCGACCTGATCTTGGGCATCAGAGGTTGCTCTCTTCCGGTTGGCCATTCAGAGAGGTTCTTCTCCGGATTCAGATCCTTGTCTCCTTTCTTCAAGTTTTAATGGGACTTGAGGCCCTTCCTCTAGCGCCAATCTGTTGCCGCGGGATCCGTCCTCCGACTCGGGCGCGGTCGATCTCCAGGAAGAGGGGGGCGGACCTGCAAAAGAAGCCCACACGCGGAGGGACGCTGGGGGTGGTCCTCCGCGGAAGACCCTCCGACGCTCAAGTCAGTGGAGAAGAAATCGGCGATCAACCAGACAGTGGGAGGTGGATCTCTCCGGGAGACCTCTCCGGGGGCGGCCAATCGGAGGCTCCAAAGGGCAGGAGCGCCGACGAGCTACCGGCGAGAGCAGGAGAGTGAGAGTGGGGGTGTAAGCGCGCAAGTGTGCGTACAGAGTTGCGTACCTGAGGGAATCTGCGAGTATGATATTTATAGACTGTCACCTGGATCTTGAGCGCCTTCTGGAAGGTTCGGAGGTTGTTACGATACGGAGACGGACAGAATCAGGCCGTTGTGGGGCCGTTAGAATCCGTATCTGTTTGTTTTGGATCGACGGCTGGGAGAGCTCCTTGATGTCTCGAGATCTGGTTGAGTAGGCCTGGGGCGGTTACGATAGGCTTTAGGCCACGTTCCGATATGATTCCTTGTCTAGGATGCCGCTCAGGTAGGTTCGGGCTCTCCCGCGTCAGGTTCCGCGGAGGTAGATGTTAGGATCGCTCGGAGGAGGCCGAGCTACGGAAGCCCGGAGAGGGCCGAGCTACGGAAGCCCGGAGGAGGCCGAGCTACGGAAGCCGGAAAGGGCCGAGCTATGGAAGCCCGGAGGAGGCCGAGCTACGGAAGCCCGGAAGGGGCCGAGCTACGGAAGCCCGGAGGGCCAAGCTACGGAAGCCCGGAGGGCAAAGGGAGGAGGTCAGCCTTAGCCGCCTCGCACGGACATTATGCAATGACGATTTTACCCCCCAACACTTATCATTTGTGATATCAACTTCCAATACCCAAAAAATATGGAAAAAAGGGCTATATCATACTTTAGATCAACTAGCAAGTTCCCTTGGAAATGCCAACAGTTGATGCAACATGAATAAATCAAACTGATAGAGCAGAGCACATGACAATGAGCACAGTCAAAACACAATCTTTTCATGATATGATCAAGAAGAGCGGAAATCATTTAGAAATTTCCCCGACAAAAAATAAGTCAAAATCTGAGAGTCTTTATTTTCTTTTAACTTTCTTTAAGGGATTTCCTTTTTTTTCTTTTTGGAGAGGAGTATGGGAGTTAGGTGAATAAAGTCAAAATTTTCCTACAGAATTCGAGAATAATTTTACAAAGTAGATAATAATAAATATTATATTTTGATAGTTTCATAATCATAACGGGCAAAAGAGCTAAATGAACATTAAAGAAACAGAGATCAGCGAGCTCACTTGGCTTAACGGAGAGCTTCTCCATATGGCTTACTAGGCTGAATAGAGAGCTTCTCTATTCTTTTTTATTTGGCCTAGTAGGCCGAACAGAGAGTCTTTATTTGACCTTCTAGGCTGAACATAGAGGTGAACATAGACCTCTCTGTTCGGCCCAAAAGGCCAAACAAAGAGCTTTATTCTGTCCATCAAGGCCGAACAGAGAGCTCAGACAGTCCCATAGAAGCAAAGGGAGGGAGGGAAGGGAGCGAAGGCGAGGAAGGAGGCGGAGGTCGACGGAGGGAGGCAGAGGTGGTGCATTTTGTAGGAAATTCACCGTCGTTGCTTGCCGGTGCCAGAAAAGGAGATCATCGGGGACACTGCTACTTGCCGATGCCAGGAAAGAAGGTCGTCGGGGAGGCTGCTTGCCAGTGTCAGTGCCGAAAAAGAAGAAGGAAGCGAGGGAAGAGGGGAAGGAGGTGGTGCATTGAGGGAGGGGGGTGCCCAGAGTATGGGGGATGCAAAGGGGAAAGGGATAGTTTAGAAATATTCTTTTTTTTTAGATGGGTGTTGAGAGTAATTTGGGAGGTGTACTTAGTAAAAAAAAGAAATTTAAAATAGGGGTGTACTGAATAAAAAATGTAGTGCAAATAGAAGCTCCCTTTCACAAAAGATACAATACTAAAAAAAATACCCTTGTATTTCAATTTATTTACAAAAATGCCACAACTTGTCGGCTATGGTGGCATTTCGGTGGCTGAGTGCCATGGCCATGGGTGTCCATCGGATGGATCGATGTGGTGGTAGATCGGATGAGTGAGGTAGAACACCGAAACATGAAATTTTAGTGGACGGTTGAAGGAAGCCGTTACAAGTGTGTGATCGGACCGTCAATAAATCCTGGGAACCGGTGAAGTCGTCGGGGTCGTGCTTGCGTGCAGTGTTCGAGCCTTTTGATCAGCGTCATCACTCATCAGACGGAAAGTATTGCCGTCGGTGGCTCAGCTAGTGAGAAATAGCACTACGTGGCCCAATTGTGTTACCAAAAACTTGCAGTGCAAAGCTAAAAATGCGCTGCGAGGACCAGTCACTTCCATCCGGTATGACGTGTGGCGGAAGGGGATCGTTGGTTGATGCCCATATCACCATTATCCTATCATTGCACTCATCGCTTCTTCATACCTGGCATGACCGTGTGGTTAGGGATTTGATCAGAGATGGCAAACTCGCATCAATGAATCGGAGCAACTTCAAATCATAATAATAAATAGATTGATCTAAATTTAACTTATTTTTTAATTAGATAAAAAATCTTGATCCAAATTCAATCCATATATTATATAGATTATGCAATATGATTGTTGCCCAGATATTGCAATCCAAAAGGGATGAATTGAGTTCTTTAAAAAATTAATAAACAAGTATATGCACTTAGCAAATTTCAGAATTTAAACAAGTGTGGTAAAGTGAAGTAATTATATGCAAACAACACAGAAAACAGATCAATTAAACACAAGCGATTTTATAGTAGTTCGATGCCAAACCCAGCACCTACATTCACTTTCTAAGAACTCCTTGGTCTAGCAAGCAACTTGTTTACAGGCACAAGCAAGCCTTGCACCCTAGCCTTCTGGACTAGCAACTTGTTTCTGGGTATAAGCAAGCCTTACAATAATCTCACGGGTAGACCTCTATCCTTACAAATTTCACTACTATGAAACTTAAATTCAAAGCATAGGAATGTTAAGATTGTATACAATAAGCTCCTTAAATGAGTAGATATTCAAAATAAATACTTTACAAATTTAAAAAACACTCCATAAGAGGGCTTCTTCCTTTTAGCACGTCGTAGCAATGAATGAAGCCTTTGATGAAGCTTTGAATGCTCTTTAAAAGGTTATTAGAGCTTTCACACCATGCCAAGAATAAAAAAATAAATGCATTTTAGGTGGCTCACAAGTGTTTAATATAGCTCTCCAACATAGATTTTTTACAAGATTTCTTCAAGGATTTTTCACTGTTCCTTCACGATTTTTTCACTATTTTTCTTCTCTCTCAAATCATTGTTCAAGAGGTTATTTATACACAAAATCAAAATATAGTCGTTTACAACCATTATGAGATAGAAAATGAAAATGGAATGCATTGAATATTAGAAAATAGTCGTTACAAAAATTTTCAAGAAGATTGGTCGACCAATTGGTCACCAATTAATTTTTGCTCTCTATCTTTGTATCAGATGGTAACAGTGGGCGTCTAATTGGTCACCTAATTCCATTTCCAAAAGATTTCATCGTAAGTCTCAGAGAAAGAATAGAGACCAAAATCATATTAGGTGCCTAACTGGGCACCCAGTTATAGGACAAGAAAGAGTTGGATGCCCAATTGGGCGTCTAAATTTTGAATACAAGGAATTCGATGCCCAATTGGGCGTCTAGCTTTTCAAACCTTGAAGTTGAATGCCCAGTTGGGCGTCTAACCATGAATCCAAAAAAGTTGGATGCCTAACTAGGCACTTAACTTTTCACCAACCATAGTTGAGGACCCAGCTGGGCACCTAACCATCCCCTTAAAGGATTGGGCATCCAATTGGCCGCCCAGTTCCAATAGCAAGTAGGGATATGGGACTTTGGCAAGGAAAGAGGTTAGGAAAAATAACAAAGCCATGGGTGATCTTTGGTCGCCTAGTTTGCATAAAATTTATGTAAAACAGTTAAGTCTAGTATAAAACAAAATGCAATATAAATCCAAACAAAACGGGATGCTTTGGAAAATAAGTTTCACATAAAAAACATCCAAAGGCAGTCCTTACTCTTGAAAAATAGATGCACACTTGAAACATGAAATCACTTGAACAATTTGAAACTCAAGTTCTTTGAAAAACTCATTCTGTATCACAAATTCTTTTTGATGTTGCTGAAATCCGTTCTCTGACTTAAGGATGGTATACATCGGGATCTGAATAGCGCTCTCCTATCTGGATGAACTTGCAAGGCAGCCTTTACGTAGGAAGCATGAGGGATGATCCCTGCGAAAGCCCCTCTGATGCTCAAGTCAAAAAAAAACTTCGGCAATTAGATGAGAGGAGATGGCTTCAGTAAAAGAATCTCTCTCCTTAAGATGATTTCTCAGGAGCAATGGCCTTTGTTAGAATTTTTTTAGACTTAGATTGCCTTCGAGAGCCTCCCTGGGGTCTTGAGACTTGATATTTGTGCACTGCCGAGAAGGTGAGTCGTTACCTGATTTTTTATGTGCGTTTTAGGGAGTTGGCATCCGATAAGGCCAGAATCCCATCGGTTATGGGGATTGGCAGTTGATGAAGCTGACTGGTGCTTTATCAAGAATTTGAAATCACGTTAATCATGGATGGAGTGCTGTATTTGGCTCCCATTTCTATTTAGAAAAGCTTACTCTGCAATCTTTGCAATCGGAGTGGTTCATCCTCCAAGATATCCAGCATAATTGTACTTATATTGAAGGGATGAGAATCGATCCCGGCGGGACATGGAGATAGCTCGGCCCTGCCGAGGTTCGAAGATCGACTCTGGTGTCAGTGTCGAGACCAAAAATGGCATCGGTATCAACTCTAGAGTCGATAAGGAGGCAGACTCTGGCATCGATGCTGAGACCGACTCTGGTATTGGTGCTAAGACCAACTCTTGCTATTTGTTGGACCATAGCCCAGTCAGTCAGTTTAAACATGGCTTGATCAGCCAAATTGGAGATAACTCGACCTTTGTTGTTCAGCATGTTTATTGATGCGGTGATAATTTTTTTCTCGCATCACATGCCCTCACTCCTAGTTCGAAGTGTAGGTTCGGGCATAGGGAGTAGAGTCTTTATATGGCTTCAGCTGATCAATCAATGAGCTCTGTTCCCAATGTGGGTTTGTCGTCCGATTATATTGATTGGCCTATCGAAGAGTTTCATTCCTTGTGTCAAGTGCCCGTGTCAAGTGCCAAGTGCCCCTCTATAGTTAGCCTTCCGCTCTTAGTCGTGCTTTGAAAACTAAAAACGACTGCTTGCATTTAAATCACGAAGGCTAAGATCGAGGGAGGGTACCTTTACTCAAATTTATGGTGCGAGGAAAGACTCCTCATATACCCAACAAGGGCGGCTATGAGGGCGACATGTGGCTGATCTAAGGATCGAAAAGCGTCCATCTCCTTGGACAAGGTGAAACTCTTCATGTTTCCACCTAGAGAATCAGATGAGCAACATATGACCCAATAGGGGGTCGAAGTATGGAGGTCGATAAGCTTTGATTCCTGAGTTTTCTCCTAATTAATGGGTTTGCTTCCCATTCGATGGCTATAAAAAAGGGAAAAGGGAGAGTACTGTTGTAGCCCAATGAAGAGGTATCTTCCATTGAGAGTGAGTGTGGGAGAGTTTACCTATGTCGTTGCCAAAGGCAAAAGAGTTGGTCTTCCTCTTTAAGTTCAGCTGGGCTTGAGGGTTTGAATGAAGAAGTTGCATCATGTGTCTCTTAAAGGATGGGAAGCTCAACATAAGTATATTTGGCTTGAGCTTCTTTCCATATCCTTGCTCTAAGTTTGAAGTTTGTCATCCAACAAAGTTTGAAGGCGCTATTCGCGTTCCTCTGAAGTATGAAAAAAATTTTACTTGGCCCAGCCAAGGTTTAGAAAAAGTTGTTTGATCGTACCAAGGTACGGAGAAAATTTTACTTGGCCCAGCCAAGGTTTGAAGAAAGTTGCTCGACCGCGCCGAGGTATGAAGAAAATTTTACTTGGCGTAGCCAAGGTTCGAAGAAAGTTACTCAGCCATGCTGAGGTACGGAGAAATTTTACTTGGCCCAACCAAGGTTCGGAGAAAGTTGCTCAGCCGTGCCGAGGTACAGAGAAAATTTTACTTGATCCAGTCAAGGTTCGAAGAAAGTTGCTCGACTGTGCCGAGGTACAAAAAAAAATTTTACTTGACCTAACCAAGGTTCGGAGAATGGGACATGTAGGTCAAAGATTGGATGAGACCTGCCTTTCATCCACAACTCAAGGAAGATTATTATTCAATAAGAAATATTTGAATCAAAGATTAAAGTTTTATTATAATGAGCAAATTGGCTCAGTTCTGGCATACTTCACTAGTAATACATTCGGGGTTTAATCTAGTTCTATGTCTTGGGAGTACTGTATTCCTTGAAGGTCTTCATTGCTCAGAGGTGATCCAAGTTTCATATCCTGGGGGGTACTGTATCCCTTTGAGGTTCTCATTTGAAAAGACAAGTCCCTTGCACTGGGCCCTTTTAAGCCAGTTTTTCTTTTCATTTGGCCATCCCTGGAAGGAGCCAACCATGGTAATCATAGTAACAACACCAGCCGACGGTAGGTTTAGCGAGGGATAGTTGTCGAAGCTCTAGTGGACGTTCTGCTCTGTGGGCTACTTCGTGGGTGTATTGATTGAAGCTTCGTGCCGAGCTTCTGTTGCGCTTTCTTGGCGGCGGGGCCCTATGGCGATGAGGCGAGCTCGCAGGGCTAGCCGGTCGGCTCTTTTCCGAACTCTTCCTCTCCTTTTTCTTGGATTGCTCAGCCCGAGCCATCTTTCTGGGTTCTTCAATCCTGGCATATTTGTCTACTATGGCCATTATGTCGAAGAGTCTCTTGGGGTAGTTGACCTCTACAGCTAGATAAAAGTCCCTTCCTGATGCAACTCCTGATGCATCTTCTGAAGTTGTCGTTGCATCTTGTCATCCCAAACAATAGGAGAGACAGGACGGGGGGATCGGTCGCAGCGTTGAGTCATGGCGAGAGAATATTGAAGATAAGGAGTGAGCCCAATGGGATCTCAACAGAATCCTATCTCCTTCCCTCTGCGGTGCCGATTAACTTCTTTATGGCTGGGCTGTCACGGGAGGCTGATGGCTTCCAGTGGATTGAGCGAAGGGACCACCGGTAGGACCAGAATGACTGTTCCACCAGAAAGCTGCTGAGTGGGTGTAGCTGAAAGAGGAACCCCATGAAGCCCCTACACCATCTAAAAGAGAAACATCACTTATTGGCCAGTATGGAAAACTAATCCTGGATGATCGGAGCTACTGGCGGTGGAGGAATCTCGATCGGTGATGGCTGCGAGGGCGCCATATTATTTATGGGATCAAGCCTTTGAAAGATGGCCTGATCAGGAGCATTTGTTATCACTTTCTTACTATTGGCTATTGAGAAAAATGTCTTTCTTGTTTGAAACCATGTCTCATTGATTACAAGTTTTAATGAAACTTGAGGACCTTCCTCTAGCGCTAATCTGATGCTGTTGAAATCCATTCTCCGGCTCGAGGGCGATACACGTCGGAATCCGGATAGCGCTCTTTCGTTCGGATGGACCTGCAAGGCAGTCATTACGTTGATACCCAAGTCAATGAAAATCTTTAGCAATCAGATGAGAGGAGAATGCTCCAGCAGAAGGATCTCCCTTCTTGAGATGATTTCTCAGGAGTAATGGCCTTTGCTAGAGTTTTTTTGGCTTAGATTGCCTTCGAGAGCCTCCTGGGGGGTCTTATGACTTGATATTTGTACACTGCCGAAAAGGTGAGCCGTTACCTGATTTCTCGGATGCATTTTAGGGAATTGACATCTAATAAGGTCGGAATCCCATCGATTACGGGGATCGGCAATTGATGAAGCTGATGAGCACTTTATCAAAAATTTGAAATCCCATTGATCATAGATGGAGTGATGTATTTGGCTTTCGTTTCTATTTAGGAAAGCTCATTCTGCAATCTTTGCGATCATGGTGGTTCATCCTCCAAGATATCCAGCGTATTTTAAAGTAGCAATGTCACTTATATTGAAGGGATGAGGATCGATCCTGGCAGAGTATGGAGATAGTTCGGTCCTGTCGAGATTCTGAGATAGCTTGATCCTGCCGAGGTTCGAAGATCGACTCTGGTGTCGGTGTCGAGACCGACGATGATATTGGTACTAACTTGGAGTTGGTAAGGAGACCGACTTTGGCGTTGGTGCTGAGACCAACTCTTATTGTCTGTTAGATCATAGCCCAGCCAGTCAGTTCAAATGTGGCTTGATCAGCCAAATCAGAGATAACTCGACCTTTGTCGTTCGGTACGTTTATTGATGCAATAATAATTTTTTTCCACGTCACTTTTGAACTTTGAAATCATTTCGACTTAAAAACACATTCACAATAATATCACTTTACCTTTATGTTACCTTTTATTTGACTTGTGAAATACCTTGATTTAAAGTAACACTTTCTTTCATAATGAATTACCTAAAGTCATTCCGTCTTAACAATAAATTTATTAATACTATACTTAATTATTTTGTATCCATCAAAATCAATATGAGTCAATAATGGTTCATACAATCAATTTAATCTAGATAATCCATGTAACCCGTGTAATTCATATGAATCATATAGTTTATATAACACCTTTACAAACCGTATAACCCGTTTAATATATTTAATACCAATTTACTTATAAAATAATTATATATTAAAAATCATAACTAAAGCATAAATAATTTTTTTATTAAAAAAACATAAAAACCTTACATAAACATATAATTATCATTATAAATTAATAATTAATTAAAAGATGACTTAACTTAGATAAATAAATCTACCGAATCATATTTGGATTGAAGGATGAAGTAAAACAAATTGATCCATTTAATAATTAGATAATTATAGATCAATTTTGAGTTAAAGGGTTAATTCGTGATCCGATTTATTTATTAAACATGTCTAATTGGTCAACCCATTTATGATCCGAACTTATTTATACTCAATTCAAATCCACTAATTTCATATTGGGTTTGAGTCATATTTACAAATTATATCCAAAATTATCACTCTTGAGTTTCATAATAGATTTGGACTAAGCTACAAGTGCTCATAGAGCGAGTGAATTAATCGTATGCATATACAATGCATGTTAAAATTAATTCGCGTACTTAATGCATACTTGCTGCATCGCTCTCGGTGCAGCAAGTGTTTCCCTTGTCAGAGAAGTGTTTGTTTCTGCATCTAAAAGTGTTGTGGTCTGTGAAACCAATTTATGGCCTATTTGATAAAAATTGCTGCGAAAGCCTAGTGGCTGAAGAAAATGACAATAATAACATGTTGATTACTAAGTATTATTGATTTAAATGTTCTGCAGATAAGTAATGAAGTAAGAGCTGTAACACGAATTTTTTTATATTTGTTGAGTATTATTATGATTTTTACAGATTTATTATTTATTAAAAACATTTTGACCACAAGTATGCTTATTTATATTTGAAAAATAGAATTTTGAACCCATTATATGTTCAGTTATCAAAATATGTTTTGGACTCAATGTACGTAAGGTTGACTTCAGTACCGAAGTTAAGTGCAATATATTATAGTAATAATTTGACACTAGTGTTAATATAACAATAATAAGTCATATTATTTATGATTTGTGAGGCCTCCTCGTTAGGAGAGAGTTTCGAGGGCACTTGTGTATATGAAATCATCACATAATTTATTATGAATCGTTAATATGTTTGCATATTTTGGACCATTTGATAATGAGTGCAACGAAAGTTTGTTCTTTGCCTAAATCTTCTTTTGCCTTGCTAATTTTTCATAGTGCTTTTGTTTTCTATTGCTACTAGGCTGAAAATGGATCGAATAAATTTTGATCGTATCCGTATTGGTATTCAAATTATATTATATTTAAATATTTATTTTTTAGTCTAATTGGATCCGAATACGGATTTGAATATCTAATCAAAAAATTAATCGGATACAGATATGGATTCGGATATCTAATCAAAAAATTAATCAGATACAGATTCAGATATTAATCAAAAAATTAATCAGATATGAATTCGGATATGAATTCAAATATCTAATAAAAAAATTATATCTTTATCCTTTATTTTTAATTTTATCCTAGTAACCATATCAACGTGGATTTCAATGTTTTGTTCTAATTAAGTACATTGAGAGAGAAGTGACTGAATGATGTGCAAGCATGTGTAGTAAGAATTTCAGAAAGCCCAGGTAAAAGAAAGACTCGGATTTGTGTATCCATATTCGTATTTGTATATAACAAATACGAATATGCTTGATATCCGATTTGTATCCGTATTCGTTTAGAACAAATGTGAAAATAAATTTTAATATCCGTTTAGTATCCGTATCCATATTCGTATCTGTTGAAAAATATGGATACAAATATGAATATACTACTCCAATCCGTATTCGATCCATTTTCAGCCCTAATTGCTACTCCTCGGCTGTGATCCAAAGCGGAAGAGAAGGTAGACTGTGGTATTATAAGAAATGTTTAAGACTTTCTCTGAGGTAGATTTTATACCATTTTCTTTTCTTTGATCTCAATTGCCACTAGTTTAACTAGTATGGGGGCAATTTATCTAGAATTATATTTTCTTTTGCATGGTGCTCTAGGCTGGTTCATCATTTCGATAGCTTGCATCTCGTTTTGCTGGATAAGGATGCATCACCCCTTTATTTTGTATCTTCTTCTCACTCATTTTTCTACTCTCACAAGGCCTTTTAATTCATTTTCATAATTATCTCTTTCTTTAATATATGAAACATCAATTGTTTTATATTTTTTTATTAAATTATGGTTGTCAGAAAGTATTAGTGATGAGCTTGCATGGAATAATTGATGAGACCATAGCTTTACTCATGATAATTTTGTTCTAAATATAACATAAATTATTAGGCTTTCTCATGAAATAATCATGTTTCCAATAACTTCATTTTACATAAATAAATGTAGCATTTATGGTACGATCAATTGCATATATTCAATTTAAACTTCAGAAAATCTAACCATTTTTCTCACATAAAAAATATTGTAACCATAAAAATGCTATAATTTTTATATTCCCATGAATTTGCAAGGGGTTAATGTACATGTAGCATGACAATATTCTCCATGCATCCATACTTTTTTTTCAAAGTAAAAGGAAGGAAATAATTAGGCTTTCTCTCATATTAGCGGTTATGAAATAATCGTGTTTTCAATAGCTTAATTTTACATAAATGAATGTGGCATTTGTGGCATAGCCAGCTGCATGCATTTCATTTAAGCTTCAGAAAATCTAACCCTTCTTCGACGTCAAAATTATTGTAGCTACAATTAAGCTATGTGCATGTGCATGTAGCATGGCAATATTCTTCATGCTTCCACATTTTTTTCAAAATAAAATAACATGAATGTGTTAATGACAACTTCAACACATCAGCTTTGGCATCAATTAATTTTAGCTCTCTCTCACTTGGTTTATATTAATTTCATATCATAAAACGTACTTTGTTGTATTCCATTTCTAAGTAAATATATTTGTAATTAGTTAATTTTAGAAATATTTTATTTTTTGGCTGCAAATTCAGTATATAATTAATTATTGTTTCCACTTCTAAAACAAATCCATATGCTTAGATTATATATATATATATATATATATATATATATATATATATATATATACATACTGGATAGCTAATTAATTGCACATGTTACACACATGCAGAAACTATAAGCTCTCATAAGATAACACCCATTATGAATATGATTTTGCCAATGGTGATAAGAATTTGCAATCACAATGCGTATCATGTTGTTCCTTCTCCTATATTTCTGTTTTATTAGGGTTAGACTTTTGAACATTCTTTTAATTTGAGGAATCCCCTTCAACTTCTTCTATTCTAATTTATTGGTTTTCCCCTCCTCTTGAAATGCTAAAATTTTAATGGGTCAGGGTGCGAATGCTCAGTTCCTGAAATTGAACTTTATGCAGTTGAACGTTTACATGCAAATCTGGATGCAAGGTGATTCCTTAACAGTTTAGTTTTTTTTTTTTTTTTACATAAGCGGGCGATCACACTAGTCTAATACGAATCAACCCAGATAAATCAGAATACAAAATTTACTGCAAAACAGGAGGACAAAGGTCACCCAGTCTTCATATCCAATAACCAGCATGCTGAGCCACTGAAGCCACCGCCCAATCAGCCACCGAATTGGCTTCACGGTATATGTAACGTATCTAGGCAGTATCAACTTTCTGCAGGATAGACCATATGTCCCTGAGAATAGGGTTAGTGGGGGCTTCGAAAAAATTCTCCTTTCTCAGCCACCGAATAACCGTCATAGAATCACCCTTAATAACGAACCTATAAGCATGAAGAATATGAGAGGCATAAGTAATACCTGCCCACGCAGCATAAAGCTCTGTCATAGGGACAAAGGAATCAAGGGTGCCAAATCCCACCAGCTGCCAACATATCACCCTGAGGCCCTCGAATGATGAATGCAGAACCAGCAAATCTACCATACTTCCATCAAAGTTGATTTTGACAAACCCTGGAGGGGGGCTTCCAGGAAATGAAAACCATATGCCGGTTCGCTGCAGAAGCAGCAGGGGATCCCCAGAGGCCAGAGGAGTCAGAACTAACCGCTTGAAAAGCACGGGCGCAGTTCGCAGACAAAGATCTAATCTTCCACACAAGCCGATTTGAAGAAATAAAGTCTTTCGAGAAGATGAGCTGGTTCCTTGATATCCAAATCTGATAAGCCGTGACCACCCAAAGACCACGCTTATGTTGAGAGGCCCTCCGAAGATCATGAAAGAAGAGGGATCGCGGGAAACCAGAAGCATCCACTTTGCAAAAATAACCCATCAAGTGCCAAATTCGTCTAGCTCTATGGCATATGAAGATAGCATGATCCGTAGACTTATCCTCCAATCCACATAGAGAGCATATCGGCTGGATTGGCAGACCCCTACGAGAGAGCAGGGCACTCGTTGGAAGACAGTCCCATAGAAGCTTCCAAATAAAAAGTTTAACCCGGGGAAGAGTGGGAAGCGACCAAATTCAAGCAGCATCCCTCGTGCACTGGGGCTGAGGCCTGAAAATCTTCATAAGATCCATAGAAGGGGCCCTAGAAAGATAAGATCTCTGTCATAGCCTAACGTCAGCCGAGGGGCCAGAGGTAAGAGGAATCGAGAGAATCCGCCGAGAGAGCTCCTCATCGAAGAAACTGGTCACCATGGGGGTTTGCCAAGAGGGGGTATCTAATGAAATCAAATCCATAACTCTCAAATCAGTGGGGACGTCAATACTAATAAAAGAGGGCCACCGAGTAGAGGGAGCTCAGAGATCCAAGAATCCTGAATAACATCAATGGAATGACCATTTCCAATCATCCATGAGATATTCTTCAAGATAGAGTCACCATACTGACACACCTCCATCCAAAAAGAGGAACACCCCTGGGACGGCAATATGTGCACCCCGGACTTCCAATTACCATACTTCGCACGCATCAAAGAGCTCCATAGACATTGCGGCTCCAGAAGAAAACGCGATGCATGCCTGGCCAATAGAGCTTGATGCCTAACCATCAGAGACTGGATCCCGAGGCCATCTTCTTGAATTGGCATACAGATCATGTTCCAAGATAAAAGGTGAATACCGTGCCCATCTTGCATGGAGGCCCAAAGAAAATCTCTAAAATATCTCTCAATCCTCCTAAGATAGGTAATTAGGATTACCGTATTCGAAAGCAAATAAAGAGATTCCTTAACAGTCATTAATTGGATTAAAAGTTCAGTTTACGAAGGACCTTATCACTATTCATTCTAAAAGATATATGACAGTTTAAGAAGAAGGTCTCAATCAGAAAGATGAGTATGAGGATATGGAATTTCTTGATGTGGATGTTCTTCCTCCAGAGACCATAGTTACGTTCTCCATTGAGAGTTTACCTCTAAGGCAGCAAGATGCATCTATTTCAGATTTTAGTTTTGAAACCTCTAAATGTGACAAAAAAAAAAAAAAAAAAAAGATAAAACTAAGAATGGCAACGACACGGGGCGACCTCTTTCGGTCCCCATCCAAGTTGAAAAAAATCTTCTCATTTCTTGTCACATTAAGCCGTTATAATTAACGAAGCAAAAATGAAATACCTGATCGAATAAATAAGTACCCACTAGATACCTATTTGATTGTTTATACAAAAAATAAAATTATTTAATTAAACTTATAATTTACTAAAATTTTAAAAATACTAATAAAAAATTTTAACATCAGTGCAATTGCATAAAAAAAAAGAATAGATAAGAAAATTCAAACATATTTTACTAAGTTTTTTTAGTATATATTTTATTTATTTTAAATTTTTAAATATATATATATATATATATATATATATATTACATTAAAACTAATGAGAACAAACAAACGAGACAGAGCGGAGAATAGCGTCCCTGGCTTTAATTATTAATGATTGTTTATCCATTTTTTTTTAAAGCCATTTAGATCAAAAATTTTTCAACATGCTAGAAACGGTACCGATCATATACTAAACGAAAACAATTATTAACCCTAAATAAAACCTAGAAATAACTCGCATGCTGTCGGAGAATTCTGCAGTAAGCCAATCTCGGGTGCCAATTTTAATTTTCCAATATTATTGGACGGATTCGACAACCATTCACGTTCCCAACTGATTTGATGGCCTTCACAACTTTGTTCTGATTGAAAATTTCGTAGCCATCATTGGATTACATGAAGCTGCTGTATATGCGAATGCCATAGACTATAGTTCGTAAAACAGGATTGCCATTAGTAAGTTAACAGCTTGCGAGATCCCCCCTTCACCATTCATGCTATTAGGAGTGCAATGCATCAAGAACCTACCCTACATGGGAAAGTCTCCCTTCTAGTGTGGCCTGTGTTCATTAAGCATTGAAAAACCTTATGAAATTTGGATCCTTTTTCTCTTCAAGTAAGCACTCTGTCAATGCACTTATAAACCACCAAACTCTAAGGACTTTGTGACACTGTAGTTCTTGAATTGCATGCGAGAATCTTATAGAACTTAGAATTCTGCACCAAAAGAACCTGTTGAACATTCTTAAAAATTCCAAAATGTTCCTCAATATTTGATTGTGTTCCATCATCTTAGATTACCAGGACTAATCATATTGACCCCTTCTTTTGTCACAGAATATGAAAGGACACTGTTACAAATGCAAATTATTAATCACAGACCCAATTACCATGGAAAAGCAACCAACCTGCTGATGACCAGCTTCTGTCCACTTCTTGTTCCCTTGCTCAGTATCTTCCGACTGTGGATCACTACTGCTAAGAGTTCATGAGTCTTTCCATGACCAGCTGAACGATGGCAGGAGCATCAACGGTAACAGCAACTTTCACAGCTGGCTTATCGGACCACTCTGTGATTTCACCATACCTGGAATGTTTTGGCAAGCAAACCAGATCAAGTCAGAACATCTACAATTGTATGGTGCAAGCCTGTGAAATATCCAAATTTTCTTTACAAAGGACATGAAAACCCTTTTGTTTTCATCAATTTATAGGAAGAAAATCACTGTCAACACAATTATCTTTCATTAGAAGTAGCAATAGATGAATTTATTATGACAATGTGAACATAAATGCAGGACGTCACTCCATGTGTGCGCGCGCGTGAGAGAGAGAGAGAGAGAGAGAGTCGAAGTGTGGATCATGAAAATATAAGCAAGAATGCAGGACAGAATCTTTATGCAATGGGAATTATCTGTGTTCCATCTGTGCACAATAAAGAAGTACCCTCATGTAGGATTGACTTGCATTGATAGGAACTGAACAACAATCATAAAGAACAACAAGCCTTCTCCTCTCTTCATGCAGGTTGATGAACCTGTCTTGATTATTATCACGCAAATACACTCGTTGGACTTACAGATGAAACAAATTTATTTCGATAGAATAAGCAGTTTTATGCAAAATCGCAGGTGGTTTGATACCCCTTGGAATATTTAGATGTGTATTTAAGGTGTGCCAATGGTTAATAAGTGCTGATGCATTTTATAATATTAATGAATGCCCCAACATGACCAACATCGTTGGAGTTATTTCTTTTCAATGTTCAAGAAAAAACCAATTAGAATAATATTGATCTATATAAGATTTCCTTTTGCATTAAAATCATTTATAGAACTAACCATAGGCTGACTATGGTGTTTGTGATTAGATTTAGATTTGGACCTTAACCTTGCGAGGATGTTAAGGCTTAAATGAGAAGAATATAGGAAAGCCTGTGCTGATGTGTGCTTAATCCCACATCGATTGTGCATTGGTAGATTTTGGGCACTTCTATAAGGACAAGAAACCCAGATAACACCTTCCGATTGACCTTTTTGGTAACGTACTGGATTGTTATAACAGCTGCAATGCCCATCTTCATATTAAACTATGAACAAGTTCTAAAGATTTGTGTGAAGTGATAATATGTATTAGAATTTGATCATGTGATATGACAACTATATCGGTACTGTTTGAAATTCTGACAAACAAACAGAATTTTGTTGTTTTGGCTAAAATTTAATTAGTTTTGGCCAATCCAGATATGAAATTCATGGCTCTTATCTGGCTTGACAAAACCAGCAAACTTACATCTAGCATTTAGTAATGGGTTGAAGCATATTATTTTCCAGCTAATTCACGTCCTGCCACAGCTAGAAGCTACCTTTTCTGCAGTAGACGACCAGAATCTATCTCTTCATGATCTGATTTTTGCAGGGAAACTTTTTATAAGTTACAATTTAATGTTGAGTCACTTGAACAGAAGAGAAATCCTTGGCTGTTAATTTTGTAAGTCACACTAGCATTACGTGATTATTTGTCTCATCATTATCATTTATCATTTCACATCCAAATGAATATGACAACAAAAAAAAAATGGAATTTCATGCTTGCTTCTTTACCTTAATTATGAGAAAAATTTAACAGTGCCATTTGATTTGGTATCTATTGCAGTATTGTTACCTACATCACAACTACTATATCTGATATCCATGTAAACTCAAATAACCATGAAAATAGTTTAAGCAGAATGCTGATAAACGGACATAAGCACATGTCTGGAAAATGCACACTACAAAAAGCTTATACACTATTTAAATTTTATGATCATCTTCTATTATTGTTAAACATGCATACAGATTACACTACAATAAGCTTATACTCTATTTAAATTTCACAAGCATCTTCTATTATTGTTAAACATGCCTGTAATTAATTTCTAGATAGCAAAATTTGCAGACCTTTTCTTGGTGTTATCAAATATTGTAAGGCCTCTTGTGATGCCACTTGTTTGAACCCGTACAACACCTTCAGTATAAGTCAACAGTGATGGATAGACTGCTGCAAGAAGTGCTGTAGGGTCGTGAAGGTAGACAGCTGCATCCAAAAGGCATCCATTAATACATAACAACTGGTGCTACCTTTGCATCATTTCTCAATGATTTTCCCATCCACAACCTTTTGTTGAATAGGCTTCCTGATGATACGAAAAGTAAATCTCTAAGATCTTGCACAGGTATCGAGCAAATTTGCCTTGGGATTGTTCCAGCTTGTTTCGATCAGAGTCTGCAATGATAATAAAATGATAATATTCAATGAGAAAACAGATAATGCAGCACCATCAACTTTGAATGTCATTAATTTGCATGAATTTTAATAAAAAGGCCTGTCATAGCTAATTGTTTCCTTAGTTGTCAATAATTTATTCACAATGAGTTTGACATTAAATTTACGACCCTTAATTACAACTTATAGGGACTAAACAGGATATGCAAATGATTATACACTAAGGAGAAGAAATGAGGAAAAGCAGCAGGCTATATGGCGGCATATGCCCTGTGCGTTAGCAATACAGATTATTACAGTTATCCAATATTCAATTAATGCTCTGTGAAAGTAAGAACTCTGAATAAATGCTCAAGGCCAAACCATCTGCATCTAACATTAGGAGAACATAACTAATTTTTTTCTGTGAATTATAATTAAATGAATTTAATTTTGAAATATACTTGTTAAGAAGTAACTAGTGATAAGTAGAATCTTCAGTGCCTTATAGCAAGCAATTTCTCAAATTTGGTTACCATATCCAGAAAAGCAATTGAAAGATTTTGGATCATCCTTTCTTGCTAGATAGGCCATTTACATATGGTGAGCCAATAAGGACAGACTGAATAAGTAATCAACAGAGATGTGTTGAGAAGCTTTCATAGGTAGATGCACATGTTTTTCATCACAGAGGAGCGTTGTATGGCGAAACAAAATGAATTCATGATCAGGTTGCCAAAGAGATTCCAAACATTTATAAGTAAAACAACAAATACATTTTTGGACTCTTTACATGTTATAAAGAGTTATCATATGATCTTATGTTAAAAATCTACAAGTATGAATAAATTTATCTTTCAAAGTCTTTGACAAGTGTAGTCCAAGGAAAAACCAACAGAATATTTTCCTGATGGGTGAAAGAAAATGTTTTAAATTTGACAGCTTAAACATTACATGTGGACAATTAAAAAACAAGAATACTTGATTTGAAAGTTTACCTGTCAGAACAACTTGATGTGTTACATTTATTCCCACAGCCAAAATATCAGCTCCACTAGTGAACACAATATCAGCAGCATCTGGATCGCCAAATATCTGCTTATCCATTTACAGAAACAAAGATAAGATGATGGGCTGCCCTTTTTTTTTCTCTTTTTAATATCAACTTTTGGCAAAAAGCAAGAATATTTTACGGTCATATTGCTACTTCATAGGATGGCAAAATTAGAACAGAACTTTTATTTACAGAACACATGTCCTAAGATATACAGCTGAAACTGAGCAAATATTGGCTACAGAAAACAGCACATAAAAGTCCATTTAATCTAAACAAGTTATTTTGGCATATATTGCTTCAGTCAAACAAGCATAGAATTCATATGACACATCATACTTAGAAGATGATGGCAGGAACATTGTTTGCTTATCTTCATAATGATAGAAATGCGCTGTCTTGCATATAAGTGTAACCATCCTCTTGATGGTATTTTAAAGAAAATTCTTCACTTCAACATATCTCTTAAATTGAATCTTAAAGGCACAATGAATTCTATAAAATGAAATTTTTTGTACACTCAGAAAACAAAAGCTAAGCTGGACTAGTATTCCAACAAATATACGACTTCACATGTCACCTTAGCTTTAAGCTGTCAGAGTCACACTCTTCTGTTTCTTCTGTACAAGATCTTATAGTCTAATTTCTTGAAGAAAGCCAAAAGGAAAACTGACAATTTAATATATTCCTATGTGCAACTTAGAAGGGACAACTGTGAAATGCCCCGAGTGCATGATAAATATCAATGACATTTTTGAGTTTACTAGACAAAGTTGAATAAACTACCATTCTGATATGCAAATATTATGCAATAATATAATTATGAATGAGTTCTTGCAAATATTTGAAAGCGAAGGAAGGCAATCACATCAAATTATGGAAAAATCTAAAGTTACACCAACCACAGATGCATGCATCATATGAATAAATGTACCAAAGCAACCAGGACATAGATTAGGCATACATTAGCCTCTGCTGCCGGATTGACATTTCCATTCACTGAAAATGCACCACCAAGAAGAACAATTTGCCCTATCTTTTTGGGAAATGCAGGATCAAGTTGAATAGCCTGACTCAAACAGAGAAGAGCTTAAAAAATTTAGCTAGAGAGAGTATATTCAGAGTTATGCAGAATATAAATCACTAAGCAACCAACCGACCAAGGCAACATTTGTAAGTGGGCCAAGTGCAACCACAGTAACTTTTCCAGGATCAAGATTCGCCTGTTCAACCAGAAAAGCAGCAGCTGACTGATCAATGGGCTTTCCCTTGGGTGGAGGAAAGTTCTGGTTTCCAAGTCCATCCGCACCATGTACAAAATCAGCAATTCGAAGCTTTGTACCTTTCTTTACACATTTGGAAAAAAAAAGCAATGGTTTTCAAAACTTTAACTGATGTCATGATGAACAATTTCTTGAAAAAAAAAGGTATCAGCGACAGAGAAATGATTAACTTCACGCTCACATGGGTAGGTGCACAGGCATAAAAAGAAATACTCTTTGATACATTCCTGTTGGTAGGTCCATTGAAGGAAACACACCTACCTTACTGTTGATGTTCATGTGCATGCATCAACAAAACTGAAACCTAGCTTGTTCATGAAAATGAAATCGAAAAACCTGAGTGTCAATATGGTCTAAATATGCAACTGAAAAAAACATGCAGGTAACTTCATCCACTCTTATAAGTCAAAGAACTGCTTTTTAAACTAGTCAAACCAAGAGAATTTGACCAGAATTCAAGAAATATTGACAAATTTTTGCTTCAAGGAACCCCACAGAACCTTTTCTGTTCAAGAGTTCACAATATAGATGGATTTGAATATACATAACAACTTGGCATGTACACATATCCTACTGTGGATGTACAAATGTACACATTGCTACAGTCAATACTAGTTTCAGCTGTTTTAATAAATATCACTAATTAAGCACAATAATTTGATCTAGATCAAGAAAGAAGAGAAAGATCAACAAGTAGTCTTCCAGAAATAACCATAATGTAATAATATATTGATCCTACATACCATGATTGTCACATGAGATCCCTCGGCCACTGGAATATCTGTCCGCTCTGCGATCTCCAACTAAACCAATTGGAAAGAAATGAAGAGAAGCAAATGAAATTCATAATTATCAATATCATATGTACCTATTTAAATGTACCAAAGAAATACACCAAATAAATTATAAAGAACGATTATTATTAAAAATTGATAGAGAACATTTTTAAAACAGAATAAAGGGTCTATATTTAGTGTTGAAACTTTCTAAAAAGAAGCAAATAGTCTAAGAATACACTAGATAGCACTCGTCTCAAAAGATATACTAGCCAGCAGGTTATAATCTCATTTACACAAATATGCAGAGCATATGGTCTTTAATTGCATTAACAAGGTACCAATCTCTTCAGCAACTCTCTCTATTGCCAGCATGATGTCTTATTTTCCTAGTTTTAAGTCAGTGACTTAGCTCCTTCTTTACCATTTTTGCAGAACTGTAAGAATGTAGTAATGTAAATATTCGCACCATCCATCTGCTACAGTAACTATTACTATGGTGTTGTTATATCAGCACTTCTCATTGTTATCCTATGTTACTAATAATTATACAGCACGTGTGCAATGCAGAATCATATAAAATTGGTACCAAGTGCCCCCAATTTATACTTGGTTAGGTTTGGTTTGTTTGTGAAGCTAAGAAAAACAAAGAAGAAACAGTCAGTTGTAATTAACTCCCATACACCAACACAGATCATGGGATGATTTACCAGCTTAAGTACCTATCATCAAACTACATCCCTTATGGCAATCTACTGTAAAACTGCAATGCCCAGCCCCTGCATTCTGTGCGTACATGCATCTACCTCAGCCCCTACATAGTGGAACTAAAGGGCCCAGCCCCTATGTCATTAAATTACAGATCTCGTAAATATCAAAACTTTCCATGGTATCAAATATAAACCATATCCATCAAGATTAGAAAATCTCATATCCCATGGCTGAAAAGTTCAGCCACGTGGTTGTATCATATGGTGGAGAGATAGCATCCTTTCTCACATGATTATTGAGAATGATGCTTTGGTGGTCATACTTTGAGAGCTTTCACTGCCATTTGAATCAAATACTACATCAGATTCTTCTCTCAAGCCAGCAATTTGGTTATCTTTATTAAATAATGCAGTTCCATATGTAACAGAAAATATTCATACTCTCTTCTACTTGGGTCAACACCCTCAAGAAGAAGAAGAAGAAGAATCTCCAGTATCCAGAAGAGCTATTCATCAATTTTCCAAATCAAATCCACAAGCAGAAAAGATGAATCATGTGAGAGGTAAATTACCAAATGCAACGCATTTCTTGTGGCCAGCGTCGTGTAGACATTCCCATAAATCGTCGTCAGCCCAATCACCTCTATCTCCGGCGAGTTCAGCGCCACGAATATCGCCATCGCGTCATCTGAACACAGATTCACACACAAAAAAAAAAAAAAATCAAAAATTCAAACATGAGGAAAAAAAAATCAAGTAGAGCAAACCAAACAAAACGCATAAACAATAGATTGGAAGCAATAAACTACGTTTTTTCGATCATTTTTGGTGATTAGGGTTCGCGTTTTACCAATTCCGGGATCGGTATCAATGATGATCTTCTTCTTCTCGGCTTCACCCATGGCCGTCGCACAGCTCAGAAAGCACAAGCAGACAATAATGGAGGAGCGTTTCACCTGCTTTTCTCTTCTGGTTCTTGACGTTAACGTAACCACCGAACAACCCCACAGCGCTTAAAAGTAGTCGGCACTGGCACGGCAACGAGTTACCACCGTCCATTCCCTGTCATACCAATCGTTCCGGCCGTCCAAAGTGGATCGGATCTCCAGATGGACGGTCTAGACCTCTGGGATCCACGTCCTCCCGCACTGGGGGAAAGAACGCTGCACCAAATCCCGAAGGGCCCCCTCCTCAAATAAAATAATAATAATGATAATAAAATGCTATCACGGATTCGTCTCCTTGATAGCATGGACTGGGATTTTGGAAGAGCGGAAGGAGACGCCATGAACCGACGTTCGAAGTAGGGGTGGACGAGCTCGGAAGAACTCTGGGGAAGATGTCTGAGGCGAAGAAGGAGCCCGGTCCGAGGAGTCCATGGAAGGAGCACAATGTCCATGGAAAAAGCAGCTCTTCCTCCTCCTTTTGGCTCTGCGGAAGCCCCCGGCGGGGACTGCTTCGGCTTTATTCTATCGAATTCCTATGCTAGATATTCGATTTGGAGATCGAAATCCTTTCAAAGTGCCCTTAGATCGGCCCCTTCCGGTCTCAAGAACACTGGCCTCCAAAAATTTCGGCAAAAGGTTCCAGATTCCCGTGCTCTCAGAAGAATGGGTCGAAACCTAGCTTGGAAACATCCAAACAGCCCAAATCGAAAAAGCTCTCCAAGCCCAGAACACCTGATCTACTTCAGACGTGGAATAGGAGGAAACCAAGCTCCGACGAGCGGGGTCGGAGCACCGGCTATGCATCAGATGGTAAAAATTCTTGCCCTGAGGTCAGTTTTGACTTTTGAGGGAAAGGTTGGGATTTTGAATGCGTTGAGATCTGGAGCTTGTCTGGCTTCCACCCCGGAGAGAGCTCTTCGTGGTTTAGCTCTTGAGGTGGTCTGGTCTGGGAGGTGAAGGGGCCACAACGCGTCCAATTCAGGCCATCTCACCAGAGGTCCCCTTTGGGTTCTCTGTCACCTCCAAGCCTGCCCGGTTTGCTGCCGGCTATGTGATCGCTAGAGTCTACGACCGGAGGAAATGTTGGCTGAGAAGCATACTCACTGTCGGTGGAGGTGCACGGAGGTCGCCGAGAATTAAGAGAATGTGAATTCCGGCCTTGGCAGTCGTTTCAGTTCCATCTTTGGAGTTCAGCCGTCGTTTTGCAGCGCTGAAGCTTCTGTGAATTGGCTTCTCTCTTCATGTGAGTAGGGAGAAGAGGATGTGCTGAAAAATGGCTTGGTTCCCACAAAGGTGCCTTCCTTTGGGGACTTTGTTCATCTCTTGCTAATTCTAATTCTATGGAATCGCCAGAGCTTGGAGGCCAGCTGGGTCTCAACTTGCCTGTCCTTGAAACAACACCATTATCTGGTTTAGCTTTCGGATAACTTCTCCTACCGGAAGTGGCGTGAGTCCTCTTTCTATGATTTTAGAAAGGGTTGCGACATCTTCTAAATGTAAGCTTCCTAAGCCTAACAGAGGAGGAGGAAAATACTTGGTTCTGCCTTTGAGGCTTCATCTATCTCTGGGGAATCCTGGGTCGAAGGCGATGTTATTTCCATACCGTCGTCCTTTTTGAGCTCGGGAAAACAACGTGGTTTGCTTGCATTTTGATGACGCTCGATAACAAATGCTGAAGGCTCCATGAAGTTGTCAATGAAGCTCTTCCTCGTAGAAACACCTGCAAGAAGTCTTAGGGTCAGGGTCAAAGATGGCTCTGGCAAGGACCCTTCGATGGATAGGTTAGTAAATGGATCACAGCCATAAGCTTGAAAAAGCTCGTAAAGAGAGGGCTCAGAGGTTGGAATGTTCTTCGAGTGTTTTTAATGTATTAGGTGTCTTCAGAATGACTTACCTTGCCCGTGATCCCTCTTACCCTTTTAAGGATCCTTGATTTTCATCTAGGGATCGGCCACGTGAAATTTCGTAGGGAAGAATGTCTACTAAACTCATGACGATTTCGTAAGTTTGGAGACGATTGATGGGTCTGATCTTGTCGGACACACAGGCCAGTTAGTTGGTGGGCCTAGTCTTGTCGGATACACAGGCCAGTTGGTTGGTGGGCTTGATCTTGTCAGACATACGGGCCAGTTGGTTGGTGGGCCTGGTCCCATCGAGCGCATGGAACAGGTGGTAGATGGGCCTGGTCCCATCGAGCGCGTGGGACAAGCGGCAGGCGCGGCTAGCTCACATGGAGGGCTATGTAGGCACCGAGAATCGTCCGTTGGTTGATGTGGGGGTCGGTGTAGTGGCCGGTCGTTGAGGCTGATCCTGGGTGAGGGCCGCCTCGAGGAAGGGTCGCCTTGGAGGAGCGAGGCCGCTTTGAAGAGCAGGGGCCACCGAGGACCGCCTTGGAGGAGCAGAGCCGCTGAAGAGCGGGGCCGCTTTGGAGAGCAAGGGCCGTCAAGGGCCGCCTTGGAGGAGCGGAGCCGCTGAAGAGCGGGGCCGCTTTAGAGAGCAGGAGGCACAGAGAACCACCTTGGAGGAGCGGGGCTGCTGAAGAGCAGGGTCGTTTTAGAGAGCAGAGGCCGCCGAGGACCGCCTTAAAGGAGCGGGGCCGCTGAAGAGCAGGACCGCTTTGGAGAGCAGGGGCCGCCGAGGGCTGCCTTGAAGGAACGGGGGCGCTGAAGAGCGGGACCGCTTTGGTTGGCTTCCGCCGTCAGTCAGCTCTGCTGTTAACGCTTACGTGGCGTTACCAGCCACATTGGATGCCCCCCGCTCCTGAGCTCGAGGGACCATGCATTCGCTGACTCTTGGGCGAAAGGAGCACAAAAATTTATCATCATTGCTGGCTTTGTGCCATTAATCGTTGGAGGTGGGGGCGCGCCTCACCGAGGCGATGTCGCTCTCGAAGGATGAAAAAATCGGGTGCCATCATTAAGCCATCACTCCCCACATTCTATTATTGGCCACGGATCCCGCTTCCTGCATGGAACCGAGGCGCCATATCTCGGGCGAAGGGGGAGTTATCGATAGCTGGAGGCTGGTCGGGGCCCAAGCTCAGGAGACTGAGATGATCGGCAAAGTTCTCGCGGTTGACGTCGACCGCAATGAATGGAAGGCCCGGTTCAAGAGGCCGAGGGGAAGGCGGCGGCCAAACTAAACCAGAACCTGGCAGTTGAGGACAAGCTGGCGATACTTGCGAGAGGCTAGAGTTGGCCGAAGGCAAGGTCGACGTGCTAATTCAGAAGCTCGGTCACGTCGGGGACTGGGCCGAGACGGCGAAAGCCAATGCCCTCGCCGCCGAGGAGAGGGCCGCTTTGACGGAGTTGGATGCTCAGGCGGCCGAAGTGAGGAGGGCCGACGCCGAGGCTCGAGCCCAGCGTGCCAAGGCCTAGGCTCAGAACGCCATCGAGCAGCTCAAAAGCTCCTTGGCGTTCAAGCAGGAGGTGACAGAGGCTAGTCTCGATGCCTATGCCCAAGGCTTTGAACACTGCAAGGAGAAAGTCGCCCAAGTCTTCGGGCTCGAAGACCTCAGCACCATCCAGCCTGGGGACCTGGATGATGAGGAGTTGGGCAAGGACGAGGCCGACGAAGGTTCGGGGCCGGCCGAGGCATAGATACCTAGGCTTTTCTTTTGTTGCTTTTTCTTTTTGCTTGTAAACGACAGTGAGTCGATCTTCTGTAATCCTTTAGATCATCAATCAAAAGAGAAATTTTTGCCCCAAGTGTGTAATGTCACTTAGCTGTTATAGTTGTCTCGTCCATTTGTGATGTCAGATCGGTTTGCTGAGGAACGCTTAAGTAGGCTTGGGGGTTCTTTAGAGCCGCCTTAGGGGTTTCATGTGCCGGTCCGAGTGGCGACTCGAGCGGGTACGGAGCTGTCAGAATCTTAATCCGCCTCGAAGGCATCTCCATGCCAGACCGAGTGGTGATCCGTTAGCCGCGATGCCATCGAGCTCCTTTAGAACCATCTCGGAGGTTTGTGTGCCGGTCCGAGGGGCGACTCGAGCGGGTACGGAGCTGTCAGGGTCTTAAACCGCCTCGGAGGTATCTTCATGCCGGACTGAGTGGTGATCTGTTAGCCGCGATGCTACCGAGCTCTTTTAGAACTACCTTGAGGGTTTGTGTGCCGATCCGAGAGGCGACTCGAGCGGGTATGGAGCTATCAGGATTTTGAACCGCCTCAGTGGCATCTCCATGCCGGACCGAATGGTGACCCGTTAGCCGCGATGCCACCGAGCTCCTTTAGAACCGCCTTGGGGGTTTGTGTGCCGGCCCGAGGGACGACTCGAGCAGGTACGAAGCTATCAGGGTCTTGAACCGCCTCGAAAACATCTTCATGCCGGACCGAGTGTTGATCCGTTAACCGCGATGCCGCTGAGCTTCTTTAGAACCACCTCGGGGATTTATGTACCGGCCCGAGGGATGACTCGAGCGGGTACGGAGTTGTCAAGGTCTTGAACCGCCTCGGGAGCATCTCTATGTCGGACCGAGTGGTGACCTGTTAACCTGATGCCGTCGAGCTCCTTTAGAACCACCTCGGGGGTTCGTGTGCCGGCTCAAGGGATGACTCGAGTGGTACATAGCTGTCAGGGTCTTGAACCGCCTCGGAGGCATCTTCATGCTGAACCGAGTGGTGACCCGTTAGCCGCAATGCCGCCGAGCTCCTTTAGAACCACCTTGGGGGTTTGTGTGCCGGTCCGAGGGGCGATTCAAGCGGGTACGGAGCTATCAGAGTTTTGAACCGCCTCGAGAGTATCTTCATGCCGGATCGAGTGGTAACCCGTTAATCGTGATGCCGCCGAGCTCCTTTAGAACAATCTCGGGGGTTTGTGTGCTGGCCTGAGGGGCGACTCGAGTGGGTACGGAGCTGTCAGGGTCTTGAACCGCCTCGAGGGTATCTCCATGCCGGATCGAGTGGTGATTCGTTAGCCGTGATGTCGTTGAGCTTCTTTAGAACTGCCTCGGGGGTTTATGTGCCAGCCTGAGGAGTGATTCGAACGGGTACGAAGCTATTAGGGTCTTGAACTGCCTCAAGGACATTTCTATGTCGGACCGAGTAGTGACCCATTAGCCGCGATGCGGTCGAGCTCCTTTAGAACCGCCTTGGGGGTTCGTGTGCTGGTCCGAAGGGCGACTTGAGTGGATACAGAGCTGTCAGGGTCTTAAACCGCCTCAGGGACATCTTCATACCGGACCGAGTGGTGACCCGTTAGCCGCGATGCCGTCGAGCTCCTTTAGAACCGCCTCAGATATTGTGTGCCGGCTCGAGGGGCGACTCAAGCGGGTATGGAGCTGTCAGGGTCTTGAACCGCATCGAGAGCATCTCCATGCTAGACCGAGTGGTGACCCATTAGCCTCGATGCCGCCGAGCTCCTTTAGTCGCCAGATCCTCAGCTCCGGAGATGAGTCAAATGTAAAAATTGGGAATTCCTTTTATTATCATTAGCCGAAGGGGTACATCATTGATAATATGGGCAGAGATTGTTCGCATTCCAGGTATGTGGGATGGGCCGCCCGCCAAGTTCTTCGATCCGGTATGCTTCTCGGTGAAGTGCCTCGGTGATGCGGTAAGGACCCTCCCAGTTTGGAGACAGTTTGCCCCACTCCGTTGGCTTGGATACTTCGGCCTTTTTGAGGACCAGATTTCCGGGACGGAACATCTTGAGATGGACCCAGGCGTTGTAGTACTTGGTTGCTTGCTGGCGGAACGTGGCCATTCTGAGCCGCGCTCGGTCGCGCGCCTCGTCAATGAAGTCGAGTTTGACTCTCAGCTGGGTGGGGTTGTCTTCTTTGTTGTATGACTCCATTCGGGGGCTTGGTAGGCCGATTTTGACAAAGATGACCGCTTTGAATCCGAAGACAAGACTAAAGGGGGTCTCTCCCGTCGGGCCTGAGGAGTTGTGTGATACGCGCACAACACGCTTGAGAGCTCCTCCACCCATCTGCCCCTAGACCCATTCAATCGGGTTCTAAGTCCCCGGAGGATGGTCCGATTCATGATCTCGGCTTTTCCATTGGTTTGTGAGTGACCGACAGAGGTAAACTGGTGGCGGATGTTCAACTCAGCGCAGAAAGTCCTGAATGTGGCATTGTCGAACTGTCGGCCGTTGTCGGTGGCGTGAGGCAACCCGAACCGGCATATAATAGACTTCTAAAAGAAGGATTTGACTTTGCTCTCGGTGATCTTAGCCAGTCCCTCGACCTCAACCCACTTGGTGAAGAGCAGGGCTGCTTTGGAGAGCAGGGGCCGCTGAGGGCCACCTTGAAGGAGCGGGGCTGCCGAAGAGCGAGGCCGCTTTGGAGAGCAAGGGCTGCCGAGGAGGAACGGAGCCGCTGAAGAGCAGGACCGCTTTGAAGAGCAAAGGCCGTTGAAGAGCGGGGCTGCTTTGGTTGACCCCCGCTGTCAGTCAGCTCTGTTGTTAACGCCTACGTGGCGCTACCAGCCACATCACATTTTATATGGATTCAATGGTGGAGCTTCTTGGAGCCAAAATCTTGTTGCCAAAACTGAAAACTAATAAGGTAAACAATCCTTCAGCATCATGGTCACATTTTCAAACTCTCTGGTTTAAATTCAGTTCAGAAGGCCCCCATGCAATGGGACCTCTGCAGCGAAAGAGCCTTGTTTTCAAAGATGGGTTTGCCAGGTTCACAGACACGGTGAGAAGGATAATCGGTAGGATTTTCGAGATGGATGCGTTGGATTGCTGTCAGTGGCTTTCAAATGATGAGGATAATTTCAACTGTCATAGAGAAGATAAAGTGGAGCCAGTGTTTGATCTTAGATTTGAGCCAAATAAGAGCTCTTTCTGGATTAATTTCATATGCACAATCCTTTAGTGGAGAGGGGGTTGAGTTGGTCTCTTCTGGTGATTGTGATTGGACCCTTTTCTACAAAAACTATTTGTTCAAATTGTGATATTTTCTTTTGTATCGTATACTTTGACTTGGATTATACCATTAGAATTTTAGGTGGAATTTACCACAGGCAACTCCAGCTGAAATTTATATTTCTAATCATCCAAGGTATGATTTTATCTACTTCTTTGTTGTGGGCCATATTTACTTCTGTAAGTTCAGCATACTTACTTGTGAATCTGCCTTTGCTGAAGTTAAGCAACCACAACAGGCTTTGCAGGTGACCCTAGTATCTTCATGAGATGATAGATTTGTTGCTTATCTTCCATCAAGAACTGTCAGCCAATCTTACTTTCTGGGAGGACAAGCATATGCAAAAGATTATTTTGATTTTCTCTAGTAACAGCTAGAAGTATTCTGTTTTTATAAACTAACTGAAGGTTCATATCATTTTCATAATTTTTATTGTGAGAACTACTGTAACTCTTTTGGAGTTGAGGTGGTGTTTGATGCAACATTCCAACTGTTGTTGAAACAAAGCCTTCTTAGAGTGTTTGAAAGAGCTTTCTAGAACATTTTATCATTGGTGTTTACGCAAGATTTAAGTGGCGAATTTGACAATACTCTTCTTATGTGATAAAAACATGTTAATCTTATTTTAATCTGCTTTGGAAAGAGAGGTATTGCTTACGTTGGGTCATGGGCAACACCTTAGAGATGCACCTTCATAGTGAAATGCACCTTCATAGTGAGAATTTTAATGGAAGTCACAGTTTCCACATGCATACAAGTGATTCCATCAAATGCATGCTCACCAAATTACTTTGACAGATATACTGCGCAAATATCATCTCAATTACTACGTTGGCTAGCATATGCGAGTGATATGTAATATTTTTGTTCTTGGCAAAACTTAAAAAAAACATGGCTGGTAGACTTTTTTTTTTTTGTGTGTAAGGGTTTTGTCACTACAGCCATGCCAGATTCCTTCTAGTGAATAGTCTAGTTCCCATCTATGTTTTTTGTATTTTAATCTTAAAAAATCATTTCAAGTATAATGTCCAAAAATATATTTGTAAGATTGCTTTTGTCTCTTCTTTTTATGTTTGTATGAGGCTATGAGCACGCATCCTAATTCTCTACATGAGTAAGAGTTGGAAATTTATGTTTATCAATATTTATATGCATCTTGTTCAGAAATAGCTTCATATCGTTTCCTAGTTTCTCTGGCTACGAATAACCCAACCTGCATCTCCAAAAGATGCATATAAGTTATAGCTTTACTTCCTCTTTCTATCTTTTAAAGAATTAGATCTGTGCAATACAAATATGTTTGTTAAAATAGCTTCTTTGTTGCTCGAAAAGAAAATACACCAGCTGATTTGCTGCTTTATGAAACTTCTTGCTAGCTCCTGTCTATATTGCATGGATAACAGGTGTTTGCCACATATTATTGAGTTCCCCATTTTGAAGAAGTCTGAAAGAATCGGACTTGAAATTTTGAACCCAAAAATTAAGTTGCATAGGTTATGTTTGGCTCTATCTTTCTGATCTTGTGCTTATACTATAATTTTCCACAAGGATGTGAAGAGAACAAGTTCCATTAGTAAATAAAGGCCACTGAACTGGAGGAGGAAAAAAAAAAAAAAAAACTGCTACCACATTCTTAACTAAGCCATCTGCCATACCATGTTGGCTCCTGATGTACATGATCATCCACCATATTCATCATGATTCATGGCTTAAATAATTGTGTTGAAGTTGTCTATAAATCACCACAGCCAAAATGTACTGTCATCCAAGAGAGTTTTCTTTGTTCAGTTCTACTCAACCAGTATAAACTATAAAGAGTTAGACAAGGACAATTTTAAATAAAACATTTGACCTGTGCCCTCAATTCCTTTTTCTTCTGAGGTATGGAGAATCTAAATCCCTGCTTAATGTTAAACACTATCATTCCCAGCAATGCCAGTAATAAATGTCGAGCTGATAAGGCACTGCTTTAGGAAAGGTCTGTCTGGTCACAACATTATTGTTCTCATTTACTGTTACAACTAATTTCCATGACTTTTATTGGCATCCGAATCTTTCATTCTTAGTTTTTAATTCAAATTTAGGATTATTGTCATATTTTATAACAGACTGTAAAGATTTCTTGGGAGTTTGGGCTTTAATAGAAAGGAATCCGAGATATAATGCTGAGTTTTCAGAATTATGTATGATCTTCTTTACAGATCCTCCCTTATTCTTCTTTTTTTTTTTTTTGAAAAAAAAAAGAAGAATATGCTTTTATATTGTCTGGGGATTTGTCTTCACAAGGTATCAAGATGCCTTTATATAATGGTTTATACCATGTGGCAAGCATGGTGTATGTGGAATGCACATGATGAAATTATTGGGCCTTGAATGTGGAATGCACATGCATATGGTGCTGCATATATGCACATTGCACGCCTCTTGCAATGCTGTCTCATTCCAAGACATTGTTCTATAGAATGACTTTGGAAGCAGCACCACAAGCAATCTCATTGTAGATGGACTGGAATATATGCAGAAAAACAAGCAAATCAGAATCCTGTAACCACTAACGTTCTTCATACTGGAATGGTGAGCCTGCAATGCATACTCTATAAAAAGGTAATCTTTCATGTGATCATGATATAGAAGTGCAGAAATAGTGCTAGAGCTTATTTACTTGCCATTACTTCTTCAGCTATGCACTTAATAAGATATCTATGTTAATAACCAATAGATCCTAGTTTGGATGTACCAAAGAATCACAATCATTGTTATTTCCAGAAAATAAAAAAAGTTATAAATTCATAAACTCTGGATGTATGAGATATTAGAATAAATTCCAAATTCATAATATTGAAACTCAATTTAAATTTCTAAACCCTTCTCATCTTCTATCGCATATTAAGATCATTTTTGACTCCCTATATCACTTGAGACCAAACAACTTCTCGAAGACAGAGAAGAGCAAAAAGAAATGAATTTGAAAGTAAAAACCTATAATACATAAAAAAATAGTCTCACATCGAATGAAAAAGAAAAGATTTAAAACTTAAGTTTTCATGCTATCAATTAACCTTCACTTAAGCTTTTAGAGTCATGTGGTTTCGACTCACTAATAGATTAATTAGACAAACATATAGGCTTAGAATTAATTTATACCTAATTCAGCAACCACTTTATTTGGATCTGAATTTGAAATCTAAAGTAACATTTAGTGATTATATTAGGTAGAAATCCAATGAAAGTCTACGCCGATAAGTGTTTAGTTTTACATTGGTTATACAATGAAAAGATTATGCATGCCTATATAAGATTAGAAAGTCTAAATAATATTTTTATTTTATTTTTTGAATAAGATCCTAAATTGTGACGAGTGATATAGAGTGGACCTAGTTTATGATTAACAAAGAATATTGTAGGCGAGCTCTATGCATTTATGTTCATATTCATTGAATTTGGATGAAAATTTAGTTGTGAATCTTTGGATTAATAAGAATGTTATAATTTAAAAATGAAGTATGTGAAAGTTTATGTTGAGCAGTTGTATATCGAAAAGACTCTAAGGTAGTGTTTGATAGCCCAAAAGCTATCCCTCTGGCATTTATCCAGGGGATAGCTGAGGGAATAAGCATTTTTTTAAAATTACAAGTCTGCCATCAAGGGATAACTTTAGTTGTTCCTGGGTTCCCTAGGGAATAAGTTCAGGGGATAACCCATGGTTAAAATTTTTTTAGACCTATCCCTTCTAACTATAGCATTTGGGAATAAGAAGGGATATCCAGGGGATATCCTTCCTTATCCCCCATATCAAACACTGCTTAAATGTTTATTCAAGCTCAACAAGCTTAAATAATATTATATATATATTTTATTCTTTGGTGAGGTTCTGGTTCTACAAATTCTATTACAAGTCATGGTGTTTTATGAATCATTGGATTGTGCTTTGTCACTACGATCCTTCAAATTTATGAACAGGGTGCAATATGGCTTGCTTCCGAGGCTTCTTGACCTGGATGCAAAACAAAAATGTCTGAGCAATCAATTCCCTCAACTGAAGTCATCCCAGGCTGTGATTCTTCCATGGTCTTTATTTCATAACAGTTTTAAGTCAGCTATCGCTGGGATGGCCATTAATCTGATGGTTGGAGTTGGAATGGGTCAGCCGTTTACCAACTGAATGGCTAAATTGGTATTCCAGACGCAACTAGACTTTCCTCTCTTCTGAACTTAGGTTTTTCCAAAGACTGGAGCTGTTAGCAATCATTAGTCAGAGTCTATGGCACTATCTCATGAACGACTTGACTTTTTATATGGAGATAAATCCTTGGACCCTTTTGTCAAGCATGCCTTGTTGCATCATTTGGTACGTCATTCAGGAGTCAGCAATTAAAAAACTCCTTGCATTGCATCAGGGGGTCATCATTCAGCTGCATGCAAGCGTCGAAGCGTTGGAGTGACTCCAAAAGGATGCATGCCTTCACCGAAAGGAAGCGCATTTCAGAATCTTTCTGGCATGATTAAAAATCAAAAGCATACCCTGATGTGATTAGTGATCCCCTTGTTGCTTTACTTCTTTTTTTGATTTACTTAATGGAGCCCAAAATTAAAAAGAAAAAAAAAAAAAAAAAAAAACTGAAGGCGCTTCTGGTGGACTTTATGAAAATTTTAGGTTTACATATAAAAAATTTAAAAACATAAATAATAATTCAAATTTATTATTATTCATATATTATATTTAATTTATAAAAAATCTACTAGCTATAATCTCAAGAGCACAATTATCTTCTTATGTATATTACAACCCCCCGCCCAAGTAGAAACAATAATCTTCTGACTTTCTATATAAAATTAAAATTATTTAAATAAAATATAAAAAATTAATTGAAAATTATTAAATTCTTTTCATTAAGAAACTTAAACAATAAGAATCTATATCTTCGTACCATATATTGATACATAATAATAATCTTACATTAAGATCTAAGACTCCTCTAATCTAATAGAATTATTATTTGGCCTATCCGTTTTCAAATGGAATGGGTTCTCCGCATGACACCTTCTGATCCTTAACAAATTCATTGTTGCAATGTTGCATTGTTGACATGTGAAATTTGTTATTATTAATGTATTCTTTCAAGACTTGGGATGCCCATGTCCTGCATGACTAGGTCCAATGCTGTTGGCTGGTGGGGTAGGCACCGTTGAGATAATGAGCAAGTGACATGTGTCTAGCCGTTTAAAACCTCTGGAAGCCATCATTTTTATTTTTATTTTATTTTTACATGCAACAGAACGTTTGATAGCAAGTAATCTATTGGTAATTTAAAAGAACCCTATCAGATAGCTATGCTTCGTATGTATTTGAATAGTAACATATTTTGCAACGATAATCTGGATTATCTCTAATTAATATTATCTTAGATAAAAATATTATCTCTAATTAATATTATCTTAGATAAAAATGGTTATTCATATTATCAGAAATGTAGTAGTCTAATAAATTATTTTTTAAATAAAATTATCTTTTTTTTATCGTTCTCTACTTGCATCCTCTTCTACTGATTTAGCTAGAACCTTCATGTCAAAGATCTCGAGCCATACCCTCCTCTTTTTCAAAGTCTAGCCGCATATCTTTGCGCCATGACATGCCGCGCAATTATATTATTTAAAATAATTTTTTAAAATATTATTATTTATAAATATATTTTTAATTAAATATATAGTAATATATAAATTTTTAATAAATTAATTTAAAAATATTTTAAAAATTTGATGTTATATGACTGATAATCAGTAGTAATCAATATTACTATTGCATTAGTTGTGTATATCAAGTATAGTAATTAATATTATTGATAATTTATTAAGTAATAATTTATTTTATAAAATAATTTATATTATCATTAAGAGTTATTGGCAATGCATCAACCCAAGGTAAGAAGTTTCAATTCAGCCCTATCTTTCTCCTCCCCACAAGCCCAAGACCAAGCCCAAGCCCATGCGTGCAATCGCATGACCATGCTTCATTTTAGAGAAACCATGGCGTACTTTTTACCTCTCCCTTGGCATGATGTTGGTTCGAACATTATGAGTTGTCTTCCACAAGAAACTTTGAAAAGTTTGGGTGACCAGCTCAGGCTATGATAGCTGACAATGCTAATAAGTTAAAGTATGTAAATAGGCTCAATTAAAGTGGACCCTTGACTGATTGAACTGGAAAAGGTCTGGCCAATAAAGCTTTGTGCAGTGGTCGTACGCTTCACGCTCTCCGACGAATATATAGAATCAATTCAATCCGCCTCAAAGTAAATGTTAACTTTGACTGAAATCAATTAATTTAGCAATTTAGCTATTCGTTGTATGGGTTTATGAAGTCAATCATTTGCAACTTAAAAAAATAGAATCAGAAAGCCGGCCTTGGATTACTCCATTGTTGCTTTTTTTTTTTTTTTTCAAACAAAAGATCACATAAATCTAGTGTGAATCAGTTTAGATACATCAGAGGATAAAATTTACTATAGAAGAGTAGGACAGAGAACATCCGATATCCATAACCAAGATCCAGTATACTGAGCCACAAAAGAAGCTGTCCAGTCCGCTACGAAATTGGCTTCACAAAATATATGACGAATTTGAACAGATCCAACCTTCCGAAATAGACCAAATATTCCAGAGGATCGGATTAGCAGTACTAATACCGCAATGCTCGTTTTTAACCAAGAGATAACCATCATAAATCACCCTCAAAGGCAGCATAGAGCTCAGTTATCGGGATAGAGGAGTCAAGAGAACCAAAACCTCCAGCAGCCAACAATTCTCCAAGTGGCCCACGAATGATGAAAGCTGAATCAGCAACTCTACCATGGACACTTCCGTCAAAGTTACTCCATTGCTACTTTATAGAATAACAAATTTGTAATATTTGCTGTTTGCAAAAGTAACGCTAGGTTCATTGAAATAATTCTAAATAAAAATAAATAAAATAAATAAATAAATAAATAAATAAATATATATAAAGAGAGGGATTTGGCTATATTTTTTTATCATCTTTTTTATCCTTCGATCCATACAGATATTAGAGCTATCCCTTTTTTTATTTATTTTTTTTTTTAAATTCATAATTTATGTAAATTTAAGGATAAAGAAGATGATCAAATTTAAATTTGGATACATTTGCACCTTTAAATCGATACAATTTCTAAAGCTATCCTATCTTTTTTTTATTTTTTTTAACTTTTAGGAACCATAACCTATAAGTAAATTCAAGGTAGAAAAGATGATTGGATCTAACTTAGCTATATCTAAGGATGAAAAGATAATTCAATCCTAAATTTAGTTACATTATATGGTTAAATTTATCTTTATATAATTATGTATGTTCAAATTATTTGAATTTAACATTAGAGTCGAAAAAAAAAAAAATTTTAGGCCGACCTTGGCTATTACTTGGTACAACTCAAGCGGTCCAACCTTAGCCGAAAGAAGACCTAAAGCGTTAGCTCTTAGTTAGGTATGATATAACATCAAAACTTTAAAATATGGTGTATCTTCTAAAATTTATATTAAGATTTTTTATTAATTACGTAAGTACAGTTCTTTCTATCATAACAAATTTTTTAAAGTAATTAGATACAATTATTTTAAATAATAATTAAGTTTGTGCACATATTTAAAAACCTAAAATTGATTTCAAAATTTAAACAATCGCTTGGCTCCCCGTGGGGTATTTGAGTATTTCTCCTCTCCGCAGGTCCAAACAGCGTGACGGAGAAGTTATAAAGGCTTGGATTCCTTTTCCTTTCACTTCGTCAAGAATAGAGAGGAGGAAGGGGGAGGCCAAAGGATGGGGGCGGGGGGCGGAAAGGAAGACGTACGACCGAAATATCGAAAAGAATGCGCTGCTTTCGTTTACGGAGATCCGCGCCCTTCTTCCTCCTATAAATAAACCGGCAAAGCCGACGGCAACAAGGACGGTGCTTGCCGCCCCGGCGCTCTCAAAAGAAGTCCAAGGATTCCGCGCTTCCTCTCCCTCCGGGATTCCAAGCGAGGGATCGAGAAGGGGAGTCGAATTTAGAGAGATTTAGGTTATCGGGCGGCTTGGAATCTCGTGCCTTCGCTCTGTGTTTGGCGTTTGATTTCGATTTCCGAGGTATGTTTTGCTTCTTTGCCGGGATGAATTATTGGTTTTGGGAATGTGGGATCGGGGGATGGCTTTGGTGTTCTGGTTTGTGTTTGAGTTTGATAGAAACTCGTTTGGATTTGATTGGATGGTGGGGGATTGCTTGTAGTTCTTGATTGTTTTCGTTTCGGTCCATGCAATTGTGTTATATCTTTTTGTTGGATCCTGGATAGATTTAAACTTGAATGCGTGAGTTGTCATTTGTGATTTCGTTTTTTTTTTTTTTTTTTGAGATTTCTTTGTGCTTTCTTGTAATGAATTTGGTGTAAGGTTTGTCGCCTGGCTCTAATCTGCTAGTAATGTTTAAAAACTGTGTACATGTTTCAATTCTGTGGGAGGAGTGGTGATTGAAGGAGCGAAGGCAAGGATTTATCTGTGAATTTTATATTAAAGATTGGGTGGCGTAATGCTCGGTATTGATTGGAAAGAGTGGCTTGGTGAAACTTGATCCATGGATTGGCCTTCTTATATGTATTGAAATTAAAGAAGATGGCACATCCTCTTTTGTTGCCGTTCTAAAATCACAATTTTTATGCGTACCATCTTATGTTGGTATGGAAGGCCATGATATAAAATTGTGCCTGGCTCAAACCATTTATGCATCTAAGAGCCAGTTTTCTGTTTAATTTCTTTGCTTTCATATTGCAATGTTTTGAGCTATAGCTATCCTACCATTGGCCATCATATTAATTTTAGATGACTCAATTTTTTTCTCCTCAGCTTTTGCATGATTTTTCTGGAAGTCATTGTTTGCTTTTAGTGCTTTTTAATTAAAAACTGGATGCTGGTTGCACCTTGGTTCCAGGTTTGTTTGGGAGTCTCCTTGCTTCTAGGGCTTGTTGAGAGTGTTAAGTTCTATAAGAAGCGACATATATTGGGAAGGAGCAAGCCTACTTAATGGTGATGGACTTGGGTTCTGCACTCTTCAAACTAGCTGCTAAGTCTGATGTATATGGTCCAAATATTTTTGGGTGGCTTGTCACTGCTGGATCATTTGGACTATTGGCCCTCATTTTTGCATTCCTCAAGTTGCAGAGACAGGCATCCCTTAACTGGGTGAAAGCTGCTGCTAGGGAAAGAAGAAAGCATGGAAGAAATTAAAATGTCCAACTTCATGTCATACATGGACTGAAGATTATTGTCATAGTGAGCAGCCTTCGGCATGTTGTGTCTGTTTATCTTCATTGGTCTCGCCACAAACTGTTAGTGCGAAGGGCACTTGCAATGTTCCTCTTCACCGTTGCTTTGTATGTGGTGTTGCAGCTCATTTTCACTGTTCCCAGTATGCTGCAAAGGATTGCAAGTGTGTAGCACAAGCTGGTGCATCCCAATTGCTGCACCATTGGTCAGAAAGATGGGTTGAAATGGATGAAAATTCTGATACATCTTCCTTTTGCTGTTACTGTGATGAACCATGTGGTATACCTTTCCTTGGTGCTTCACCTATATGGCGATGCTTGTGGTGTCACCACCTGATACACGTCGGCTGTCATGCCAAGTTGTTAAAAGAGACGGGTAATGTTTGTGATTTGGGTCCCCTTAGAAGGCTTGTTCTGTCTCCACTTTATGTGAAAGAATTAAGCACAGGACAAACAACTGGTGGCATGTTACATTCTATCAAGGAAGAGATCATAGCATCATCAGTTAGGGGTCGGATGAGAAGGCGACGTAACAGGAGTAAGCATGTGTACAATTATACTGCTCTTTGTGGAGTTTCTAATGGTAAATTGCAGAACACTTGGGAAAAAGGATCAATATTTGAATCCATGCTTAGAGGGCTTGTTGGATTGGGCAACTAAATGAAAAGAAGAATGGATATTCTACGAAGCAGGACAGTGGGTTGGCAGGTCTTAAATTTGCTGAAAATGGCTTCATCCAGAACAACGGAGGCACTGTAATGACCGCTGATAAAAGGAAGTACAAATTGGTGGATTTGCCACATGATGCCAGACCTCTTCTTGTTTTCATCAATGCCAAGAGTGGAGCTCAATATGGAACATCTCTTAGAAGGAGATTGGACATGTTGTTAAATCCTCTACAGGTCAGTTAGGTTGCTTTAACTGTTGTCTTATCTTATTAACACTTCCCCGTCTTTTATAGTGTAAAATGTTACATGCATGGGGAAAGAAAATATGATTGCAAATGTCTAACATGATCTGATCTGTGACATAATGAATGCTGGAAAAATGGATTTGTGCCTGTTTGCATTTCTTCTTGATTATTGTTTTTCAGTTTGTGCATTTAATTGATCTGTTGTGGGAGAGGGGTTCCTGTGTTCTCTTTAATGCATATTTTTTAATGAACAGGCTCAAATTAATGATTAAAAAGAATTACCTTATAATTTTGCATTCTTAAAGTTTTAAAATTTGTACTGCTTAAATTAATTTTTAAAACCATTTGGAGTGTCATTGGTATTCAGTTGTAATGCAATATTAATCAGTATTGGTAGTATTACTGATTCTAAGGCTTATAATTACAGGTTTTTGAGCTTAATGCTTCCCAGGGACCTGAGGTAGGATTGGCATTGTTCCGTAATGTGAAATATTTTAGAGTTCTTGTCTGTGGTGGAGATGGTACTGTAGCCTGGGTTCTTGATGTCATTGAAAAGGAAAAGTTTGAATCTCCACCACCTGTTGCTATACTTCCTCTTGGAACAGGAAATGACTTGTCCAGGGTTTTGCGATGGGGAGGAGGTTTGTCTGCTCTGAAGGACAAGGTGGTTTGGGTGCGCTGCTTCATGACATTGACCATGCAGCAGTCACAATGCTTGACCGTTGGAATGTTGCTATCCAAGAATACGATAAGGGTCAAAGCCCTGGTACAAGGAAACTGAAGTTTATGACAAATTATCT
>UESW01003997.1:1350344-1418106 GCA_900491605.1 Calamus simplicifolius | reverse complement strand
AAAATTAACTTTAATTCTAATAATTACGATGCAACAAGTACGTCGCTATATTAAAACATAATTTTTCTAATTAATATTTTGGCTTATTACATCGCTAATGCGTCGCTATTTAACATAATTAATTTTTAAAAACATCGTAATTTTTTTCTCATATTTATAATTTATAAAATTTAATTTTATTTAAAATAATTACAATGCAGTTATTGCGTCGCTAAATAAAAATAATTTTAATTTATTTTCTGGTTTATTGCGTCGCTAATGCGTCGCTATTTAAAATATTTAATTTTTTCCAAAATATTGCGACGCACTGGGTGGCATCGCAATCTTTTTTAAAATATTAATACTGTAAAAAATATAATTCCATTTAAATTATTTGCGACGCAATTGTTTCGTCACTAAATTAAAAATAATTTTTCTATTTTTCTAGTTTATTACGTCGCTAAGGCGTCGCTATTTAAAATATTTAATTCTTTTCAAAATATTGCGACGCAATGGTTAGAGTCGCAATATTTTTTAAAATATTAATACTGTAAAAAATATAATTCCATTTAAATTATTTTGCAATTGTTGCGTCGCTAAATTAAAAATAATTTTTCTATTTTCTAATTTTATTGCGTCGCTAAGGCGTCGCTATTTAAAATATTTAATTCTTTTTAAAACATTGCGATGCACTGTTATGCGTCGCAATATTTTGTAAACTATTTGTACTTTAAACAATATAATTTCATTTAAATTATTTGCGACGCATTTGTTGCGTCGCTAAATTAAAAATAATTTTTCTTATTTTCTAATTTATTGCATCGCTAATGCGTCGCTATTTAATATATTTTATTCTTTTAAAAACATTGCGACGCACTGTGATGCATCGCAATATTTTTTTTCCGATAATTAGATTTTATAAAATTTAATTTCATTTCATTATTTGCGACGCAATTGGTGCGTCGCTAAATTAAAAATAATTTTTCTAATTATCTATTTTATTGCGTCGCTAATGCATCGCTATTTAAAATATTTAATTCTGTTAAAAACATTGCGACGCAAATATTGCGTCGCAATATTTTTATTGATATTTATATTTCATAAAAAATTAATTTAAAAATATTGCGACGCAATATTTGCATCGCAATATTAAAAATTTAATTTTTTTTTGATTTTTTAGTTAATTGAGTCGCTAATGAGTCGCTAATGCGTCGTAATATTTTGTTGTCACAAAGGCGTCGCAAAGTGGTCGCAATTTAGCGACGCAAGTATGCGTCGCTAAATTTGCGTCGCTATTTTAGTATTTTCTTGTAGTGCTAGACGTCGCTATTTAGCGATGAAACTACGATGGATAGCATTTACGATGAAATTTATAGCGACGACCAAAATGAGTCGCTAAATCAATTTAGCGACGCATTTTGTCGTCGCTAAAATAGATTTTTCTTGTAGTGTAAGACCTTTTATTATTGAGACCTTACAAATAGACTGTTTCTCTATTTTCATGCTTCAGTCACTAAATAAGCATGTTTCTCCACAACACCAATATGCTTTTTGATGTATCAATTTTTACTACTCTATATAAAGTATCTTCTGAATGTTTTAACATAATGCAAAGTCAATAAAGACTAGTAATAAGTTATTTTTAAATGAACTTAAATCTTATTTATGAATTTTAAATTTTTTTAGGATAAAGAGTTGGTATCAGAATTTTTTAAATTAGCGATTTCATTTTGGCATCGCTAAAACCTAAAACGACACCAAAAATTCATCGCTAAAATGATCATCGCTACGAAAATTAGCGATGCCGAGCATTTTCATCACTAATTAGTGATTAGCGATGCCAATAGTGACCCCGCTAATTAGTAACTTCAATCAGGATTAGTGGCACCATCTGGCATCGCTAATGATAGTCGATAATTAGCAACGCCAATAATCTACGTAGTTCATGAAAATGTAACTCCTTTAGAGATGATAATTTTTAGGTTTCGTATGCAACACAAAAATAATGAATCTCATATAATTTCTGACTCAAACAAATTAATCTATCAAGCATGCTTTCTAGATGCATCAAACCAATTTTTTTAAAATAAAAACATCAAATCCGAGAAAGGCCTTGCATACATTCAAGGGACAATCTTGCTTTCATTTTCAATCTTTGGAAAAGCTTATTGAGAAAATCTTTTTATTTTCGATGTGCAGTATAAGTTGTGGCAGCATTTGCACCAACGGCATCATCTCCTCGTAAAACGTAATAAAAACCTCTGCAAATTTAGTTACTGAATCATAATTAAACAAGCATAACGAAATCAGCATTCTTCACCAAAATCTCCATCACTCAACCTCTTTTTCTTTGTGAGGAACAACTTTTTCACAATATAGAGCAAATCGGCAAAGTGATAAGTTTGATAAAAGAACAAGACGAGGAAAGTGCGAGAGGCTTACTCACTAGTGTCAGGGAGAGGTTTATTCGTCACTGTCAGACGGTCTCGTGGAAGAAGAAAGAACTACTGCAAGACTGGGTTTTACAAACCGCGGAATCCATCTTTTGATAGACGTGTTTTTTAAACCGAATAATTTAGTGGTTGCAGCCCGCAACGCCATGGAACGGTCCTTTGGCTAAGTAATAGCCGATAATCTATTCAAGTTATCGATGATTTAATTAAAATTTATTAAATAACTATATTTAATACATATCTTCAATGACAATATATTTATATTTTATAGTAATAATCTGAATTATGAGCATCCTCATAAAAAAATAAAAAAAAAAAATCTGGATTATGCAATAAAAATACTCGATGTTCTAGTGTAAACTCTTTTGTTATTTTCTTTTCTTCTTAATAATTTTTTATTGATAAATTAACTATAATTATTTATATACTATAAAGATGTAATTATCTATATTAAAAAATAATTATATATTTTATTAAAAAATTTGAATTATGTTGTAAAAAGAATACTTTTAATTTGAAGATTTCATGTTTGTGTGACAAAATCGGATTATTAAATATTCTGTGGAATTCTTTCGTTTTCCTCCAACATCTTAAATAATACACATAAAGCAAACAATAAATCTATTAATTAGAATGAAAATGCGGATGATAAAACAGACTTTTATAAAACAAAAATATTGCAAAATTGAATAATAGGTCATTTAAAATATAAAATAGGAACGGAAAGAATGCATAGGAATCATGAGTTTAGCATTTGCACATGCATGGAAACAGCATTCCACCATGGCAACATTAAATATGAAGTACACACTTACATAGAGCGAAACAAATAATATTATGGCCTTTCAGCCCTTGGCCATCTCCCTCTCTCTAGCTATTTAACCCTTTATAATAAAATTTATAAGGAACAAACGTGTCCGACGGCACCAACACAATCGCTCCCATAACTTAATAAACTACAGCATGGTTCCAAGCGCAAGCGGCGGAAAATGGATCAATCATGAAAAGACACGATGGAACTTAGCGTCTCCTCTGAATAAACCCCTCCGAGGCGGTACATCTGATCGCTGCGGTGAAGATGCTGGCTCGAGAGTTGATGTTGGAGGTGGCAAAGGTGACGATGTCTCCGATCGAAGTGGAGCTGTAAATAGTGCACCGAAAAAGAAAAACAAAAAAAATCAAACCATTAAAATAATAAAAAATGAAAATAGAATCGTTAATGGGATCCGAGCCATTAACTATAAGTCGAGCAACTATGATCCAAATATAAATATTTTGGGCCACCAACTTCGTTAACGGACTCGCAATAAGCAACCAGCGCACCAACTGACAAAATCAAAGAAATGCGATGAAGATCATCTTACGTAGTGGAAGTAGGGACGGCGTAGACGCGACAGGACCTGTCAATGACCAATTAGTAACATCAAAGTTAGATTAATTAATTTATATTCATTAGCACATGTTGGAATAGGAGAGGTGAAATTGCACCTGGACCCGGAAGCGTCACTGCTGTACCTGTGGGGAAGTATAGTTGATGAAAGAATTTAGAGCTCTTAAACAAGTTTGAACGAGTTTAATATATAAATGAAAAACGTTGTGAGGCTGGAATCTTAACGATTCATCATACTTTTCAGCAAAATGACATCACGTAACGAGACTGGGCAGTCCCATGCATATACTAATTAAGTTTAGGAGATGGGAGATAATCAAACCTCTGCATTGGAGTGGCATGATAAATCCACACATTAGAGGAAGCGAGATAGCGAGTGTTCGATTGATAGGGAAGTTGAATGGGACATTCCCTGTCAGTAGAAGGCAAGTGCAGTCCGTGCGGAGACTGATGAGGGATGAGAGAGCTGAGCAGCACTCCGTCGACGGTGAATTGCCACTAATGGTGGAGGCCAGAAGGTATTTTAGGCATGGGGTGAAGTTACTAATCGAGCTTGTGCATGCCTTTGAGATCTGGGCGGTGACCGGAGTCGCTGGTGTTGTCAAAATGGCAACTAGTATTGAGATTGCAATGCCAAGGCACTTGATTTCCTTCATGCCTCTTTCCAAGAGTGGAGAATGGAGTTTTTTGTGCGGAGGATTGAGATATTGGTGATATGATAGAGCTTTGAGTAGAGTTGGAGTGAGGATAGGAGATGTGTTTATATTAAGAGATTGATTAGGGGACTGGGGGTAGATTGGAAATTGGTTATTGTTGTTGGCAAGCTTGGCTAAGCTTAGGTAAATATGTTTCTTGTGGGAATTAATTATGGCACAACGCACGTCTTAGCTTGGTAACTAAAAAGTTAGATGATGCACGTGTCAGCTGCAGACTGGATTATGTAAGCTTTGCTGTTACAATCGGCTTTCACATGCGACTTCTCCTTGCTGCAATCGGCCGCCTAAAAACAGCTAGCGCTGGTGTAGCAGTTTCACAAGTTTCTCTATCGTGGCATCTTCCCACCAAAAGAGAACTTCTTCCTCGGAGGAGGTGTTCTTCAAGTTAAAGGTAAGGTCCTTAGTCTACGCACATTATTAATGCAATTCATGAATTTCTAGAGGATTGCAAAGTATAGAATTCTCAACTACCGTTGAAGTAATGCAGGAGATGAACATTCAAAGACTTTATGGCCCATTTTTCCACAAGTAAAATAATAAATCGAGATATTCTTGTAAGTAAAGAATTACCAAGTGAAATCCTCTCCATCACCATTAGAATATTTATCGCAGAAACTAAAGGTTCATTCAAATCAATAGAGGCACATATATACACAAGCATAACTTCAAAGTTCTTAACCCACTGTTTCGGAGTGAAGCCATAAAATTTTTTCCTTCAATGAAGCAATCCCCAATAATTTATTCTTCAACCAAAATTCCACCGAAATTTAATCCATCTGCATCCAAATTGCATTACGATGAATTGGAGTCTTGGAAGGCTTAAAATTAGGCACGATTCTAATGCAAGAACCTATCCACCCACACTCCATAATCCTTTAGTTAAAACCTTTACCAAATCATGCTTGGAAACGAAACATATAATGATCCGCATAACTACAGAGATCTTAAATTTCCCTCCATGTTCTTTTTCCTTCAAAGAGTTGGATAAATATTTTAGCCTCAATCTTCTACTAATGGTCCGCTCAAAACAAGCCAAACGCCATTCATCCCTCGCCTCCTTCAAATCAAAGTGCTCAAATTAAATAATTCTATTGAAAGTATGTCGTAACTTCTCAATTTTCTAATATGATCTTTTAGTAAAAGCTTTTAGTAAAAGTTGCTCAAGACTTACGGCCACCACCCTTACCTCTTGAAAACCACTGCTGCCCACCTTTTAAACTTCTCCCATGATGGAGAGATGTAAGCTAAGGTATGGCACATCCAAAGTTTAGAAGAGTTACTGTAACCCCGAGATGTGATTACATGATTGTAAAATTTAATCGCGATATTCCTGGAATGGATGACGTTTGGACTCCCACGTTGCGAGTGGCGATTATATTTTCAAATACCCCGTAACGAATGGAGTCCCGAATCCCTTGATCTGAGAGTCTGCGTCGCCCTTAAAGGAAGACGCGGATGCTTCCTTCCCATCATCCTCGCGCTCGCGCCTACTCCTGGTAAGTCCCTCTGTCCATGCCAGGGAGGGAGAGAGAGAGAGTCAGAGAAAGAGAGAGAGAGGGAGTCGGGCACGGAAGAGCCACGGCATCCTTCCCTGTGCCAATCTTGGTTTGGGCCCGGCGGCGTGCTCGCCGCCTCGCCGGGCCTGAGCTTCGGTCGGCGACCTCCATTGGCGCCGGGAGTGCGTCCAATGGAGGTCCGGCCGGCAGTGGTGGCCGACCATGCCACCGGCACAGTACCGTGCCGCGGTGAATCAAAGAGAGAAAGAGAGAGATAGAGAGGAAATTGGAGAGAGAGAGAGAGGGGGGGCCGGCCGGTGGCGGTCGGCTCTGTCCGGCCACTGGCGGCCGACCGCCCCGAATTTGGCCGGCGGCGGCCCTGGCCGCGGCACGAATTGCCCCCTATTTTGGTTGAAACAGGGGAGCAACAGGGAGAAGGGAGAATGGGTTGATCGGGCTGCAGTGTTTTTGGGCCTGTTGGGCTAGATCTTGGACCATTTTTTGGCCACTTTTTGGGCCCTGTATTGGGCCGAGAATGAAAAATAAAAATATGGCCTAATTCAGTATTAAATCTAGTTTCTTGGAGTATTTTTAATTTTCCATTTGGTAAATATATTGAGAGATATTCGAGCCCAAAGTTGGGCCCATGAGTAGTCTGGGCAGAATTTTAAGAGTCACTTTATTATTCAGATTTTAGAAACTTAATTATGTAAAATGATGCTGTAGGTACCCAGGTGTCCAAATAGCTGGTTTACCATTTGGATTTGCGTACTGAGGTAAGTAAGCCAAGTATTATAATTTCATAAATTATTTAATTTGTAAATCATGAATTTATAATTAGATGCATATTTATGAAATGTGAAAATGAAGTTGCATTTATATTGAATTAATAAATAGTACCATGAATTTACAAATAAGCATTTGTTATGACTATTGTAGCGGGTAATATTTTGCAAGATATGGCTTATATGTGTATATGCAAAAATGTAAGTACGTTGATCTTGCAAATTATGTTGGTACTATCGAAATGATAATAGGCAATTATGATGATGACATTGAAATTTACTTGTATGTGTCGCCGCGGTTCTCATATGATGTGAAATGCCAAGTGATACGTGACCCACCTCCACAGGGAAGATATGTGGAGGACACACATGTAGGATGTTCTGATTGATTATATACGGGACCCACCTCCATAGGAAGATATGTGGAGGACACACATATGTAGGATATGTTTTGATTGATTATGATATGGCATAACGCTGGTACCAGGACCCTTTCTCTTAGGGGACATTTAAGAGTGATACATTAGTTGAGTGTTGTAGAGCCGTGAGACACATAAGAAAATAATGAATATATAAACAGTGGTTTGTTTACATTGTATATTCTAGTATTTATTGTATAATTAAGCTTCCAAATTATTTTGAGATGATGATATAAATGTGCTGATAGCATGATAAATGTATTTGAAATTGAAGTTTTTACGAAAATGTGATTTAAAATATCTTGATATGATATGATAAGATATGATGATTTGAAATTATATTAGGCTTACTTATTAAGTGTGAGATCATATAATTCTCACAATATTTTTCAGAGCCTCAGGAGTGAAGAAGGATATTTGGGGTAGATGGAGCTTCTATTAAATAAAATAAGATCCATTATATTGATGAAACCCCAATATTGCTTGTGTGTAGGGCTGGCAGCCCAAACTGATAATTATGGTTTGTAAAAAATCATGGGTTTGGATTGAATATTTATAATTCTTGCCTTATATTGATTTATGTATCAAAATTCGAGATGCCTTGCATGCCTGGCATGCGGCGGGTTGTCACCCTAACTCGAAATTTTGGATCTGGGGTGACAACTTTAGTGGTATCAGAGCCTAGGTTATGACATTAGGGACACATACATGATGACACTTTAGGCAAAATTAGATAACATTGAGACAATTATAAATTTAAAGGAATTTTAGATATTATGCTTTAAAAGCCTGACAGTTAAAGTTTATCATGATATTAATTATAACTAATTTATCAGGAGATAGGAATGGCTCGTCGCACTAGGAGCCAAAAAATGATGAAACTCCCAGGTTGGTAATGCTGGTCAGTAGGGAGGTAGGAAGCTACCGGTGGTACTGGCCCTGTCACTCAAGTCGGGGCTGATCAGTAGCGACTCCAGACCGAGATGCTTCAGGTTCTCTCGGGTATGGCACAGTCGATGCGGGACATGCAGCATCATGCTCTATAGGCCTTGTCGACTCAGTCTCCCACTACTCCGCAGACTAGCTGCTCCCACCCCACAGACTCAGCCTGCCCCGCAGACTCAGCCTGCCCCTACCATTCTGCAACCCCAGCCCCCTCCTGCTCCACAAACTCAGCCAGCCTTACCTACTCATCCTCCACCATTGATCCAGCCTACTCTACCTCAACCCTGGGTAGGGGTTGGCCGCAGCTTTGTAGATTTCAAAAAGTTTCCTCTGCCCCTTTTTCTGGATCCACCAACCCTGTTGATGCTGAGCGGTGGATACGAGATATGGAGAAGGCTTTTATGGCCCATGGTAGCCAGGAGATGAAGCGGATCAGATTTGCCACCTATCTTCTCCAGGGGAGGCTTATGACTGGTGGTTAGTTGAGGAGTAGCGACGGGGTGACAGGTTATCTCTTGGGGAAAGTTTCGGGAGGCTTTTTTCGACAAATACTTCCCTGGAGTGTACAGAGACAGATGGAATCAGAGTTTATCAAATTGGAGCAAAGGAATCTTTTTGTGGCCCAGTATGAAGCTGAATTCACCAAGTTGGCCCATTTTGCTCCAAATATTGTGACCAATGAAATGGCCAAGATCACCAGATTCTGAGGGACTGCGACCCAGACTGAGGCAAGCAGTCAATGCATTTGAGCTTCTCACTTACAGTGCTGTGGTAAATAAGGCCTTGGTGATTGAGAGGGATATGAATGCTGTTTAGAGAGATTGGGAGCAGCGAGGAAGAGGAAAGGGCCTATTTCTGGCCAACCCAGCTCAGGCCAAGGAGAAAGGTGCACATCATGCCCCAGCAGAACCACAGAATAGGGAGACTCGTTGCATTCATTGTGGGAACTTCCATCTGGAAGGCCTTGCCGCAGATTGACTGGTGTCTGCTTTCTCTGTGGAAAAACTGATCACAAGATGGCCACCTGTCCCCTTCGGAAGGATCAGCAGCCTTCTTCAAGTCAAGGGATGAGCCAGCAGCATCAGCAGCCACGAGGACCCAGGAAGGGTCTTCACCCTCACTCAGCAGGATGCTGCCACCTCTAATTCTGTGGTGACAGGTATCCCATTTAATTTTATAGCTAGTATTACATTCTTATCTAGTGCAAAGCATTGATAGTTAATTAGAAGTTAGGTTCAATCTTTAATGTTAAAACAAATTACACTTATATCCAGGAACGATTAAAGTAGGTACTGCTTATGCTCAAACTTTAATTGATGCAGGTGCCATGCATTCTTTCATATCTGAAATCTATCTTGACAAGAATGCATCATTGACACCTATTCCTTTGGAGCAAGAATTGCATATTGCTTTTCCAAATGGAGATGTTATGAAGGTTGACACAGTATGCAAATCCTGCCCAATTGTCTTGAGGATAGGAGGTTGAATGTTGATCTAATTGTCCTTCCACTGAAGTTCTTTGATATTATCCTTGGAATGGATTGGTTGGCCTCCTATCATGCTTCAGTAGACTGCTTCAGGAAGAGTGTCAACTTCAAAATTTCAAGTCAGCCTGAATTCAGTTTTACTAGTGGTCAGAAACACCTAGCCTCAGTGTTCATATCAGCGATGTAGGCTGGAAAGTATCTAATGAGTGGTGGTCAAGGATTTCTTGCTGTAGTTAAGGACCTTCAGCAGGAAGAGACCAAGTTGGAGGATATTCCTATAGCTCGAGAATTCCCTGATGTCTTCCCTGAGGATTTGACTAATTTACCCCCTGATCGGGAAGTCGAGTTCTCTATTGATCTAGTTCCTGGAAATGGACCTATATCAAAGGCCCCTTACCGCATGGCCCCGGCTAAGCTAAAGGAACTGAAGGATCAATTGCAGGAGCTCCTAGATCAGGATTTATTAGACCCAGTGCTTCTCCTTGGGGTGCTCCGGTTCTATTTGTCAAGAAGAAGGATGGCAGTCTTCGATTCTGCATTGATTACTGGGAAATCAATAAGATAACAGTGCGAAATAAGTACCCTCTGCCGAGGATTAACGACTTGTTTGATCAGCTCCAAGGAGCCGGATATTCTCAAAGATTGATCTCAGGTCAGGGTACCATCAACTCAAAGTCAAGGAGGAGGATGTGCCTAAGACATCATTCAGAACCAAATATGGCCACTATGAGTTCTTGGTGATGTCGTTTGGGTTAATTAATGCCCCAGCAGCATTCATGGACTTGATGAGCAGAATTTTTAAACCATATTTGGATCAGTTTGTGGTGATTTTCATTGATGATATTTTGATATATTCCAAGAGCCATAAGGAGCATGAGGACCACCTGAGGATCGTGCTACATATTCTTCGAGAGAAGAAGCTTTATGCCAAGCTGCAGAAGTGTGAGTTTTGGTTGGATCAAGTATCTTTCTTGGGTCATATAATCTCTAAAGATGGCGTATCTGTGGACCCGAAAAAGATTGAAGCTATCATTAGCTGGAGCCAACCTTCCAATGTGGCAGAAGTCAGAAGCTTCTTGGGGCTAGCCGGGTATTACCATAAATTTATGGAGGATTTCTCTGCATTGCTCTACCCCTAACTCGCCTAACCCAAAAGCGAGTGAAGTTTGACTGGACAGTGGAGTGTGAGAAAAGTTTCCAGGAGTTAAAGCAGCGCCTGGTGTCAGCTCCCATTCTTGTTCTTTCGACAGGATCTGAAGGTTTTACTATATATACTGATGCCTCTCGGAAAGGATTGGGATGCATTTTGATGCAGGATGGAAAGGTGATAGCCTATGCCTAGACAACTAAAACCTTATGAGCAAAATTATCCTACTCATGATCTGAAATTGGCTGCTATGGTTTTTTCTCTGAAGATGTGGCGCATTATCTATATGGAGTGTCGTGTGATGTGTATACAGATCATAGAGTCTAAAATACATCTTTACACAGAAGGAGCTGAATTTGAGGCAGAGGAGGTGGTTGAACTACTGAAGGATTATGACCTGAATCTACATTATCATCCTAGGAAGGCCAATGTAGTGGCTGATGCTTTGAGCAAAAAATCCTCTTCTGAGTTAGTTGCTATGATTACTTCCCAGCCTCACATATTGGGAGACCTTGAGAGGTTGGAGGTTGGATTGAGAGTACAGCAGTCTGATGGGCTTGTTGCAGCACTTGTACTTCAGCCGACCCTAGTTGATAGGATCAAGTCCTCCCAGATAGAAGATCCAGATCTACAAAGGATTAAAGAAGCTATGCAGTCAGGAGTTCGGAATGAATTTTATGTAATGGAGGATGGATCCCTGAAATTTGAAGGAAGACTTTGTGTGCCAAACATTGAGGAGCTAAAGGCTGAAATTTTGAAGGAGGCTCACTACTCTCCCTATACTGTGCATCCAGGTGGCACTAAGATGTACAAAGACTTAAAGAAATTTTTGGTGAAAAGGTATGAAGAGGGAGATTGCTCAGTATGTGGCTAAGTGCTTAGTGTGTCAGCGAGTGAAGGCCGAGCATCAAAGGCCTGCAGAACCTCTTCAGTCTCTGATGATTCCACAGTGGAAATGAAAAAAGATTACAATGGACTTTGTGACTGGTCTGCCGAAAACTCCCAGGAGTGTTCTTGTATCTATTGTATCATATAAAGACACCAGGTTTGTGTCCCAGTTCTGGAAGAGTCTTCATAAGGCCATGGGAACCAAATTAAACTTCAGTACAGCCTATCATCCTCAGTGAGATGGACAATCAGAGAGGACCATACAGATTCTGGAAGACATGTTGCGAGCCTGTGTGATGGACTTGGGTGGAGCTTGGGATAACCATTTACCTTTGGTGGAGTTTGCATATAATAATGTTACCAAGCCAGTATCCAGATGGCTCAATTTGAAGCTCTATATGGTAGGAGGTGCAGATCTCCTTTATGTTGGAATGTGGGGGAAAGGAAATTGCTAGGCCCTGAGTTGATTCAGCAGACAGTAGATAAGGTACATTTAATTAGGGAGCATCTTTGTACAACTCAGAGCAGGCAGAAGAGCTATGCTGATATCAGAAGAAGGGAATTGGAATTTCAGGTTGGGGATCATGTTTTCTTAAGGGTATCACCAACCAAAGATGTGATGAGATTTGGGATTAGAGGAAAGCTGAGTCCACGTTATATTGGACCTTTTGAGATCTCGAGCAGAGTCAGAGAGGTTGCTTATAGCCTGGCACTGCCTCCGATTCTAGCTGGGGTACACAATGTTTTTCATGTCTCTATGTTGAGGAAGTATATTCCTGACCCCAGTCATGTTGTCACGCCCCATACCCTATATTGGATTTAGGAGTGGTAATCCGCCGCATGCCTAGCATGCAAGGCGACCCGAAATATAACATTTAATACAAGGAGGGGTAATAACTATATATCATCCAATTTAAATGGTTCTTAATACAAACCATAATCATATGTTTTAGGCTACATGCCCAACATACATAATTCAATGGGGTTACAACAAAGTATTAGATCTAGGTTACACTGATAACCGCTCCAACTATCCCATATTCCCTTCTTCAGTTCTGTGGCTCTGAAAAATATTGTGAGATTTAAATGAGCTCACACTCAATAAGTAAGCCAACTATAATATAATGTAATTACTCAAATTTTTCATAATAAACAACTGCCAAGCTTCCATGTTTCAAATACATTTTAACATGTTATCAAAACATGCATCATATGCTCAAAATAATTTTGGAAGCAATTGCTATATATAGCATTTCAAGAATATACAATTTTAGGATAAAACCACTGTACCACTGTAAATAGCATGTAAATGTGCATTTTTATACTAATGTCCCATGGTCACACACTATGTACACAGAATATCCCTCTCGGGTGTATCCTCCATAAATATCCCCTGAGAGTCAAGGTCTTGGAACCAGTGTCATGAGCTCACATCCTGCCATATCCGGCTACAACACACCCTAAGAGTGTGTTCTCCATATACCCCCCTATGGAGATGGGTCCTGGTGCCATATGGCATAATATTGCCATATCCTGTCACAGCACACCTCCAGGGTGTGTGTTATCCATATACCCCCTATGGAGTTGGGTCTCGGTGCCAAGTGAGTCATGCAACATATCACATCATACCATATCATAGCGGACCATGGTGGAAAATATTATCATATACACAAAGTATTATTTTCATGTCACATTTGCCAAATAGCATGTATCATTGCAAAATGCAATCCATATACTTTTCATAATTATAGTGAATTAAACATGTCAAACACATATATTTATAAAACCTTTAATAATTTCAAAGTCATGCCAATTGATCAGTTATCCACATAGATACCCAATTATTTGTAAAATATAATAAATAATAAACTAATCGTAGTAAATGCTCATTTGCAAATAATAATACCAATCCATTTTCTTATTTTTCAAATAATGCAATATATAACAATATAGCATTTAAATACATAATTTTTATATTTTAATAATTTATGAAAATTATGATAAATGACTTACTTACCTTCTGGCACTAATCAAAAATGTAAATCGGCTATTTAAGCACCTGGGTACCTACAGCATCAATTTCCCAATTTTTAGTCCCCAAAAATAGCATATCAAAATAGCTTTTAACTCTACCCAGTTTAATCTCAGGGCCAACTTGAGGCTTGAATATCTCCCAATACATAAGCCCAAATGAAAAAATAAAAATACTCTCAGAAACTAGAATCAACACTAATCCGGGGCATATTTTTATTTTTCCATTTTTGACCCGAATACGGGGTTCAAATTGCGGTCCAAAAATGGCTCGCGAGACGGCCCAATAGGGCCCAAACCCCAAACGGCCTGGCTGGCCCGCTCCTCTTTAATCCCCCTCGCCTCCCCTGTTTCATCCGAAACAGGGGAGACTGTGACGGCAGCCAAGGCCACCACCGGCTGCTCCCCGGGGAGGCCCGGCCGCCGACGACTGGCCGGAGCTGGCCGTCGCCGCGGCTGCCTCCCATTCCCTCTCTTTCTCCCTGTCACTCGTCCGTGACACGATCCGTGCCGATGGCACGGCTAGCCACCACAGCCGGCCGAACCCTCATCGGACGGTCGCCCGCCGTCGGTGAGGGCCGCTGGCCGCCACCCAGGCCGGCGAGGCAACGACCACTCCGCCGAGCCCGAACCAAGCCATGAACCGGCTTGGTTCCATCCCCCTCTCTCTCTCTAATTTCTCTCTCATTCTCTCTCTCTCTTACCTTGGCCGATAGTGGGGGAGGAGGAGAATGGAGGAGGAGGGGTGCTCCCTCCTCTTTAAATCATGGCGAGGGAAGGGTTATCCCCTCCCCTGTGACCGTATGAAGGGGGCGCGTCGGCGCCGCCTTTCTTTGACTGGCTGTGGCACCTCCCTGCTGCGGCCGTCAACAATGGCGGAGGAAGGGGGCGGCGCCCCCCTTCCTCCATCAACAATGGCAGATCCTCAAATGGTGAGGATCCGTGGAGGGAGCCGGGGCTCACACATGTAATAGAGTATGAGCCTATTTAGTTGAAGAAAGATTTATCATACGAGGAACATCCTGTGCATGTCATGGACCGCAAGGATCAGGTTCTGAGATGGCGTACCATTCCCTATGTCAAGGTGCAATGGAGTAATCGTTCTGAGAGGGAGGCTACTTGGAAACTTGATGAGGAAATGAAAAAGAAATATCCACAACTATTTGTATCTTAATATAGTTAATGATGTATCAATGACTGTTGACCTTGAATAAAAACTTAGTTGATTGTGTGACAAAATTTGAATTCTAATTTTTCTAATGAAGTGTATAAATTTCGAGGCCGAAATTTTTATAAGAAGGGGAGAATGTAACCCTCGGGATGTGATTACCTGATCGCAAAATTTAATCGCGATATTCCTGGAATGGATGACACCTGGGACTCCCGCGTTGCGAGTGGCGATTGTATTTTCAAATACCCCGTAACAAATGGAGTCCCGAATCCCTTGATTGAGGAGTCTGTGTCGCCCTTAAAGGAAGACGCGGATGCTTCCTTCCCATCATCCTCACACTCGCGCCTACTCCTGGTAAGTCCCTCTGTCCATGCCAGGGAAGGAGAGAGAGAGAGTCAGAGAAAGAGAGAGAAAGGGGGAGCCAGGCACGGAAGAGGCCACGACATCTTTCCCTGTGCCGATCTCGGTTTGGGCCTGGTGGCATGCTCACCGCCACGCCGGGCCTGAGCTTTGGTCGGTGACCTCCACCGGCGTCGAGCATGCATCCGGTGGAGGTCCGGCCGGCCGTGCCACCGGCACAGTACCATGCTGCGGTGAATCAAAGAGAGAAAGAGAGATAGAGAGGGAAATTGGAGAGAGAGAGAGAGGGGGGGGCCGGCCATGGTGGCGATCGGCTCTGGTTCGGCCACTGGCAGCCGGGCCGCCTCAAATTTGGCCAGCGGCGGCCCTAGCCGCCGGTACGAATTGCCCCCTATTTTGGTTGAAACAGGGGAGCAACAGGGAGAAGGGAGAATGGGATGATCGGGCTGCATTGTTTTTGGGCCTATTGGGCCAGATCTTGGACCATTTTTGAGCCACTTTTGGGCCCGGTATTGGGCCGAGAATGACAAAATAAAAAAATGGTCTGATTCAGTGTTAAATCTAGTTTCTTGGGGTATTTTTAATTTCCATTTGGGCAAATATATTAAGAGATATTCGAGCCCAAAGTTGGGCCCATGGAGTTGTCTGGGCAGAATTTTAAGAGTCACTTTATTATTCAGATTTTAGAAACTTAATTATGTAAAATGATGCTGTAGGTACCCAAGTGTCCAAATAGCTGGTTTACCATTTGGGATTTGCGTACTGAGGTAAGTAAGCCAAGTATTATAATTTCATAAATTATTTAATTTGTAAATCATGAATTTATAATTAGATGCATATTTATGAAATATGAAAATGAAGTTGCATTTATATTGAATTAATAAATAGTACCATGAATTTACAAATAAGCATTTGTTATGACTATTGTAGCCGGTAATATTTTGCAAGATATGGCTTATATGCGTATATGCAAAAATGTAATTACATTGATCTTGCAAATTATGTTGGTACTATCGAGATGATAATAGGCAATTATGATAATGACATTAAAATTTACTTGTATGTGTTGCCACGGTTCTCATATGATGTGAAATGCCAAGTGATACGTGACCCACCTCCATAGGGGAAGATATGTGGAGGATACACATCTGTAGGATGTGTTCTAATTGATTATGATACGAGATCCACCTCCACAGGGAAAGATATATGGAGGACACTGTAAGATGTGTTTTGATTGATTATGATATGGCATAACGCTGGTACCAGGACCCTTCCTCTTAGGGGACATTTAAGAGTGATACACTAGTTGAATGTTGTAGGGCCGTGTGACACATAAGAAAACAATGAATGTATATAAACAGTGGTTTGTTTACATTGCATATTCTAGTATTTATTGTATAATTAAGCTTCCAAATTATTTTGAGCTGATGATATGAATGTGTTGATAGCATGATAAATGTATTTGAAATTGGAAGTTTTTACGAAAATGTGATTTAAAATATCTTGATATAATATGATAAGATATGATGATTTGAAATTATAATAGGCTTACTTATTGAGTGTGAGCTCATATAATTCTCATAATATTTTTCAGAGCCTTAGGAGTGAAGAAGGATATTTGGGGTAGATGGAGCTTCTATTAAATAAAATAAGATCCATTATATTAATGTAACACCAGTATTGCTTGTGTGTAGGGCTGGTAGCCCAAAACTGATAATTATGGTTTGTAATAAATCATGGGTTTGGATTGAATATTTATAATTCTTGCCTTATATTGATTTATGTATCAAAATTTGAGACGCCTTGCATGCCTGGCATGCAGCGGGTTGTCATCCTAGCTTAAAATTTTGGGTCTGGGGCATGACAGTTACACAGGTTTGAGAGCTTAGGCTACATAAGTTCTCATGTTCCTAAGTCATTTGGGTCGGCTTGTGACCCAAGAATAGAGAGCATGTGAGTCATGGGTGTACATGGGCTCGAGTTTGAGTGCTTTCTTGTATGGCTTAGAAGGGAGTTTTTTGAGAGAATGTTTTATGGAATTGGATCCATGAGGATTGGCTTGAATGACTTAGAAGGGAGTTTTTTGAGAGAATATTTTATGGAATTGGATCCATGAGGATTGGGCTTAGGTTTCTAGATAGACTTCCAGGTTTCTGGATAGACTTCCATATTTTAGGGAGTTTGTTAGGGTGTTGGTTACAGGCTGGTGCAGATAAGTCTTATCATCCAAGATGGATGGTTATTTAAGACTCTCTCTATATGTAACCGGTGAGCTAAGACCTTAAACAATTAAAAAGGCATTCTCTTTTTCTTTTATAGCTATCTATTCTTTTTCTCCTCTATCTTTCCTCATGCATTTGATCTCGGCAGAAGCTGCGCAATAAGTTGTGATCTCGGGGAAAGCTGCGCAACAAGTGGTATCAGAGCTTAGAGAGGCACTTGGGAAAAGGAAGATAAATCAGATCAAGTCCCGATGCAACCCCGTAGAAGCTTCGCAATAAGTTGTGATCTCGGCGAAAGCTGTGCAACAAGTGGATTGCTTCAGAGAGGCGCTTGGGAAGAGAAGAGAAATCAGATCAAGTCCCGATGCAACCCCATACGAGATCAAAAGGACGGAGCGGTTTTGTGAAGGAATTCATCCACGGGATGAGTTCGTGGAGATTTAAGGAAGCCTTGTGACATCGGATCCATGAAGGACGATTTCTCCCAAGAAGATGTCCTAACGGAAGCCGAGGAGAAGCCCACGATTTCTTCAGTAAGGATACACATTCCAGCATTGAAGACATGAAGCAGTTGCTTCCGTGATCCACCTCGTGGAGGTTTTTGGAAGAGCATTAATTCCACCGAGGTGTCAACGGCTTTGGTGAGGAAGAAATCCGACAAGAAGTTTTTTCTCCCAGCAGAATTAAGACGTGAGGAAGTGGGCGTTCGATTCCAGCATTAATTCTAGGTCAAAGTTGATGCGAAAGAATTCATGTACGAGCAAATACTAGCAGACCATAATACGCAGTGGAATAATAAATAAAAATGTGCAAACCACATAATCACAGAAACACCAAGATTTACGTGGAAAATTCCTTCAAGATAAAGGAAAAAAAAACCACGGGCAAGCCAGAGAAGAAGATCCACTATAAAATAATAAATATCCAAGTCTCAAAGTTCCTTGCCAGAACTTGAGAAACAATCACAAGAGAATAATAGGGATATAAGGATTACGTCACCGAAAAATACGGTCTCCTGCGTTACCTCCTTATTTTCTTCCCTTCTCTTCTTCTTCTTCTTCTTCTCTTGTTTTTCTTCTGCAGCACCTTCACGTGATTCCTGAAGTGGAAGTCCTCCCACGTAGTTAAGCACCAAGCAGCAGCCCTTCCTTCTCTTCCCCTAGCAATCCATGCTCCTAGAAAAAAGAAATACCTGCTACATGTTTCTCTACTTTTTCCATACGGCTGCTCCTTAAAATAGAGAAAACCAAAAAAGGAAGGCGACTACTCCTTTTATAAAGAGAGAGAACAAACCCTGGTGGAAAAAGGAGTAGCGCTCCCTTTTGCCCTAATGGGCTGAATAGGTGGGCCATGGGTCCAACAACCTCCCCCTTCAGCCCATAAGGGAGGCTGTCTCATGCTTCCTTAGTGTGAAATCATGCCGACCAGCTGTCGGCATATCTCTTGCCTTTCTTTTGATAAGGTCTTTGTCAACATGTCTGCCCCATTTTCATCTGTGTGAATTTTCTGAAGCTGTAACTGCTTCTCTTCAAACACATTTCGAATCCAGTGGTATCTCACATCTATATGCTTTGACTTGAAATGAAAAGTTGGGTTCTTGCACAAGTGGATGGTGCTCTAGCTGTCACAGTGTACCACATAATTTTTTGTTTCAATCCCAATTCATGTAAGAATTCTTTCATCCACAGCATCTCCTTACAGACCTCGATAGCAGCAATATATTCTGCCTCTGTGGTAGAGAGAGCTACACACCTTTGCAATCTGGATTGCCATGACAAAGCTCCCCCTGCAAAAGTAAGTATGAAACATGATGTGGACTTCCTTGTATCAATATCTCTCGCCATATCTGCATCTGTGTAACCAATCAGCACAGCTGGACCACCCCAAAGCTTAAACAAACTTTGGAGCTTCCTCTGAGATATCTAAAGATCCACTTCACTGCTGCCCAATGCTCTTTCCCTGGATTTGCAAGAAATCTGCTAGCAACACCCACTGCATATGCGATGTCTGGCCTCGTACATACCATCGCGTACATCAAACTTCCGACTGCTGAAGCGTAAGGAACCTTCTTCATTTTCTCCTTCTCCTCATCACTTGAAGGACTTTGCTCTGAGCACAACCTGAAGTGATCTGCAAAAGGAGAACCAACTGGCTTTGCATTTATCATACTAACCTATCCAATACCTTCTCAATGTACTTTTCCTGTGACAACCATATTTTCTTGATTCTTCTATCACGGGAAATCTGCATACCCAGTATTGCTTTGCTGGTCCCATATCCTTCATTTCAAATGAATTGCTCAGCTCCTTCTTCAACCTGTCAATCATAGACATATCTTTCCAAGAATAAGCATGTCATCAACATAAAGTAGGAGTATGACAAAATCCTCACTAACCATTTGATATACACACAATGATCTGAAGCCATTCTTTTGTATCCATTTTCAGCCATAAATGAATCAAATTTCTTGTACCACTGCCTTGGAGCTTGCTTCAGCCCATATAAGCTTTTTTTTCAATCTGCAAACAAGATTTTCTTTACCTTTGACTTTGAAGCCTTCTGGTTGCTCCATATAGATTTCCTCTTCCAAATTACCATGAAGAAAAGCTGTCTTCACATCTAACTGCTCAACCTCCAAGTCTAGACTAGCAACAATACCTAGAGCAACACGAATTGAAGACATTTTAACAACAGGAGAAAAAATCTCTTCAAAGTCAATACCTTTCTTTTGACCAAAGCCCTTCACAACCAATCTGGCCTTGTACTTTGGTTGAGAACAATGCTGTTGAGTCTTTAACCTGAAAACCCACTTGTTCTTTAAAGGCTTCCTTCCTCTTGGTAGTTCCACTAAATCATATGTGTGGTTCTTCTGTAAGGCATCCATTTCTTCCAGCATACCTACTAACCACTCCTTTTTCTGCTCACTTTCAACTGCCTCCTGGTAACATTCTGGTTCACCTGCATCAGTAAGCATTATATATTCATCTGTAGAATACCTTTTGGAAGGTTGACGTTGTCTGATAGATCTTCTCAGCTGAGGCTCTGTAGGAGGTTGCTCCTGATCTCCTTTCTGATCAACATGTCCTACAGGTGAGTTAATACCTGCTCCTGCACTATTTTCTTGCACATCTCCCCTATCACCCTGATTTACTAGAGGAGTAACTGGATCACAGTCTGTTAATCCTCCTGCAGAAGACTTGACTGACACCTCCTTCTTGAAGTCTTGAAGGGTTTGATCTTCAAAAAATACCACATCTCTGCTTCTGAATACCTTCTGCTTTTCTGGATCCCAAAGTCTATAACCAAACTCATCATGTGAGTAACCAAGCAAAGCACATTCTTTTGTCTTACCATCTAGCTTGGACCTCTCAATGTCTGGAACATGTGCAAATGCACGACAACCAAACACTCTCAAGTGCTTATAAGAGACATCTTTTCCTGACCATACACGCTCTGCAACATCACCATCTAGAGCTGTACATGGTGACAAGTTTATTACATCAACCGCTGTTTTCAATGCCTCATCCCAAAATCTTTTAGGTAACTTGGACTGTGAAAGCATACATCTGATCTTTTCCATGATGGTGTGGTTCATTCTCTCTGCAATTGCATTATGCTGAGGAGTACCAGGAACTATCATCTCATGTTGAATGCCATGTGATCTGCAATAATTATCAAATAACCCTGTGTACTCACCACCATTATCTGACCTTATACATTTCAGTTTCTTTCCTGTCTCTCTTTCAACTCTGACATGAAACTCTTTGAAGACATTAATAACCTGATCTTTAGTCTTCAAACCATAGACCCAAACTTTTCTGAAAAATCATCTATAAAAGTGACAAAATAAAGTGCACCACTGATGCCTGGAACATTAACTGATCCACTAGGAGTTTTTGTCCTCAGAGGACCACAAACATCTGTATAGATACGATCCAAAACATGCATTTTTCTAGATAAAGCAGGACTAGCAAAAGAAACTCTATGTTGCTTGCCAACCAAACAATCAACACATGGGTTCAGATGTACACCTTTGAAGTCTGGTAGAACTTCTCCCTTGGAAAGAACTTGCAGCCCCTTCTCACTCATGTGTCCCAGTCGTTTATGCCACAACTCCATGCTGAAGTCGTTCTCTGTAACATTCAACTGTTCACCATAAGCTTTAGCCTGCAACCTGTATAAAGTGTGACATTTCTTCCCACTGGCTACAACAAGTGAACCTTTACTGAGCTTCCATTGCCCTTTATGAAATCTGCTATCAAAATCTTCATCATCAAGTCTTCCAACTGAGATTAAATTTAGCCTCAAGTCAGCTACATGCCTTACATCCTTGAGCACCAACTTATAGCCAAGATTGTCTTCATGTGGATGTCACCCATGCCAATGATATCTGCTGTGCCTTGATTTCCCATCTTGACAACACCAAAATTTTCAGTCTTATACGTAGAAAAAAACTCCCTCCGTGGTGTAGCATGATAAGAAGCACCTGTGTCAATCACCCACTCATGATTCTGACACTCACATGAGAAGATACCATCAGAAGTAGACAAAATCAAATAATCATCACTCTGCACAGTAGCTGTGATATTCTCCTTTGACTCTGTATCCTCCACTTCTTTTCCCTTTTTCTTACTCTTCTTAGGCTTCTTACACTGATTCTTGTAGTGCCCTTTCTCACCACAGTTATAGCAAGTAATATCTTTTCTTGACCTTGATTTGCTTCTACCCTTGTATGAATTGTCTCTATTTCTAGACTTTGACCATCCTCTATTCTCTGAGACAAGTGCCTGTGAATCAATCTGAGAAGTTGCTGAATTTTTTCTTCTTAACTCCTCATTCAACAAACTGCCTGTTACTTGACTCATGGTGATAACACCGTCTGGTGCAGAATTACTGAGGGAAACTACCAGTGTCTCCCAACTTTCTGGCAATGAACTGAGAAGTAACAATGCCTGCAACTCATCATCAAGAGACATTTTCATAGAGGATAACTGGTTATTAATACTCTGCATTTCATTCAAATGCTCAGCAATAGAAGCACCCTCTTGATATTTCAGATTCACTAGTTTTCTGATCAAGAAAGCCTTGTTGCTAGCTGTTTTTCTCTCATATAGACTTTCTAACTTTTTCCAAAGAGAGTTTGCAGAAGTCTCAGTGGAAACATGGTGAAAGACACTATCATCCAACCATTGCCGAATAAAACCGACTGCCTTTCGATCTAACATGATCCAAGCATCGTCTGTCACTGTAGCGGGCTTTGCTTTGACCCCTTCTAAAGGTCCATATAGATCCTTGCAATATAAGAGGTCCTCCATCCTTGGTTTTCATATCATCCAATTGTTTTCGTTCAGACTGATCATGCGGGAAACATTACCGGCCTCCATACTCGCACACACAAAAAAAAATTCACAGGCTCTGATACCAGTTGATGGGAAAGAATTCGTATACGAGCAAATACTAGCAGACCGTAATACGCAGCGGAATAATAAATAAAAATGTGCAAACCACATAATCACAAAACACCAAGATTTACGTGGAAAATCCCTTCAAGATAAAGGGAAAAAAAACCACGGGCAAGCCAGAGAAGAAGATCCACTATAAAATAATAAATATCCAAGTCTCAAAGTCCCTTGCCAGAACTTGAGAAACAATCACAAGAGAATAATAGGGATATAAGGATTACGTCACCGAAAAATATGGTCTCCTGCGTTACCTCCTTATTTTCTTCCCTTCTCTTCTTCTTCTTCTTCTCTTGTTTTTCTTCTGCAGCACCTTCACATGATTCCTGGAGTGGAAGTCCTCCCACGTAGTTAAGCACCAAGCAGCAGCCCTTCCTTCTCTTCCCCTAGCAATCCATGCTCCTAGGAAAAAGAAATACCTGCTACATGCTTCTCTACTTTTTTCATACGGCTGCTCCTTAAAATAGAGAAAACCAAAAAAGGAAGGCGGCTACTCCTTTTATAAAGAGAGAGAACAAACCCTGGTGGAAAAAGGAGTAGCGCTCCCTTTTGCCCTAATGGGCTGAATAGGTGGGCCATGGGCCCAACAAAAGTTTCATGGTCAAAGGTGAGTCTCTCGTTACAGAAGCCTTGATACATTGAGCGAGCCATTTAACATGGAGTCTAACTTCTTGAAGGGGCTGCAGGAGAGGATTTCAACTAGGATTTCACTTTTAGGTATTTTTCTTAATTTATCTCTGTGATTACTATTTGTAGCCTGATCAACCATGAGTAGTAGAAGCAATGTTGAGTTTTAAAATTTTAATGAAAAAGGGAGTTTCTCCATGTGGAAGGTGAGGGTTGAGGATTTACTCGTGCAGAATTTTCTTGATGTTGCTTTGGAATCAAAGCCTGAAGAGATGTCAGAAGGGGATTTGGTTGTCTCCTAAGAAGAGGGCATGTGCAGCGATCAGAGGGTGTCTTGCTGATTCAGTTTTGTACAGTGTCTTAGATGAGAAAAAACCGAAGGATCTTTGGGCCAAGTTGCATTCCTTATACATGATCAAAAATATGTGTAATAAACTTGTGTTAAAGAAATAATTATACAGTCTTCGGATGCAGGAAGGCGGAAATATTGTTCTTCATATTCAGAAGTATGATAGGATATGCAATGATTTGATGACTCTTGGTGTTAAGATGGAGGAAGAAGATAAATCTCTTCTCTTGTTATGTTCATTGCATATGTCTTATGATCCTCTTATTACTACACTGCTTTATGGAAAGGAAACACTGCTTTATGAAGATATTGTGTCTATGTTGAGATCCAACGAGCAACGAGGGAAGATAATAGGGGAAGGTGTACCTCAGGAGGGCCTTACGGTAGGAGAGAGAACCGGTAGAGGCAAGGAGGTTAGCAAGCATAAGAGCCAATCCAGGTTAATGGGGTTAGACACATAAAGAGAAATTATCCTCTTTGGAAGAAACCTCAAGAAGAGAAGAAAGAGAAGAAAGAGAAGGAATCTGTCAGTGCCATTGAAGATGTAGGGGTCGAGGAGAACCTTTTGGTGGTTTCAGATGCACACAGAATCCATATTTCAATCAATCATGAACATGTTTAAATATATTAGCCGAAATTTAAATCCTCTTGTATACATTATACTCAAATTATAGCCTCATAATATATTTTGGATTTTTACATAAACATTCATCTTTCATATAAAAAAGAAAAGATTGAAGAAAAATGCTTCTTTTATTAATTGAGAAAAGTAAAAGTATAAATACATCTGATTTCAAGGGCACTGTTCCCAACATTCTCCACAGTCACATATCAATTTTTTTCATTTTATTTGATATATTAAAAGATAATCAAGCACTAAGAAAAATTATATAAAAAAAAGATAGTTTGAGATAGTAAAAAAAAATATATATAAACTATTTATTACATGAAAATTAGCCTAATATTACATTTCATCAAAAACAAAATATAATGTAGATCCACTCAACGAGCAGATGACCAAGACGTGGCTCAGTAGATCGAATAAGGTCCACGTCTACTTTTGATATGCCTTACATATTGTCATCTACTTCCTTCGTCAGAGGTTCTTCCACTTCTTTCGTAGGAGGTTCTTCACGGAATTCTCCTTTGATTATTAGATTTATATGTGAATTTATTTCCTTGCTTTTCTATATTGCTACATTCATCATTTAACAAATTAGATTTATCATTTGCAATCATATAATTTGATTTTAGTCATGAGATGTGCTAGTAGTAGCAAAGAAGATTCCCATTCTGGATTGAATTGCATGTACACACCTCTTTCTTCTAGAATTGCAAACTAAATCATATGATGGTTGTCATTCAGTTTTTGAATGAATTAGTTATCTATTTAAATTAAATGAAATATGTTATTATCAAATAGCATGGTAATTAGATATGAAGAAATTTATAATGGTAGAATGAACTAAACTAAGGAGTCACTTATTTGCTTACTGATGAGAGGTAAAATTATCATCGCACCAACGCTCGTGCACACGACAAAAAGGTCGAGACCACTCTTGATTTTTGATCAGCCAGCTGCATATCTAGAAAATAACAAAGCCGAAACATCCTCGGACCAAGCCATCCTCAGACTGAATCATTCCGAACCATTCATGCCTCGATTGGCTCGAGCTATCCTCTTATCTCGGTCAGACTGAGATATTCGTATGCCTCGGCAGAGCCGAGGTATTCTATTCTCTTATCTCGGCTAGATCGAGATATTCGTATGCCTCGGCATAGCCCAGGCATTCTATCCTCTTATATCGATCGGACCGAGATATTCGTATGCCTCGACCAAATCTTATGCCTCGGCCAAATCTTTTGCTTTGGCCAGACCGAACTGTTCTTGTGCCTCGGCCAGACTGAGGCATTCAAATGCTTTGGCGAAGCCGAGTTATTCTTGTGCCTTAGTTAGGTCGAGAGGCTCCTGAATCTTTGCAAAACCAAGCGCGGAAGAATTCAAATTCGTGATAGTTCAACAAGATTCCAGCCGCATAGGCCCTCGACGATCTTGAGTGGAAAATTATGCAAATAATATCAGAAGTGGCCTAGGGCCTATAAAATCACCGAATCTCAAAGCATCAACCAGCTCCTCTAGCCATCGATTTTCTAACTAACTAGATACTGATACTACCGGCCTCATAACAAACTTGATTCGAATCTTATTCGAATCCTAATAGTTTTAGACACCCCTACAGAGACACGTCTAAGGAATCAGGTGATCGCTTATAAATACCCTTGTCCTAAAGCTCCTCAGATAACACTGTGTTGGCCCAGATGACAACCCAAGAGGGGGGGGGGGGGGGGGTGAATTGGGTTCTTTAAAAATTAGCCTTTTAAAAATGTTTGCTTAAGAAGAATGAAGGCAATAGCAATGCAAATACAAAGTGCAGTGAATAAAACAGAGATAGAGAAAGAGTCAATGTAAGCACGGCAAACACAAAGAGTTTATAGTGGTTCGGTGTATCCAACACCTACGTCCACTCCCAAGATTCACTTGGGTCCACACTATAATCACCCTAGATTACAGTAGAGTTATTTTACAAGCTCACAACTCAAACTTGTTGTTTTCCCGGGTGCACAACGAACCCAGCTGGTTTTCAAGGGCTCACCAGCACAAAAACCCTTAACCCAAGCTTTACCAAGCTTGTACCGAGGTAAGACTACCTCAACTAGTTCAATCCCCCAGATTGAACTAGACACAAAGAATAGAAGTATTGTTTTTCAGTTACAAAGCTCCTCAATGAGCAGATAAATAATTATAAGAATAAAGTTTAGAAAAGCCTGATTTGCAGTTGGTTGGCTTTGAGCTTTTCTTCTTTTCCTCAACTCCTTTGAAGTGTAGAATCGGGCCTCAGCTTGGATTCTTCACGGAATGTAAGTTGGAGTTGATTTGGGCTTTTCCTCTTTTCTTTGAGAGTTGAAAATCACTTGAAATGCTCTTGAATAGCTCTTGGATTTTCTTCTGAAGCTTCCTTGGATTGTTGAGCTTGAACACAGAAGGAGCTTCCTTTGATTTCACACTCTTTCTTTCACTCTATTTTGAATCACGGATTTTTTCAAATGAAGCTCTGTTTTTCTGATTTTTCTTTTCTTTTATCTTGAAATGAATATCTCTCTGTTTGTCTCTCTTTGATTTGAAAATGGCTTCTCTATTTATAGATTCTGCAAAAATATAGCCGTTAGAAACAAAGAAAAATAGCCGTTAATCGAAAATCTAGTCGTTGACGCTGAGTTGGCATTCGAAAAAATTTTGCCCAGATTTGCTGGAGTCGACTCATGCTTTTCCCGAGTCGGCTCGAGGTCGTGATACTAAAAATAGAAATGTTCAGAAAGTTATAGGATCGACTCATCAAAAGTAAAGTGTCGACTCCTGAAAGTCGGGGGTCGACTCATGAAAAGTTGGGGTCGACTTGTGAAATGCTCAGAAAAACACACCTCTGGTGTCTGAGCGGAGTCGACTCGCACAGTCATGGAGTCGGCTCGATAGAATCAGGGGTCAACTCGAGAAATTACGTAGGTCGACTCGAGACAGGCAGTTATTTCTGTACTCTGAGGGGAGTCGACTCTGAAACTCAAGAGTCGGCTCCGAACGTATCAAAAATCAGAAGGTTTTCTGATTGACTTTAAATTCATTCCAGATTTATTTTAAATCATTATTTTGACTTGAATACTATAAAATTGACATTAAGAATCACTTCAAGAAATGTTCCAAAAACTCATTGATTGAAATATTAAGTATTGAATTTCTTTTTGAAAGCATAAACATTGAGCTTGAAGTTACTTTCAAATTGATTAAAGTTATACTTTAACATTCTCATTCATTGTTCTAAATAAATTCATTGCTCATGTAAATAAACTCATTACATCTTTTAATATACACATGGCTTTTGGTAATCATCAAAATCAATAAGATTGGGGCATATAATTTTTCAATAAACTCCCCAACAATCTCCCCCTTTTTGATGATGACAAAAACAATGAGTTTATGCATGATTGATTTGTGAATTTATTTTGATTTCATAAGAAGGCTTAGGCTCCCTCTGAATGAGGTAGCTCCCCCTATGAAACTTAAATAAATATCCCATCTCATTCATTCAATTATTTTAATATCATTTGATTAATTGATTTCTCCCATATGCATATGCAGTTATAAAACTATAAAACTTCTCCTTTTTTGTTATCAACAAAAAGGTAGAGAAGCAATAAACATTATCTTCATTCAAGATTTGATTTAACAAAATCATTCATTCATTGAAATAGAAAGAAATACATTGAGTATTCAAAAAAGATAATTCATTACATCAAAGTGTCAAATACATCAAGGTGTCTAATACATTGATACCAAAATGTAAAACATAACATTAACTTCAATACATTGCAAGGACTGAATATCTAATACATTAAAAATGAGTCCTAACAATCCTAGTCAAATGATCAATTATGTTTTTCATTCCATCAGTCTGTATCTTCACATAGTCTTTTAGTCTCTCATCCACAAAGGTGCAAGCAGTCAAAATTTTATCTTGTAGCTCTGCGTTGCATTTAGAATAAGTTTCACCATCACCGCAGATATCTTTAAGTTCTTCAAATATGTTCTTAAGATCTCCACTTAAAGACTCTGAAGAAGTGTTGAGAGTAGATTCTATTTTGGTGATTCGGTCATCCAAAGAATATAGAGTTTCCTTGAGATTCATAAACTTGATTTCAAACTCTGATTTTAATTTTTCTGACTGATCATCAAAAAGGCCTTTGAGTTGTCTTAACTGAAGATCTGTGAAGCCAACTGATGAAGATGAAGCTTGATCAATAATGGAACAGGGGTAGGAGCAGATGTAGAAATAGGAGGGCTCGGAGGTGCAGGTGAGGAATGTCTAACCGATGGTCCTGGTGCCTCAGTATTCGCTGCTCTTTCCTCTACAATCCTTTCCTTTCCCATCTTCCATTTTTCTTAACAAATCCCATCCTATGTATAGTGGCCAGGCTGTAAAAATCTGTGTGTCTCAAGTTCCTCATAGGCTCACTATCAGAAATAACAATCCCTTGGCTCTGGAAAATTTTAGTGAGGATCATACCATAGGGCAAGCTTCACTTTCTCTTTCCTCCACAGTCGGCAATATACCATAAAATCATACTGGGAAAGTTAATGGGCTTACCCGTTACAATAGCATCCATCACAAAAATATCCCTTTCTGACACATAATCGAATCTCCCTATCTTTGGAAAAAGGATCCTACTACATATGTTGTGGAGCAATCTCAATTCTAAAGATAACTGATTGGCAAATACTTCCTCAAAACTGACAACTTCCCGGTTAAGTAATCTAGAAAGTGCTGGGCTTCGGTCATCCGAAGAAAATGTGGAAGTTCCTGACAAGGGTAGATCCAACAGTCTTGACAGTAGCTCAATAGTCACTGAGATCCTATTTCCTCTCACAATGCTTATAAGACCATTATCTCCTCTAGATAAATTCTTATAAAACTCCTTTACAAGAGCGGGATAAGTAGGACAATCTAGGGAACAGATCTTCTCCCAACCCATCTCTATCAATTGTCTTCCCAAAAGAAATCCCTCAGCCTCAAACAATTCAAAATCCACTTTTCTTCCGGTAGTAATGATTCTATCAGCGAGTCTATCTACTTGAGAAGGAGCTGCAGATGGAGAAGCATTTGGAGTTGAAGAAGATGAAGTAGAATCTGATCTAGGTGATGGCTCACGAACTGGACGCCTTACGGTCTTCCTCACGGCTCTCTTCTTCTAACACCGGCCGCACAAAGGTTGGAACCTCGAGTCTTAGGGGCCATTGATCGATTGGAAGGGTTAATCAGAGATTCTAGGGAATTTGGAAGGTCTGGAAGTGTTTTGGAGAGAGAATTTTGAGAGATTGAGAAGTTTGAAATGAACGGCGAGTCGACTCTGCCCTAGATAAATCGACCTGGGACCACTTCGAGTCGGCTCCCGCAAAGCAAGGGGTCGACTCCGGACAGTCACAGAAAACCATCCCGAAGTGGAGTCGACTCGCGCCGAGAAGGGGTCGACCCGAGAGTTTCAGTAGAAACCAGGAGTCGACTCCGATACTCACCGAGTCGGCTCCGAGACCATTTCAGAGCAAAAACATAAAATTTCTGAAATGTGTCCAGAAATTGATCATAAAAATTGATAAAATAATCATTGGATTTGAATAGATCAATTAGATGTGAATTCTAGATAAGATTTCCTTTTAGATCAAGGATTTGAAGGAATTTTAGATAAAATTTCCTTAGGGGTTTCAAATTCATTCTAATGGATCACAAATCCCTAACTCTCCTCTAAGATAACAGAATCTTTCTTCACTTAAGGGTTTTGTAAATATATCTGCTAATTATTCTTCAGTGTTAACATAGTCAAGACATATTTCATTATTTGCAACATGTTCTCTTATAAAATGATATCTAATTTCTGTGTTTGGTTCTAGAATGTTGAATTGGATTTTTAGTTAGATTAATTGCACTTGTGTTATCACATCTTATAGGTTTTATCAAGTGTGATACCATAGTCTTCAAGTTGTCGCTTAATCCATAGGATTTGAGCACAGCAACTTCCAGCTGCTACATATTCAGCTTCAGTAGTTGATAATGCAACTGAATTTTGCTTTTTGCTAAACCATGAGATTAAGTTACTTCCCAAGAATTGGCATGCACCACTTATGCTTTTTCTATCTAACTTACATCCAGCATAATCAGAATCAGTGTATGCAATCAGATTTAATGTTGAGTCTCTAGAATACCATAAACCTATATTTTTAGTTCCACTTATGTATCTTAGTATTCTTTTAACAGCAATTAAGTGTGATTCTTTAGGTTCAGACTGAAATCTAGCACATAAGCAAACAGTAAACATTATATCTGGTCTACTTGCAGTTAAGTAAAGTAGGGATCCGATTATACCTCGATAATATTTCTGTTCAACCTTCTTACCTTCTTCATCTTTGTCAGCTTGCATGAAGGACTCATTGGTGTTCCGAGGGGTTTGATTGATTCCATACCAAACTTCTTTAAAATTTCTCTTGTGTACTTTGTTTGGTTGATAAAGATTCCTCTTTGCTTTGTTTGATTTGGAGTCCAAGAAGAAGTTGAGTTCTCCCATCATGCTCATTTCAAATTTGCCCTGCATCAACTTAGCAAACTCTTGACATAGAATATTGTTAGTAGCACCAAAAATGATATCATCAACATATATTTGAACTACTAATAAATCCTTACCTTTTCTTTTCAAAAACAGTGTTTTATCAACATTTCCTCTTATAAAATCATTTTCAATTAAGAATTTACTTAATCTATCATACCAAGCTCTAGGTGCTTGTTTCAAACCATATAATGCTTTGTGCAATTTAAAAACGTGATTTGAAAATTCATGATCTTCAAAACCTGGTGGTTGTTCTACATATACTTCTTCATTTATAAATCCATTTAGAAAAGCACTTTTTACATCCATTTGAAATAAGTTAAAATTCATATGATATGCAAATGCAAGTAATAGTCTAATGGCTTCTAATCTAGCTACTGGTGCAAAGGTTTCATCAAAATCAATACCTTCTTCTTGATTATATCCTTTTGCAACTAATCTAGCTTTGTTTCTAATTACTATGCCATTTTCATCTAGTTTATTTCTAAATATCCATTTTGATCCTATAACAGAATGATTTTTAGGTCTTTCAACTAAGGTCCATACATTATTTCTAGTGAATTGATTTAATTCTTCTTGCATAGCTAACATCCAGTTATTATCTTTTTCAGCTTCTTCAATAGTTTTAGGTTCAATTTGTGATACAAATGCAAGGTGATTACTAATATTTCTCATAGATGATCTAGTTCTTATTCCTTGAGATGGATCACCTATAATCAATTCCTTAGGGTGACTATAAGCATATCTCCAATCCCTAGGTAGATCTACATCATTATGATTAGTGTTAGTATCATCCGTTAGGTGAATCATTATCTTTACCGTCTTGTTCTTGATCTAAAGATACATCAATATTTAATTTTTCAAGATCTTTCTCAATTAAGTTTGTATCTTCTTCATCATCAAAATTTTCAGAACGAGTTGCTAAAGATTCATCAAAGACTACATGAATGGATTCTTCAACAATTAGGCTTCCTTTATTGAACACTCTATGCTTTACTAGTTGTTGAATAACCTAAGAATATTCCTTCATCAGATTTTGCATCAAATTTACCTAAGTTGCTTTTACCATTATTATGAATAAAATATTTACAACCAAATGCATGAAAATATTTGATGTTGGGTTTTCTATTATGTCATAATTCGTAAGGTGTTTTCTTTAAAATAGGTCTTATTAAGGCTCTATTTAGGATGTAACATGCTGTGTTAATAGCTTCCGCCCAAAAGTATTTCGGGAGTTTACTTTCACATAGCATGGTACGGGCCATGTCTTCTAGAGTCCTATTTTTCCTTTCAACTACACCATTTTGTTGTGGGGTCCTAGGTGCAGAAAAGTTATGATTAATACCATTTTCATTGCAAAAACTTTCAAATAAGTGATTTTAAATTCAGTTCCATGATCACTTCTTAGAGACACTATGGTAGTGTTTTTCTCATTTGTTACTTTCTTGAAGAATTTCATGAATATCGAGAAAGTCTCATCTTTGTGAGCTAAAAACATTACCCAAGTGAATCTAGAGTAATCATCTACTATCACAAGACCATATTTCTTTCCTCCTAGACTTGTGGTTCTAGTTGGTCCAAAAAGGTCCATGTGAAGTAGCTCTAATGGCCTAGAAGTTGAAACAATATTTTTAGATTTGAAAGAACTTCTTGTTTATTTTTCAAACTGACATGCATCACATATCTTGTTATTTTCAAAATCTAATTTAGGTAAACCTTTTACTAAATCCATTCTTATTAGTTTTGAAATCAGGTGTGTGCTTGCGTGACCTAATCTTCGATGCCATAACCAACCAATCTCATTCATATTAGCATTATTAGCAACTAAGCAATGATTATTAGTAGACAATTTGTCTAAATCAATCATGTATACATTGCCATTTCTATTTCCAATAAAAACAATGCTATTATCAATGGGATTAGCTACTGTGCATAAGGAAGATTCAAAAGATACTTTAAAACTTTGTCACATAATTGACTTATACTAATTAAGTTATGCTTTAAACCATCAACATAAAGTACATTTTCAATAAATGGAGGGAGTTATTTGAATGTTACCAAACCCCAAGATTTGGCCTTTGCCATTGTCGCCAAATGTAACAACTCCTCCTTTCTTTTCTTCAAAGGTGATGAATTCTTCTTTGTCACCCGTCATATGTCTTGAGCAGCCACTATCAAGATACCACTTTCTCTTTGATCTCTTGGCCACAAGACATTCCTGCAATGATATCAAACTTTATGTTTAGGTACCCAAGCTTTCTTGGGTCCTTCATGGTTAGTACCAACAAAAATTATTCCTTTCGGAACCCATATTTTCTTTCCTTTAACATTTAAGTTTTTATTAGGTTTTAGAATTTTACATTCATAAGATTTATGTCCTGTTTGATTACATTTAAAGCATAAAATTACTTTGGCCAGCACGCACAAAAATATTTTTAATGATTTTTGTTTTCTTAAAGTGTTATATCCTAATCCGGCTTTGTCAAAAACTGCTTTTTGACTATTTAACAACATGTCTAGTTTAGTTGAACTTAATGTAAACTTATCAACTATGTTCTTATGTTTTTCAACCTCTTTCCTTAGTTTATCATTTTCATTAGAGATTGATTCTTTTTCTTTTATTAAAATTTCATTTTCGGATTTAAGTTTCTTAACTTCATTATTAAGATTTTCCTTTTCTTGAATGAAAGTTAAGTTTTCATTTTTCAAAATCTTGTATTTCTTTTTCAAAACCTTGAAATCCCCAACAAGTTCATTAAAAGCATCAAAGAGTTCATCAAAAGCAAATTCATCGCAAGGGTTGTCGGAACTTACCTCATCATTGTCGTCCGCCATGAAACATACGTTTGCGACTTCCTTTTGTTCTTATTCTTCGGAAGAAGATTCCTCGCTGTCACTCCATGTCGCCACATAAGCCTTCTTTTTCTTTTTGTAGGCTTTCTTCAATTTTGGACATTCATTCCTAAAGTGCCCCGGTTTATTACACTCATAACAAGTCAAGGGGTCTTTCTCTTTTTCTTTATCCTTGTCCTTATTTTTATCCTTTTCTCCTTCCCACTTTGCTCCAAATTTTTTCTTGTGGAAGGGTTTCTTTCTCCTCATGAATCTTTTAAATTTCTTTGCTAAGAGAGTAGTCTCTTCATCATTATCATCATCATCATCACTGCTGCTCTCTTCTTCTTTTGCAGCTTTGAGGGTAATCATTTTCTTCTTCTTTGTGTCCTCCTCTACATGCTGCTTCATAGTCAGCTCATGGGTCATAAGAGATCCTAGAAGCTCCTCTAAGGGTAAAGTGTTGAGGTCCTTAGCTTCTTGGATTGCAGTCATTTTTGCTTCCCATGATCTTGGTAATGACCTAAGAATTTTTCGAACAAGTTCAGAGTTAGTATATGTCTTACCAAGACTTTTCAAACCATTTACAATATCTGTGAATCTAGTGTACATGCATGCAATGGTTTCATATTGTTCCATGCTAAATAATTCATATTTATGAACAAGAATATTAATTTTAGATTCCTTAACTTGGTTGGTACCCTCATGGGTAACCTCTAATCTATCCCAAATCTCCTTTGCGGAATTACATGTGGAGATTCTATTAAATTCATTAGCATCTAAAGAACAATATAAGACATTCATGGCCTTAGCATTGAGCTGTGCCATTTTCCTATCATTATCATTCCAGTCCCTTTCGGGCTTAGGAACAATAGTGCCATCTATAACATGTGTGGGTGTACTAGGTCCATTGATTATAACACCCCATAGCTCATAATCAGAAGCTTGAATGAATATCCTCATTCTAGCTTTCAATATGAATAATTTGAACCATTAAACAGTGGAGGTCTATTCGTAGAATGACCTTCAGCAAATGATCCAACTTGTGTTGCCATTTGGAACTTTAGCTCTTGATCGTATGATCAAAATCTAATGAGCACTAGCTCTGATACCAATTGTTGGCCCAGATGACAACCCAAGAGGGGGGGTGAATTGGGTTCTTTAAAAATTAGCCTTTTAAAAATGTTTGCTTAAGAAGAATGAAGGCAATAGCAATGCAAATACAAAGTGCAGTGAATAAAATAGAGATAGAGAAAGAGTCAATGTAAGCACGACAAACACAAAGAATTTATAGTGGTTCGGTGTATCCAACACCTACGTCCACTCCCAAGATTCACTTGTGTCCACACTATAATCACCCTAGATTACAGCAGAGTTGTTTTACAAGCTCACAACTCAAACTTGTTGTTTTTTCCGGACGCACAATGAACCCAGCTGGTTTTCAAGGGCTCACCAGCACAAAAACCCTTAACCCAAGCTTTACCAAGCTTGTACCGAGGTAAGACTACCTCAACTAGTTCAATCCCCCAGATTGAACTAGACACAAAGAATAGAAGTATTATTTTTCAGTTACAAAGCTCCTCAATGAGCAGATAAACAATTATAAGAATAAAGTTTAGAAAGCCTGATTTGCAGTTGGTTGGCTTTGAGCTTTTCTTCTTTTCCTCAACTCCTTTGAAGTGTAGAATCGGGCCTCAGCTTGGATTCTTCATGGAATGTAAGTTGGAGTTGATTTGGGCTTTTTCTCTTTTCTTTGAGAGTTGAAAATCACTTGAAATGCTCTTGAATAGCTCTTGGATTTTCTTCTGAAGCTTCCTTGGATTGTTGAGCTTGAACACAGAAGGAGCTTCCTTTGATTTCACACTCTTTCTTTCACTCTATTTTGAATCACGGATTTTTTTAAATGAAGCTCTGTTTTTCGATTTTTCTTTTCTTTTCTCTTGAAATGAAATCTCTCTGTTTGTCTCTCTTTGATTTGAAAACGGCTTCTCTATTTATAGATTCTACAAAAATATAGCCGTTAGAAACAAAGAAAAATAGCCGTTAATCGAAAATCTAGCCGTTGACGCTGAGTTGGCATTCGGAAAAATTTCGCCCAGATTTGCTAGAGTCGACTCATGCTTTTCCCGAGTCGGCTCGAGGTCGTGATACTAAAATAGAAATGTTCAGAAAGTTATAGGGTCGACTCATCAAAAGTAAAGTGTCGACTCCTGAAAGTCGGGGGTCGACTCATGAAAAGTTGGGGTCGACTCGTGAAATGCTCAGAAAAACACACCTCTGGTGTCTGAGCGGAGTCGACTCGCACAGTCATAGAGTCGGCTCGACAGAATCAGGGGTCGACTCGAGAAATTATGTGGGTCAACTCGAGACAGACAGTTATTTTTGTACTCTGAGGGAGTCGACTCTGAAACTCAAGAGTCGGCTCCGGAACGTATCAAAAATCAGAAGGTTTTCTGATTGACTTTAAATTCGTTCCAGATTCATTTTAAATCATTATTTTGACTTGAATACTATAAAATTGATATTAAGAATCACTTCAAGAAATGTTCCAAAAACTCATTGATTGAAATATTAAGTATTGAATTTCTTTTTGAAGGCATAAACATTGAGCTTGAAGTTACTTTCAAATTGATTAAAGTTATACTTTAACATTCTCATTCATTGTTCTAAATAAATTCATTGCTCATGTAAATAAACTCATTACTTTTAATATACACATGGCTTTTGGTAATCATCAAATCAATAAGATTGGGGCATATAATTTTTCAACAAACTCCCCAACACACTGACATTGATACTTACTCTCGCACTCTTACTGAAAACTCCATTAAAGCTCAAGCAGAGCTTTGAGCTCTCGAGAGGCCATTTCTTGAGGGACTCTTCTGCGAGAGCTTTATCCTCACATCTGCTTACTATGAATCTTCACTGACTTGGGCGTCGAAGGGTCTTCCAAAGAGGGCCACCCCCGACACTCTCTACATGAAGACTGTCTTGCAGGTTCCACCTAGGTGAGTGATTGGCGTCTAGATCCAAAGTCGGACCGCACCCGAGTTGAAGAACAAATTTTCACAGCAACATATTGGCGCTAGAGGAAGAGCCTCAAGTCCCGTAAACTTGTAATCTAGGAGACAAGGTTCAAGATTAGGAGACGAATCCTCTAATAGCCAATCGAAAAAGAGTCACTTTCGATGCTCAGGATCAGATCGCCTCTCAGAGGCCTGATCCTATAAATAATGCAGCACCTCCACTACCATCGCCGGCCGAGACTCTTTCGCTGCCAGTGACCGCCATGACCCAGGACTAGTTTGCTATGCTGATTCAGCAAGTCCAAGCTCTGACTCAGCCGGTCCAAGGGCTCCATGGAGCTTCCCGCCCAGCTATCCCTGCTCTGCAACTCCACGAGAAGGTCGCCGCCCTCGTCCCGCCAGCAAGTTCTTCTTCCAATCCGTCCGAGGCCGCGGATCTTCTTCATCAACCCATAGGGACCAGACCGGCGCCACAGTGGGCTAAAGGGAAGAGCCCGCCTAGATCTCGGTGAGCTCATTCTTTCTCTCTGGTGTCTTCCCAAGATTCGATGCCACTATCGTCCTCCCATCGATCGGTCCCTTCGACCACTCTAAATGAAGGGATCATGCGGTAGATGTAGGAGATACATCAGGAATTGCATCAGGAGCTAGACGCCGCTAGGCAAGCCCCTTCGTCCAAGCCAAAGGTGGAGCAAGGCATCCCTTTCTCTGAGAAGATCATGCAGGAAGTGATCCCTTCTCATGTCAAGCTCCTCACCATCGAGCCGTATCTTGGATTCGCTGATCCCGATGATCATCTGAGCAGCTTCAGATCCATCATGATGTTCCATAGAGCATCAGATGTGATCCTGTGCCGTTCCTTCCCTCTACACTTAGAGGATCTACTAGAACCTGGTTTAACAGCCTAAAGCCAGGTTCCATTGATTCTTTCGATAAGCTGAGCCGCTTATTCGTCAGCTAGTTTGTTAGTAGCAATCGCTAATGATAGAGATATGATTCCCTCTTCGAAGTCAAGCAGCAGAAGGGGGAATCCTTGAAGAATTACCTCGGCCGCTTCAACACGGCCCTGTTGGAGGTCGACCACCTTAATCACGAGGTAGCCATGTCCGCTTTGGCGGGAGGAGTACCGAAGGAAGATGACTTCTACTTAGCTCTGGAAGTTAATTACCCGAAAGCCTATCTAATATGATGGCCTTGGCGGATAAGTATGCCAAGGTTGAGGAGTCACGGAGGTCAGCCAGAGCCGAGCAATCGAAGGAGGCAAAAGGCTTGAAAAAGCATCGACCCTTCCACCATGCAAGCCCACCTCATTGCCAAAGAGCTCCTCCACCGCCACCTCAAGATCGAACCCAGAGTCCGGCTTGAAGGTTCGATCGATACACCCCCCTCACTATGCCAAGGGCACAGATCTTGATGGAGATTGAGCACCAAATTCCTCGACCTCCTCCTCTTCGAGGCAATGCAGCTCGAAGAGATATGACCAAGTACCATTGCTTCCATCGAGATCACGGGCATGACACTGAGGAATGCTGGCAGCTTCGGAATGAGATTGACCAACTCATCCGATGGGGTAGGCTAGACCAATTCAGGAGGGCCCCCAAGCCAAACAATGAAGGAGATCGCCAGCCCGAGCCTTGCCAACTCCCTCCATCAAATCCTTTGGTCATTGGCAATGTTAATATGATAGCGGTGGTCGGTTCTTCATCAACATGGTCGGATGAGAAAGAGAATCCATCAAAGAAGACTCGGGTTGATGAACTTTCTTTTTCTAATGAGGATCTTTGGAAAGTACAGTACCCTTATGATGATGCCCTAGTTGTATCTCTTAATATGAACGGCTATAATGTACACTGCATTTTGATTGATAGTGGTAGCTCTGTTAATATTTTATACTTTGATGCCTTTGTGAGATTAAAATTGTGGGTGGAAAACCTCCAGGCCATAGAATCCACTCTAGTGGGTTTTATGGGCGATGCCATAGTCCCCGAGGGAGTTATCACCTTGACAGTCTAAGCAGGCACTTGGCCTAGCGTAGCTACTACACTCATGGACTTTCTTGTGACCAAGCTTCGGTCTCCTTACAATGCCATCCTCAGCAGGCCATGGCAAATATCTCTTAAGACTATTATTTCCATTCCCCATCTTGTCATGAAGTTTTTCATCGAATGGGGAGTGGGGGTCATCCGAGGAAGTCAAGTTGTGGCTCGACATTGCTTTGTTGCCAATCTACAATCCAGAAAATTCAAAGTTGATCGGCTAGATGCTCGGAAGGACTTTGCCGAGCAACGAAGAGAGCTAGCCGAGGAGTTGGAGGAGGTGCAACTCGATGAAGCTCAGCCCAACCGAACCATAAGGGTCGGGTCATAGCTGAAAGGAAAGCCTCGACAGGATTTGGTTGAGTTCCTTGAAGAAATGCTGATGTCTTCGCTTGGTCCACTTTGGTCATGCTCGGAATCGACCCGGATGTCCTAGTCCACCGCCTCAATGTGGATGAGATGTTCCAGCCAGTTAAGCAGAAGAAGAGAAGCTTCACCCCCGAATTCCAAAGGACTAACGAAAAAGAGGTAGACAAGCTCATTAAAGCCAACTTTATTCGAAAAGTGAACTATCCCGACTAGCTGGCGAATGTTGTTATGGTGAAGAAGTCAAACGGCAAATGGAGGACCTACATCGACTTCACTGACCTCAACAAAGCTTGCCCGAAGGACAGCTTCAATCTCCCCTAAATTGATCAGCTTATGGATTCAACCTCGGTCACCAGATGCTGACTTTCATGGATGCTTATTCGGTCTACAACCAGATTCAGATGGCGCTCGAGGATGAAGAAAAGACTGCCTTCATCACCGACCGAGGTATTTATTGCTACCGAGTTATGCCTTTTGGTTTAAAAAATGCAGGCGCAACCTACCAAGGCTAGTAAATACAGTTTTTAAAGAACAAATCGTTCGAAACATGGAGGTGTATGTTGATGACATGATGGTAAAGAGAAAAGAAGCATCTCGGCATATTGAAGATCTTACAGAAAGTTTTGCAACTCCGAAGGTATCAGATGAAGCTTAACCCAACCAAATGTGCTTTCAGAGTTAACTCTGAAAAGTTCTTGGGTTTCATGGTCTCTCAACAAGGTATTGAGGCAAAACCACAAAAAATCCAAGCTCTGCAATAGATGGTACCTTTGGGGTCAATCAAAGAAGTGCAACCTCTCACTGGAAGGATAGCAGCTCTTAATCATTTTGTCGCTCGGGCAGCTGAGAGATGTTTGCCCTTTTTCAAAGTGCTCCGATCAGCCAAGAACTTCCAATGGACCCCGAACTGTTAGAGATCTTTCGAAGATCTTAAAAAATACCTCGGCTCACCACCTCTTCTTAGTAGTCCGAGGCTGAAAGAAATACTATGTATGTATCTAGCAGTCTTGGAGGGCGCTATTGGCTCTGTGTTGGTCAGAGAGGAAAACAAATTCAAAAATCGATCTATTATGTTAGTAAATTGCTCCGAGATGCTGAGACGAGGTATACTCGAATCGAGAAGATGGAATTGGCTCTGATAACATTAGGCCAAAAGTTGCAGTCATATTTCCAAGCATACACTATGACAGTTTTAGCTGACCAACCCATCAAGTCAATTATCCATCGTCCGAAAGTGTCGAGAAGAATGACAAAATGGGCTGTTGAATTGAGTGAGCATGACATTCAGTATCAGCCTCATCTAGCCATCAAAGCACAGGTCCTGATGGATTTTCTTCTTAAATGCACCATACCTGAAGATAGTTCCACTTTGGACACTCTTGAGCAACTAAGGCCTAGTGCTCTGTGGCTGCTCCATGCTGATGGGTCCTCTAGTGCAAGCAGTTCTAGCACTGATTTGGTACTCACTAGCCCAAAGGGGACAACCTTTGAGTATGACATCCATTTCTCATTCCCAGCCTCTAATAATGAAGCAGAGTATGAAGCTCTGCTTGCTAGACTTTGCATCACCCGTGATCTCAAAGCTGAAAAGCTGAACGCCTACACCGACTCTTAGTTGGTGGCTGGCCAGGTGTGGGGAGAGTTTGAAGCTCGGGAGCTGAATATGATTCGATATCTTCAAAAGGTATGCGATCTATCCTCCTATTTTGCTGAATTTAAAGTTATTCAGATCTCAAGGGCTGAGAATGCGTGTGCCAACCCTTTATCCTATCGGCAACCACTGACTTGATGGATCTCTAGTGGAAGTTTCACTTGGAGGTCCTAGAAAAGTCCACTATTGCCGATGCTGATCAAATAATGCAGATCGATGCTGAACCATCTTGGTTAAACCCTATGCTCAAGTATCTCAAAGAGGGGCTGCTCCCTGTTGACAGAAAGGAAGCAAGAAAACTAAAAATGCAATTATCTCATTATGTCCTACTTAATGATCGGCTATATAAGCGATCCTTCTCCATGCGTTACTTAAATGCCTTTGCTCGTCAGAGGCTAATTATGCTCTTCGAGAGGTTCATGAAGGCATCTATGGTAATCATCTTGGCGGCCAAGCTCTATGCCATAAAGTGTTATGCCAAGGATATTATTGGCCCACCATGCAAAGGGATGCTGACGACCTAGTCTGAGCTTGTGATTCATGCCAATGATATTCAAATGTTCAGAGGCTCCTCTCTGCCCACCTATCACCCATATCATCTGCCTGGCCCTTTGCTAAATGGGGGATGAACATTCTTGGTCCTTTTTTCCTCGCCACAAGACAGAGAAAGTTCTTGTTTGTAGCAATCGACTATTTTACCAAGTGGGTCAAGACCGAGGCAGTCGCTCAGATAACTGAGGCTCAGGCTAAGGACTTTATGTAAAGATCTATCATTTGTCGGTTCGGCCTTCCACACACCATCATCATCGACAACGAAAGACATTTCGCTAATCCTAAATTCCGGGAGTTCTGCGAGGATCATGACATCTTTCACCGTCTCACTTCAATCGGACACCCTCAAGCCAATGAGAGGCCGAGGTAACCAACCGGACCCTTCTGCAAAGAATTAAAGCCTAGCTCAATAGAGCGTGAGGCAGATGGGCAGAGGAGCTTCATCACGTGCTGTAGGCTTATCGAACCACTGAGAGGGTCCCCACAGGCTAGACTCCGTTCAGGATGGCTTTTGGCACGGAAGCCGTCATTCCCATAGAGATCGAACTTCTCTTCCCTCAGATGGAGAGTTATTCAGAGGAATCCAATAACGAGCAGCTATGAACCAATCTTGACCTGATAGAAGAGGTCAGAGAGAAGGCCTGAATCCGAATGGCAGCCTATCAATAGAGGGTAGCCCGTTACCATTCCACCAGAGTCAAAGAAAATCCTTTCTTCCCAATGATTTAGTACTTTGGAAGGTATCTGTTTCAAAGCCGTTGGAACAAGAAAAACGGTCTCCAAATTGGGAAGGCCCTTATCAAGTTCCGAAGGTAATCAGGCCCGGCACTTATAAACTCCAGGATCTTGATGGAAAATCTATCCCTAGGACATGGAGCTCAGATAATCTCCATATCTATCCCCAGTAAAGTATGCCTTCACTAAACTCACTCTATTTATAGCAACGATATTTCACTTTCAAAAATCTGCAATGTTCTTGTTCCAATTGCTTTTCCCAAGGCTATAATGAGAAGCGGATTTTGCTCAATAATATCTCCAAGCCTTGGTAGGGCCAAGTGATCTCTCGTACCTTGGCAGCGCCAAGTAAAATATAATCTCTTCAAGCCTCTGCAGGGCCGAATGATCTCTTCGTACCTTGGCAGTGCCAAGTAAAATATAATCCTTTCAAGCCTTGGCACGACCGAGTGATTTTTTCAAGCCTTGGCAGGGTCGAGTGATCTCCTGTACCTTGGCAATGCCAAGTAAAATATAATCTCTCAAGCCTCGGCACAACTGAGTGATTTTTTTAAGCCTCGGCAAGGCCGAGTGATCTCTCTATACCTTGGCAGCGCCAAGTAAAATATAATCCTTTCAAGCCTCGGCACGATCGAGTGACTTTTTTAAGTCTTGGCAGGACTGAGTGATCTCTCCGTACCTTTGCAGCGCTAAGTAAAATATAATCTCTTCAAGCCTCGGCAGAGCTGAGTGATCTCTTCGTACCTTGGCAGCACCAAGTAAAATATAATCCTTTCAAGCCTCGGCACGATCGAGTAATTTTTTTAAGCCTCGGCAAGGCCAAGCGATCTCTCGTACCTTGGTAGCACCAAGTAAAATATAATCTCTCAAGCCTCGGCACAACCGAGTGATTTTTTCAAGCCTTGGTAGGGCCGAGTGATCTCTCTATACCTTGGTAGTGCAAGTAAAATATAATTTAAGCTTCGGCATGATCGAGTGATTTTTTAAGCCTCGATAGGGCCGAGTAATCATTTTGTACCTTAGCAGAGCCAAGTAAAATATAATCTCTTCAAGCCTCGGCAGGACCGAGTGATCTCTTCGTAACTTGGTAGCACCAAGTAAAATATAATCTCTCAAGTCTCGGCACGATCGAGTGAATTTCTTCAAGTCATAGCTGGGCCGAGTGATCTCTCCATACCTTGGTAGCGCTAAGTAAAATATAATCCTTTCAAGCCTCGGCACGACCGAGTGATTCTTTCAAGCCTCGACATGACCGAGTGTTTCTCTCAAGCCACAGCATGACCAAGTGATTCTCTCAAGCCTCAGCATGACTGAGTAATTTTTTCAAGCCTCGATAGGGCCGAGTGATCTCTCCGTACCTTGGCAGTGCCAAGTAAAATATAGTCTTTCCAAGCCTCGGCACGATCGAGTGATTCTTTCAAAGTCTCAGCAAGACCGATTGATTCTCCCAATATTTTAGCGTGGCTGAACTGCCTTACTAAGCTTCGACAAGGTTTAACAACTTTTTCTTGTGCTTCGACAAATTCGAACAAGTCATTTCTTACTTCACCAAAATAAGTTAAGGCCCATTTCATCTTTCAGCATGACCGAGCATATATTAAAAGTTAGTAGAGCCATCCAGGCCTCCTTCTAACTTAAGTCGAAGTAAATACTCTCTCCACAAAGGACTGAGCAAAGCTAAATCACCAAAGCGCTTGGCCAAAACGAAGTGCCTAAGATGTTACTAACGTCATGAACAGGTGCTACCATCCGAAAGGCCTGACCTGAGGACATAAATTGTTCACTCTTTTTATATAGCAGAAAGGATACCCTGCGAAGTATTCTTGTGTTTTGGAAGCCTCGAACTTTCGTCCTATGCCCCATTCGGTTCGAATATACAAACGGTCCTTATACTAGGATGAAGTGAATATGTCAACATGACAAAGAAATTAATACCTGATATGAAAAAAATAAAGTAGCAAAAAGATAGAGATATAAAAAGAAACCTTTCTTTATTGCTTAGAAAAAATTACAACCTCTTGAGAGGCGTTACAAGTGCATTGTAGCACAAGAGATAAAAGAAAATGAATTGAAAAGCTCGAACAAACAGACCTGACCAATAACATCGCTTTCGATCCAAGAAATCAGAGAAACCAGATAGCTCCGTTGAGTTCACTGAGTTGCTGGTCAATTAATGCCAAAGAACAAAGAAAGTGGCCCAGTGCTGCTTACCTTCCTCCTCGTTAAAAGCTGGGTGATGATCCCTCGAGTGGATGAACTGAGGGATCCAAAATGGCACCCATTTAAAGGACTAAGGATGAAGGAAAGCCCGTTGAAGCTGGGGCCCCTAAAAGATTGCATTTTCAGTTGTCTGTAGGGCACCATGGCAAGTGAAAGGAGCCATATAGAGAACATGCGTGCACTCCCCGTATGACCCCTATATCCACCCCTATGCGCTCTCCGTATGACCTCGAGATTCCTCCTCTGAGGATTACTTGGTCTTCAACAACTTTCTCATCACCCCAACTATCAGAGTCAGGCCAAATCTCAAAAGAAAAATTCGACCTCACCACCCTCGGTCTCAATAAGAAAGAAGCCATAAAAGTTTCTTTCAAATTCACAAAGCAAGAAAGCCTTTTTTCGAATGTGCTTAGACACCTTCTGCTTCTCCCTTTTATAGGCAATAAATTGAGAACAACCATTAATAAAGGAGGGACTTTGGAATTTGAAATGCCACAATCACACCGCGCTCGGAGCTACGTGGCATGCTATGATAAAACTTGGCGCATCTCGAGATATGTTGGGTGCGCCCTTCAGGTCGTAACGAAGGACAAAAGATTTCCTTCCGATCTCAAATCAAGAGTCTTAAATGCCAGGAACTACATACAAATCTTTGGGATACGAATAGACCTGGGAAATCCCCCATGAAAGATGACGTGGTCCAATAGCAATCGAGTGCTTGGCGTATACGCAAAGAGAACTCGCATTGGAAAAGAACAAATATTAACAACGAAATAAATGCCCTAAGGGAAAACGAGACCTTCCTTGGTAAGGTTCAAACCATTTCATTTGCTTCAGCGAGGGCAAACTAAATCTTTGCTTCGGTCAAACCGAACTGTCCATCTTACTTCAGCCACAACCGAAGTGGTCCTCTGCTTTGGCCATTCTGAACCATCTATTCTGCTTCGGTCAAAACCGAAGTAGTACCTTCTTTTTAACAAGGCCAAGTAGTTCTATACCTTGGATAATCTAATCGAATCAGCCTTAGTAAAGCCAAGGGATTTGTTTGATCTTGGCAGAACCGTTAAAAATTATTTCTTCCTAAAATATGGCTCATCCGTAATGAGCTAAGTGCAAGGAGGTCATAGATGAACTAAATGATCATCTAAAAAGTGATGCTGAAATAACAGAACACATGAAGAAAAATGAAAAGTTCATACATTAAGTAAGTTTCAACCAAGTTACAAGTAGAGGAAACAAAAATACAGAAGCAACCCTCAAGAATTAGGGTTTGGGCTCAGCTTAGGAGCAGCTTCAGTGACGTTCGAAAGATATTGACTCGGTTCACCCACTTTGAACGTGGCTGAATGAGAAGCCTCGGGTTCTTCTACATCATGGTGATGACCCTCTTCTAGACCCACAGCTCCGCTGACACCTAGAATGGCTTCGAGATTGACGTCTAAAATTTCTTCATATTCGGCCTCGATGGACAATTCGGTCCCCGGGGTCCGAGTGTCGTAATACTCAACTTCTAGGAAGGAGAGGTCCAGCTTCAAGTACTCCCTAGAGATCTTTGCTTGCATTTCCTCCTCACCATATCAAAATGCATCGGCGCAGGCCGCCTTATGCTCGTCAAGAAACTGAGTGAAATTCTTATATTCCTCCACGGCCAGAGCAGTTTGTCTATTAGCCTCGGCTATCTGACCTTCAAGTTCAGAGCTTCTCTGGCGGCTTGAAGCCAACTCCTCTCTCAAGACTTTTAGTTGATTCAGAACTTCGAGCCCAATCTTACCCATCTACAGACAAAAAATCAATCAGAGCGGTAATCAAAAGTAAAGACACAAAAAGAAGTAAGGAGACGTCATACCTCCTCTTCCTGCTGAGCCATCTTTACACTTAGCTTATGAACTTTATTGAGAGCCTTCAATTTATCGTCTTTATTTTGCTGAACCCTATCCTTGAGGTCATTGACTCTCGATTTCCTCTCTTCAACTTCTCGTTGGACTGTGCGAGATCAGCGGTGAGTTTAGCAATTTGATCTTGATGCCATTTGGCTCTGCTTTCTCTTTCAGCAAGCTACCTATTCAAACTAGCAAGTTGATCTTGCTGTCACCGATACCTACGTTCTTCCTCATCGAGCCTCTTATTTAAACTACTTTTCTTCTCGGTAAAACTTTCTTCAACTCGCCCCACCTTTCATTAAAATGCTTCTGCAGAGCTCCCATTTCTTCAGCATGCTTGGTTTTAATTTGCAACAGTTCCAAACAAGCCTTGTTGGATTGTTCACAAAATCCATAGAGCTCCTTAACTTTGATTTCAAGATGGAATGCTCTTTCAGTAGCGGTTTGGTAGGACCTCTCCACCTTTTCAAGCTTTCTCTGAATGGATGCCAGGGCCCCAGAGAGTTTGTCGGATGACTCTGTCCTCTCCTGAAGATCAACAGCCTCCCTTCTGGCTTGAGCGCAGGCCCCATAGCCAAGTTCAAGCACCAGCTTAGCGCTCTCATAATTAAAGCATTCTATAAGCAAAACATGAGTAAGAAAACACAACCGAGTCAGCTAGCAAAAACCTATCGCCTTGACGTAATGAATTACTCGGAAGGCATAATTCATGGTGATCCTCGTGAGGACAGTGCTTTCAATCCTTGGTAGAAGGTAAGTGTCCTTCGGCATACCGAGCTGCCCAAATACTGCATCAACAAGGTCCTTTGCTGCGGGCTCACCCGCCAAGGAACCTTCCCCCATATATAACACAAACCGCATTAAAGCGGTGAACATCTCTTCTACATTCGGATCGGGTGAAAGAAAATTCACGGCCAAATAGCTGACCCGGAGGGCTTCAGACCGAGGGACTCTCATTCACTCGACTTCTTCCATCATAGTCTTAATCTGTGAAGCCTTAGAGACTTTGGCTCGGCCAACCTCTTTCTCTGATGCTTCGGCCAGAGAGACCTCGGTCCGTACCTCTCTTTTACCCGAGAGCTCCCCTTGATCCACGGGCATCAGCTCAGCCCCAGTGGACTCCATCGGAGCCTCAGCCTCCTCTGCAACTTCCCTTAATACCTCGAGAGAGAGTCCTCCAGTGGGAAACCCTTCCTGAACCCCGGCTGCCAATTCAGTCTCCCCCTCAACATCCACCAATTCTTTGTCAAGTAGCTCCTTCTGAGCTTCAACAGTGGCAATTACTTCCCCCACCTCCTCGGTCAAAACTGGGGTTTCTCCCTTGCTTGTAAAAGGCATCCAGGGGCTGCCGACCTCCGCCAGACGTGACTATTCACCCTCAAATGAAGAGACTACTGGGCAGACCGGCAATGTCTCTTCCAGATCACCTGACACAACCATTATTTGAAGAGGAGAAACCTTGATGGCCTCTTCCAAATTTTCCTCAACCACTCGCTCCTCCTCTATTGTCGCGTCCTCCTTCAATAAGGAAGACCCATCCTTCATCGCTGACACTCCCGTTTCTTTCTTCTTCGGCATGGAGGAGTGCTGACCAACCCTGACCTGTGTCACCTCCTTTGAGTGCATCCCTAAAGGATGGGGTTTCTTCTTAGATCTGTACTTTTTGCTAGAGCTGGTTCCCCTCTAGCGCTTGCCCAGTTCTTTCTTCATTTGACCTATGAACGCCGACCTTTTGGCTATAAACATAATAGGCAATCATTTAGATTGTGATAAAATAGTTCGGATATGATGGACATAGGAAGAGAGGAGAAAGCTTACTCTGAGGATCGAAAGAGCTAAGCCTGGCGGCGAAGAGGGCATCCTCCGATAAAAGCGCACTAGCCGAGAATACTCGACCACTGCGGAGGGTCACCAAATCCTTCTTCTCTTGTCTAGATAGCTCTGGATATGCTTCCGAGTCCTTCACATAGCTTGTCCACATCTAGAAAAAATTGGAGTCAATATTTCTCTCGACAATGAAAAATTAAGACTTTCACTGTTTTATGGATGACAGATTGTCCGATATCATCTTAAATGATTTTTAGGGCCCAATATAAGGCCACTCAAAGTTCCTTCCAAAAACCAAATTGTAGCAAACTCAGAACAAAGAAAGAGTTACCATTACCCCAACACGACTTCACATTGAGATAAACCCGATGAGGTTACGCCAGCTATTTGGAGCCACCATCGTTGGGCATATGTTGTAGAACCTCATTACTTCTTTCACCAATGGGTAAAAGAAAAATTGGAGGCCCACTCTTAAGCTTTCTTCATAAAAGAACACCCCACGCTCCGATCACATTGAAACCCTCTGCTCAACCTTTGATGGCCATAGAGTGATGCCTTGAGGAATCTTGTACACGTATTCTATCTACATCCTCAAGAGTTATCTCGGAAGCCACATCATTTGAACCCTTCATGTCGCTGAGTTGAAAGGCAAACCTCAAATAGATTTGCAAGGATTTTGAGGAACAAAATCTCTAGAAAAGAAATAAGAAAGCGCTGCAGAAAGAAATAGCACCACTCTAACCCATGCTCCTTTTAAAAATCATTTCAAGGAGAAGGTATGGCATCTTTAAAAGAAACCCCTATACGCTCAAGTTGCCACCACAGGTGCCGTAAACATAGAAATTCACCATGTGGAACTTTTCCAATCGTCGCCCACAAGAAACGAGGAGTTTTTTGGTTTCATCCACCAAAAAAATGATGAAATGATGATGCGGCATTTATGAGACCATCATTGCATACCCCTTTGAATCCTTTCAAATGAAATTATCCTAGACTCTACTCCCTATATCCGAACTTGCACTTCGGACTAGGAAGTAGAGGGCATGAGATGAGGGATAAAATTATCATCACACCAACGCTCGTACACACGACAAAAAGGTTGAGACCACTCTTGATTTTAGATCAGCTAGCTATCATATCTAGAAAATAATAGAGCCAAACCATCCTCGGACCAAGCCATCCTCAGACTGAATCGTTCCGAACCATTCTAATGCCTCAGCGGGCCTGAGCTATCCTCTTATCTCAGCCAGATCGAGATATTCGTATGCCTTGGCAGAGCCAAAGCATTTTATCCTCTTATCTCGGCTAGACCAAGATATTCGTATGCTTCGGCAGAGCCGAGGCATTCTATCCTCTTATCTCGATCGAACCAAGATATTCGTATCCCTCGGCCAAATCTTATGCCTTGGCCAAACCTTTTGCTTTGGCCAGACCAAACTGTTCTTGTGTCTCGGCCAAACCGAGGCATCTAAATGCTTCGATGGAGCCGAGCTATTCTTATGCCTCAGCTAGATCGAGGGCTTCCAAACCTCTGCGGAACTAAGCGCGGAAGAATTCAAATTCGTGATAGTTCAACAAGATTCCAGCCACATAGGCCCTCGACAATCTCAAGAAAAAAATTATGCAAATAATATCAGAAGTGGCCTAGGGCCTATAAAATCATCGAATCTTAAAGCATCAACTAGCTCTTCTAGCCATCGATTTTCTAACTAATCAGATACTAATGCTACCGGCCTCATAACAAACTTGATTCGAATCTGATTCAAATCCTAACCATTTTAGACCCCATTCCTGAGACACGTCTAAGGAATTAGGTGATCGTCTATAGATACCCTTGTCCTAAAGCTTCTCATGTAACGCTGACATTGATACTTACTCTCACACTCTTACTAAAAACTTCATTAAAGCTCAAGCAGAGCTCTGACCTCTCAAGAGGTCATTTCTTGAGGAACTCTTCTGCGAGAGCCTTCTTCTCACATCTACTTACTATGAATCTCCACTGACTTAGGTATTGAAGGGTCTTATGTAGAGGTTACCCTAGACACTCTCTGCATGAGGACTGTCTTACATGTTTCATCCAGGTAAGCGATTGGCATTCAGATCCGAAGTCGGACCGTACCCGAGTTGGAGAATGAATTTCTGCAGCAACACTTATAATTCAAATATATGTCGTAGTTGGAAATATTACAATTGGAATTATAGTTGTAAATATAAAGTGGTCTCTAAAAGTGCTAGGAAAATCAAATTTTTTATAATGATTTATATGATGATAATGAGTATTTTTTTCTTCTAATTTTTAAAAGACTTTGATACAAAAATAATTAATATTCAAAAATAACCCGTGCAAGAGCATATGACAAGACATAATATATTATATTTGAAATATAAATTCAAACTACAACTAAATCATTTAAAAAAAATACATAATTATTTATGACTAATGCGTATGGTATTATTCTGTGATTATGTTGAGTTTATTATATGACCAGAATTGCAAATATAATTGTTTTAAGTTTCTAACTTATTTTTGACATGTTGCTACCATTCTATATCATCTCTACCCACCATTGCTCATCAAGTCACTATTTTATACCCAATACTTTAAATTATTTAACTCAACTTTCAATAACTAATATAAACAATTTCTCAAAACTACTTAACACAACACTTTCTTCTCAATTTCATATAATTTAATCATTATTAAAATTTTATGTTAACTTTTAATTATATTTTTGATTATTTTAATTCTATTGTCATATCCAAAAAATTAAACTTTGAAACAACATTAAGCCAAGATTAGTTCAAAACTAATCTTCATGTGAGTTCTTAGGAAATTTAAGTAAATTAGTTTAGATTCTAATGAAAATAGATTAGATACCATAGGTTGAACTATTTTTTTTTAAAAAAAAAACTTTCTCTATGGTACTTTTGGCTATATGTGGTTGGTGTCACAAATAAAAGGAAGTCCAATAGCATGTATTAGTGGTATAAAAGGTTGAAGGCATTGAATAGGATTGTTGGATGGATGAGAAAAACTAAAAAAAAAAAGGATCTTAGTTAAACTCGAAAGATGATTATCACACAAAAAAACAAAAATCAAAGTGAGCATGTCTCACTTCAGCAAAATCTTTCCATGTCCTTAATTGAATCATAAGTTAAGCTAGAATACTTTTTTACAATTTTTTGGTGATCGAGTTTTAATCCCATCCATTGAACAGTCTCATTCAATGCCTTCAACTCCTTATATCATCCTCTTATACCTTTGAACTTTATTTTATTTACGATATCATCCATGTACAGTTAGAAACATTGTAGGATTTGTCTTGAATCATAAATATAACAATCACCAAAAGAGCTGATATCTCCCATTTCTAAGGCCATTCTTTATTCTGATCTCTTTTCTTTCTTTTGAATTGCAAAGATTTTATAAAAGGTAATCTCATGGTACAAAGATCTTTAAATTGACAAGTACATCCTTCAAGGCTCTCTTTTCGCATATCTTCTCTAATTGATATAAAACTAGATCAGATGGATGATAAGCGGATAGGAAATGAAAATGTAAAAAAAAGGCATAGTGATAATTTGAGTGATATTTTAGAAAGGCTCTAGGCTAAGGAAAAGAAATCAAAGTGCAGTATTCTGAGATGAAAGAATCAACATAATGACAGTAATGTTCAGAAACTTCTATCTTCGTGAGCCTGTTAAGCTGCAAAAACTATTTTCTATTTTTTATCCCCAAGTTCATCTTTATCTTCCATTTTTTTATGAGAAAAATAAAAAAAATGTTCACTTATTGAAATAAGAGATCATTTTTAATTTAAAAATAAAAAATGTCTTTGAGGGTGGTTGATGATGGATTCATGACAATGGATGATAGATGAGATGGCCGTCATGATGAATGGTGCAGATATAATGGTGAAGAGATGGAAATCATGATGATTGATGTAGATATGATGGTAGTGGTGGCAACAGTAGTAGAGGATGCTAAAAGTAGTGATGATGATAGATGATAACGATGGTGGCTGTGGTGGATGGTAAAGGTAGTCATGATGGTGAAGGTATGGTAGTAGGTCATAGAGGGAAATGGTAGTGGTGGGGTGCAAGTATGATGATGATGATATAGATGGTGGAGATATGTTAATATTAATGGTGGTAAATATCATAGAGATGTGGTGATAATAGCGAGTGCTGTGATGATGTTGGTGACATAGTGCAAGACCCCAACTTTTTCTAGAATGGGCAGCAATATTGAATTAAAAGACCCTTAAGAAGCTAGTGCGAGACTTGTAATTACCCTCTTTTGCTTATCTGCATCAGACTTAGTATCAAGGCTAGATCTACTTGCATCAAAGTTCCAAGCCAGTATAATCCTGAGAAAATGTTGCTATGCTATATGGACCATCTATATCTTATGAATGTTGTAGAATAACTAATAGGGGCTTAATGATCTTTTATTAACTTCTGGTATACAAATTACTATATTCTAGCATATTGAATAATTTGTTACTATCAAAATATGCGCAAACATCTTCTATAACCTATATTATTGCTATAAAAATATGCCGTTAATTTATTAGAATGGAGTACAAGGTCTCCCGTGTAATCTTGGTAGTAAATACAAAGATTATAGCCCAGATTAGGCTAAATTAAAGGGATCCCAATTAGGGGTAGAGGTTCCTCATAGCAACCCTAATATTCTCCTCATCTAGTGGTACCGAGCTTGATATAGAGGGACTCACAAATGTAAAGTTGGGTTCAATAATACTAGAATATTAAGAGAAATATGGCTATCTTGATAGTTCTCCTCATCTCCTTTTTAGTAATTAGCCTACAAGATAGATTACCACTTGATAGATTACTAGCAATATTGATTACTATGCTTTGTATATATAGATAATGCTACAGTAATATTGATTACTCTATTTGGTAAGACAAACAAATTACTAGTCATATAACATCAAATTTTAAAACACTCATAAATTAAATTTATTAAAAATTTATATATTATTATATATTAAATTTAAAAAAATTATATTTATAAATGATAATATTTTAAAAAATTTATATTTATAAATGATATTCGAAACAGCCATTGAGGATGCCGGACGCTATTGATCGGAAGAAGTTTTGCAGCGTATGGAGACGGCTATGGGGCCGCTGGGCGGCGAAGATCCACGACCTGACTCGGCGAAAGAGGGTGTGGCTCAGAACCTTCGACACGGAGGTTCCAGTGAGGTCAGTAGAGGAGGAAGCGAGTAGAAAGCAATCAAACGAAGTAGGGACAATTTTGTTAAAAAATATTTATCAGATTACCATATTTCTGGTAATATGGATCATCACCTCTTCTTGAGGTAATTTGGATTACCATTATAAGATAGATTGTCATTCAAAAATATACCAAACATAGTTATCTGATGAGTTCATTTAAATTATCGATAATCTGAATAGATTACTGGCTACTAAACGCAACCTTAGATCTAAATACTCTTTAGTCTCTTTTTGATCTTATTTGTACACCCTCACAACCCTCAAGCAATTGGACGTGTTATGTTTTGGATGCCCTCATAGCTCCAAAGAAATTTTTAAATGGCAAGCAGCAAAAAGTTTAGGTGTTCAACCAATTTTTAGGCTATACATTCTAATGCCAATAATTGGCAGACAAAACATGGAAGGTGTTACTACTGCAAGTTTTTTATTATACTCGTATTCTTGTTTGCTTCTTTTTCTTTAAAAAAATGTTTAACCTTTTGTAAAATCTTTCAAATTAAGTTTGAGAGAAACCAAGGGTGAGCATCAGATTGTATCAATTCTAACTTAAAACCTAGAACTAATCCTATTAGAATACATTCCAAAATTTAGTTCCAGAGTGAAACTAACCCTACCTTGGAAATAACTTAGAACAAATCTAATTAGATCAATTCAGTAATGGATTGGTTTCGGGGTAGATTTTTTTTAAAAGTTTGTTATTAGTCTTAGACTATTTTTAAATGTATATATTTTATATTGACTAAGGAAAAACCCATTTGTTAGTAAAGATGGTAGATAATATATGTATTATCTTTGATCACTTAGGTTCTTTAGTTTATACAAAGTGAAAATTCATGTGGAGAGGGATGACCTCCAAAATAGAACAAAAGTCTTTTGAAAATAAGCCTAAGTTTAATGATAATGTAGTGTAGAGTTAATATTCTAGACATATTACCTAGTGAATTATTTTGAATACTAGTTTTAGACTTTTTTTTAGTCTTTTATGAAGAGAAATATAGCCAATTATTAGTGCTCCATCTTGTTAGTAAGGTTTAGCATTAGCAAGGGCAAGCTAGAGTTACTTCAGCAATTCATTAATTGTGTTAACATTGTATTTTATTCTTAATTATCGGTGCTTCATCCAAAGTGCATTGAGATATTATGACATTCACCATAATGAAGCTACTTAATTTACATTTAATAAACTAAATGCTAGAAGCATGACATGTCATGATTTATAAATGATTTTAGCATATAAAAATTTGTGATTATTTTTCAATCAATAGAACAATAAAAAAACATATAAAATGAATAATATGTATCTACCTCATACAATTACTCTCTCACCATAATTATTTAATTTTTTCAGTTGGTTTCACATATCTAAATTTGATAAAATATTGGAGGAAACCAATTCAAGGTATGCACATCCTGTAACAAATATATGATGTAAGCATTTAAATATAATTGATATATTTATTCTATTCTTTTAATTGTTTGGTATGCAGTTAAATTTGATAAAATATTGGATGGAACAGCTCATTATATAAATACCTTATTCATCCTTTTATATAAGAAATATATGTGAATACAAAATAATGCAAATCTTTCTTTGTTTGATTTCCATTTATTGAATAAGAGTTTCTGGGTGTCCATTCATGAGGTAATTTGAATTGATTTACTCATGAGACTGCAAACAGCTGGAGTTGACCCATGACCAATGCAGTCCTACCTAATTCATAGTCAAAGACACATAGGTTAGATTCAAAAAAATTGGACCTAATCTAAATTTTAAGTTAAGCTTGGTTCTTCGAGTTTTCAACCAAGTTTAACCCAAACTCAATTTGGTCCGGCTCATAAATCTTAATTATTTAATTTAATTTTTTTTACTTCAATCATCCTGCTCAATACATCATGTAAATTAAATTTTTTATTTATTTTATTTAATTATATTTAAATATTTATATTTTATTGGTTTATAGATTATTATTTATAATGTTTGATAGAAGAGTGGTTAGAGATCTGGGTGTGGTACCGAGTCTTTGGGTTTGGTATCCGGCACCACTACCGTTTGCTTTGATCTTGGGTTGTCGGCAAGAGGCTTTGCTGTAATCTATACAAAATTTTATTATGCTTAATTTTATTCTAACCTTTCTCATTTATTCTATCCTTTTAAGCTGCTATTCTATTTTAGTCTTATTTCATCCAAAAGAAAATTTAATTAGAATTTCAATTTTTATTTTTTTAAAGTATTTTTATATATTAATTTAATTAAAAAAATCTGATTCTAATCAAACTTTTATTATTGAACGAGTTTTACTATTAAAATAGAGCTGAGTTAGAGTAAGGTGGCAGAAAATTTAACTATAATTTCAATTTTTATTTTTTAAAGTATTTTTATATACTAATTAATTAAAAATTCGATTCTAATCAAACTTTTATTATTGAATGAGTTTTATTATTAACATAAGCTGAATTAGAGTGAGGTGACAACAAACTTGTAGTTGGATTAAATAATAACGTTAACCGTGGTTATCAAAGTCGCTCAAGATATCAGTTTATGTGGATAGAGATATATATTAACACTATATCAAGTATATAAAGAAGGATCTATGGTCTTGAGCCTCTTTGTAGTAAAGGATCTATGGTTTTGGGCCTTGTTATAAATAGATAGAAGGAATGGACTATGTTTTCAAAAGCATGTGCATCATATCTTGCTGAAAAGAATAGAAAAATAAACTTTTCTTAGGATCCATTCCATTTAAACTCCTTCGCTATGGGATACTTTTATTTATTTTTAAACTAAAAAATCTTAATTAATCAGCTAATTATGATTTAATTTGTAATTAATCTCAATCATTTTAATTGGTGTTAAAAATAAAATAAAGAAGTGGTCATGGTCACGTAACTGTCACATGATTACAAAAGATACTATTTGTCACTAATTCATGCATTTAGCAAAAGAAAAGGTGGTTGCTTTTATTAAATAAGGCTATTTTTAAAATAACATCCTTACCTTCCATGATAATTCAAGGATTTTTTGATTTAAGAGTTTTGGTTTATATATTTATGTATCTTTCTTCTTAGATGACTTTTTTTAAGCGGAGGTGAGCATTTGGAAAATTACAATTTGAATCTTTGATTGAGGGTTGTCAATTGTATGTCGAGGTTTTGGAGTTACAAGTTTATGCATGTTTTTATGTTAACTATAGATTACATGGCCTATCTCTTATCATCCCATGAGTTTTTTAGCCGAGATGAGTATTGGAAAGATCAAGATTTGAACCTTTAATTAAGGACTGTGAGTTGTATATTTGAGGTTTTAAAGTTACGAATTTATGTAGTAAATTAGAGTTCATACTTATTATTTTATCATTATTTTTATGTTAAGCATAGATTACATGGCCTATCGGCCTATGTCTTATCAATAGGGCTACATCACCCTACAAAGTACCATGCCTAAACTTTGAGCTGGGATATTCTCGATGATTAAATCGGAGAGGTTTTCTTGGTGGCCGAAGATTTGCAATCGTTTTACGATAGATAAAGGGCTTATGCTTATATATAACGAGACCTTTTCAACAGAACATGAGGATCCCAACTCCTAAACAAAGGAGTGGCAGAACAACTTAAACGACCCAAATAATGACAAAAAAAAAAAAAAAAAAAAAAAAATAAAACAATACTTTTTTTTTTCGCACGCTCGATACTTCATCCATTAACTAGCCTCAACCATCGTGATCTTCTTCGTGCAAAAGTCATACCTAAGGTCAAAGTTAAACAGATATCCACTGAAAAAAAATCTTAAACAACCATGAGAAGGAACGATACCATATCACTCGATTTCAAAATTCATTAGGGGAATATAAATCCTAGACAATACAAGTTCCCTTCCTAGCTAACCACCTACCTCCTCCCCATCTTTCGTGCTTATGGTCCAGATCTCTATCCACTCTTTTTCAATGATTATGAATAATAATTTATAGACTACTAAAATATAAATATTTAAATATAATTAAATAAAAATAAATAAAAAGGAATTAAATTGTTAAGATGAAAAAAGAATTATTTTATATGACATTTAATGTATTGAAGAAGATGACAGGAGTAAAGAGAAATTAGATTTATATAATTAAGATTTATGAGTCGGATTAAATTGAGTTTGAGTTAAACTAAATTGAAAACTTTGAAAAACCAAGTTTAACCTAAAACTTAGATTAGGTTCAATTTCCGAACCTAACCTATATGTCTTTTAATATTGATAAGGTAGGACTGATTGGATGATGGGTTTGCAGTTTCATAATTAAATCAATTCAAATTACCGTGCAAATGTACACTTAGAAACTCTTATTCAATAACTCCAAATTGGTTTTTGCTGGCTCCATAAGTTTAATACGGCCAACATCTAAGCCAAATTCAAAGGGGAAGTGCAGCTCCTCCATAAAAAACATTTATAGATTGTGCCAAACTCTAAAGAACAATGTCAGAAAATGCAATATATCATTGAGACAAAGTCTATACAAGTTTGTGTGTGATGTCAAAAAATCAAACTACAATTCCTAAAGATTTAATTTGTGTAGATTCATAAAAATATAGTTAAATAAAGTATAAGTATTTAACACTGTTCCAACTTGCTTAATGACAGAAATGATATCAATTTGATTGACCAATTTCTTGGGGATTCATGCTCAATGCTGATCGACGTCCACGCTCTTTATAGCAACACAATAAAAACCAAGCAACAGAGTGGTTGAATACAAGAAGTAAGATGACGCTGGAGTTCCTGAAAACTTCGATGAGCTTCGGCTTCTCTAGATCAGATGCCTGCTCTCAGCAAAAGAAAGGTTTGGTGCCCCAACCTTGCACTTGCCTCCACGAGGTACTTGCCGATGTAACCAGTGTCATCTTGCTCTTCTCAACCATTGCAATGAAAGAACGAACGCTGGTTCTCGGCTTTACGTTAACTTTAAAGTGTGGGGACGTCTTGAGTTAAGCCTGCAGCGCTAAACATGAAGTGCTAAATCATCGTTATAAAAATGGAAATAAAATGTATATTTTTTCATACATCTTCATTATTATTTGATTTTAAATAATTTTATTTGATCCTCACTATTAATTATTATAACAATTGTGATCATCGTTATTAATTTTTTTATTTTTTTATATTAAATAATTATTAAAATAATTGAAATTATAGTAATGTGAAGATAGAAAATAATAAAAAATAATTAAATCACCAATGATATTTTCTTTATTTTTATATGATGATGGTTGACTTTTCAACATTATTCATATTAGTATATAATAAAAGATTATTGAAAATAAGATTTAATTATCATGCTTTTTTTAAAAAAAATAGAGCTCAAATCCATACCTTCGTATAATGCTCTTATGCCTTATACCCGTTGGAGTTAATGTTATTTATAATACCATCCCACAAACAAATAAAAGTATTATATACTTCAAAACTATTATAATAGTTATTAAATAATACCGTTATTTAAACTTATGCTCCCATCTATCTAGTCTATCCATCTTTATAGCTTTTATCATAAGCACTCTTAGAAATAGCGGTAAGAAAAGTATAATTTAAATATAGATTCTCAGATAGGTTTCACAAAAAAGAAAGTATTTATATAAGCTAATCTCGACCATAATATTTCTAATCTTCCTTAAAATTGATCCAAAATCTAGTTAAAGCTTAAAAATCTTATCTCGATTGCAATAAATCTTCAATTTATTCGACTTTAGAACTTTTTCATGGGCACTCTTAGAAATGGCGGTTAGAACCAATTATTTTTCATCTTCCTCAAAACTCATTCAGAATCTGGTCAAAAGTATAAAAATCACAAAAATATTTAATTTATCCAACTTTATAACCATTATCATGGGTACTTTTAGAAATGGCAATATTTTTAATCATCCTTAAAACTCATCTAGATTCTGGTCAAAGCTTAAACATATCGTCAGTCTATTCAACTTTATAGCCTTTTTCATGGGCACCCTCAAAAATGGCAGTTAGAGCTAATTATTGCTCACGTTGTCTCCATTAAGATGTGTACATATATGAATGGTAAAAAGTATAATTTAAATATAGATGATGAAAAGTATTTATATCAACTGAACTCAACCATAATATTTTTAATAATCCTCAAAACTCATCTAGAATGTGGTCAAAGCTTAAACATCTTACTTCGATCGCAATAAATCTTCAGTTATCCAACTTTATAACCTTTTTTATGAGTACTTTTAGAAATAACGATCAAAACCAATTATTGCTCACCCTGTCTCCATTAGGATATGTATGTATATGAATGGTAAAAGTATAATTTAAATATAGATTCACATAGGTTTTACGATGGAAAGTATTTATACCAGCTGGTTTTGACCATAATATTTTTAATGTTCCTTAAAGCTCATTCAAAATCTCGTCAAAGTTTAAATATTTTATATCGATCGTAATAAATCTTCAGTCTATCCCAACTTTATAATATTTTTCACGAGCACTCTTAAAATGGCGATCAGAAAAGTATAATTTAAATATAGATTCAGATAGGTTTCATGTTGGAAAGTATTTATGCCAACTGATCTCAACCATAATATTTAATCTTCCTCAACACTCATAAAAATTATGGTTAAGGCTTTTAAAATCTTATCTCGATTGCAATAAATGTTTAATCTATCTGGCTTTATAGCCTTTATTATGGACACTCTAAAAATGGAACCAATTATTTTTAATCTTCCTCAAAACTCATTCAGAATCTAATAAAAGCTAAAAAATCATAATAAATCTTCCGTCTATCCAACTTTATAGCCTTTATTATGGGCACTCTTAGGAATGACTTTCAGAGCCAATTATTGCTCACTTTGACTGTGCATGTGTATTAATGATAAAAATATAATTTTAATATAAATTTAAATAGGTTTCATGATAAAAAAATATTTATATCAGCTAATCTTGACCATATTATTTTTAATCCCTCAAAACACATGCAGATGCTAATACTTAATTCTATTGTCCAATCACTGAATATTCGGTGCATAATATTTTTTTAAAAAATGATCTTTCTTTCTATGGAATAATTATGTACACCTTATGTTTCTTGTGAGCGATTAGAAGATAAGTATATGCAATGTGAGGATAGTGATATACGGTAAGAGTTAATTATGCATAATAAAAAGATAAATATGTTTGAATCTATTGTTATTACCTTATTGTACATAATTAGAAAAGTTAAAAAAAAAAAACTATATTATATGGCTTGTCAATAGGGGTTACATGACCTGTAATCTAAACAATTCAAACACCTTTGCCTACACACTACAAGAAAATACTGAAATAGCGACGCTATTTTGCGTCGCTAAATTGCGACCACTTTGCGACGCCTCTGTGACAACAAAATATTACGACCCAATTAGCGACGCATTAGCGACTCAATTAACCAGAAAATAAAAAAAAATTAATTTTTAATATTGCGATGCAAATAATGCGTCGCAATATTTTTAAATTAATTTTTTATAAAATTTTAATATCGAAAAAAAATATTGCGACGCAACACAGTGTGTCGCAATGTTTTTAAAAGAATTAAATATATTAAATAGCGACGCATTAGCGACGCAATAAAACAGAAAATTAGAGAAATTATTTTTAATTTAACGACGCAATAATTGCATCGCAAATAATTTAAATGAAATTTAATTTATAAAATTTAAATATCAGAAAAATATATTGCGATGCAAGATAGTGCGTCGCAATGTTTTTAAAAGAATTAAATATATTAAATAGCGACGCAATAAATCAAAAATTAGAAAAATTATTTTTAATTTAGCGACGCACCAATTGCGTCGCAAATAATTTAAAAAATTTTTTTAAAAGTATAAATATTTAAAAAAATATTGCGATGCATTTAGTGCATCGCAATGTTTTGAAAAAATTAAATATTTTAAATAGCGACGCATTAGCGACGCAATAAACCAGAAAATAAATTAAAATTATTTTTTAATTTAGCGACGCAATAAATGCATCGCAATTATTTTAAATAAAATTAAATTTTATAAAGTATAAATATGAGAAAAAATAATTGTGACGTAACACAGTGCGTTGCAACGTTTTTAAAAAATTAATTATGTTAAATAGCGACGCATTAGCGACGTAATAAACTAAAAAATTAATTAGAGAAATTATGTTTTAATATAGCGACGTACTTGTTGCGTCGTAATTATTATAATTAAAATTAATTTTTTATATAATATAATTATCATATTAAAAAATTACCGCGCAACCCTTTGCGTCGTAATATATTTAAAAAAATTAATTATGTTAAATAGCGATCGGTCCAAATCGATCGTGACCGATCGGAATAAGGGCTTGGATCGATCGCAACCCTCGGATCGTCGCCGATCGGACCGATCGCCACGGTTCGAGATCAGTCGTGGCCGATCGGGATCACGGCTTGGATCGATCGCAACCGTCGGATCGTCAGCGATCTCGGACCGATCGCATCGGTCTGGAATCGGTCATGGCCGATCGGGATGAGGGCTTGGATTGATAGCAACCGTCGGATCGTCGCCGATCGGACCGATCGCCACGGTCCGAGATCGGTCGTGGCTGATCGGGATCAGGGCTTGGATCGATTGCAACCGTCGGATCACCAGCGATCTTGGACCGATCTCAACGGTCCGGGATCGATCGTGGCCGATCGGGATCAGGGCTTGGATCGATCGCAACCGTCGGATCATCGCCGATCGGACCGATCGCCACGGTCCGAGATCGGTCATGGCCGATCGGGATCACGGCTTGGATCGATCGCAACCGTCGGATCGTCGACGATCTCGGACGGATTGCAACGGTCCGAGATAGGTCGTGGCCGATCGGGATCACGGCTTAGATCGATCGCAACCGTCGGATCGCCAGCGATGTCGGACCGATCGCATCGGTCTGGAATCGGTCATGGCCGATCGGGATGAGGGCTTGGATCGATCGCAACCGTCGGATCATCGCCGATCGGACCGATCGCCACGGTCCGAGATCGGTCGTGACCGATTAGGATCACGGCTTGGATCGATTGCAACCGTCGGATCGCCAGCGATCTTGGACCGATCGCAACGGTTCGGGATCGATCGTGGCCGATCGGGATCAGGGCTTGGATCGATCGCAACCGTCGGATCGTCGCCGATCGGACCGATCGCCACGGTCCGAGATCGATCGTGGCCGATCGGGATCACGGCTTGGATCGATCACAACCGTCGGATCGTCGCTGATCTTGGACCGATCGCAACGGTCCAGGATCGATCATGGCCGATCGGGATCAGGCTTGGATCGATCGCAACCGTCGGATCGTCAGCGATCTCGGACCGATCACATCGGTCTGGAATCGGTCATGGCCGATCGGGATGAGGGCTTGGATCGATCGAAACCGTCGGATCGTCGCCGATCGGACCGATCGCCAAGGTCCGAGATCGGTCGTGGCCGATCGGGATCACGGCTTGGATCGATCGCAACCGTCGGATCGTCGCCGATCTCGGACGGATTGCAACGGTCCGAGATAGGTCGTGGCCGATCGGGATCACGGCTTGGATCGATCGCAACCGTCGGATCGCCAGCGATGTCGGACCGATCGCATCAGTCTGGAATTGGTCATGGCCGATCAAGACGAGGGCTTGGATCGATCGCAACCATCGAATCGTCGCCGATCGGACCAATCGCCATGGTCCGAGATCGGTCGTGGCCGATCGGGATCACGGCTTGGATCGATTGGAACCGTCGGATCTCCAGTGATGTCGGACCGATCGCATCGGTCTGGAATCGGTCATGACCGATCAGGATGAGGGCTTGGATTGATCGCAACCGTTGGATCGTCGCCGATCGGACCGATCGCCACGGTCCGAGATCAGTCATGGCCGATCGGGATCATCGCTTGGATCGATCGCAACCGTCGGATCGTCAGCGATCTCTGACCGATCGCATCGGTCTGGAATCGGTCATGGCTGATCGGGATGAGGGCTTGGATCGATCGCAACCGTCGGATTGTCGCCGATTGGACCGATCACCACGGTCCAAGATCGATCGTGGCTGATCGGGATCAGGGCTTGGATCGATTGCAACCGTCGGATCGCCAGCGATCTTGGACCGATCGCAACGGTCCGAGATCGGTCATGGCCGATCAGGATCAGGGCTTGGATCTATCGCAACCGTCGGATCGTCTCTGATTGGACCGATCGCCACGGTCTGAGATCGGTCATGGCCGATCGGGATCACGGCTTGGATCGATCGCAACCGTCGGATCGTCGCCGATCTCGAACGGATTGCAACGGTCTGAGATAGGTCGTGGCCGATCGGGATCACGGCTTGGATCGATCGCAACCATCGGATCGCCAGCAATGTCGGACCGATCGCATCGGTCTGGAATCAGTCATGGCCGATCGGGATGAGGGCTTGGATCGATCGCAACCGTCGGATCGTCGCCGATCGGACCGATCGCCACGGTCCGAGATCGGTCATGGCCGATCGGGATCATGGCTTGGATCGATTGCAACCGTCGGATCGCCAGCGATCTTGGACCGATCGCAACGGTCCGAGATCGGTCGTGGCCGATCGGGATAGGGTTTGGATCGATCGCAACCGTCGGATCGTCGCCGATAGGACCGATCGCCACGGTCCGAGATCGGTCGTGGCCGATCGGGATCACGGCTTGGATCGATCGCAACCGTCGGATCGCCAGCGATGTCGGACTGATCGCCAAGGTCCGAGATTGGTCATGGCCGATCGGGATCATGGCTTGGATCGATCGCAACCGTCGGATCATCGCCGATCTTGGACCGATCGCAACGGTCCGGGATCGGTCGTGGCTGATCGGGATCAGGGCTTGGATCGATCGCAACCGTCGGATCGCCAGCGATGTCAGACCGATCGCCAAGGTCCGAGATTGGTCATGGCCGATCGGGATCATGGCTTGGATCGATCGCAACCGTCGGATCGTCGCCGATCTCGTACGGATTGCAACGGTTCGAGATAGGTCATGGCCGATCGGATCACGGCTTGGATCGATCGCAACCGTCGGATCGCCAGCGATGTCGGACCGATCGCATCAGTCTGGAATTGGTCATGGCCGATCGGGATGAGGGCTTTGATCGATCGCAACCATCGGATCGTCGCCGATCGGACCAATCGCCACGGTCCGAGATCGGTCGTGGCCGATCGGGATCACGGCTTGGATCGATTGGAACCGTCGGATCGCCAGCGACGTCAGACCGATCGCATCGGTCTGGAATCGGACAGATTGCCACGGTCCGAGATCGGTCGTGGCCGATCGGGATCAGGGCTTCGAACGATCGAAAACGTCGGATCACTTATAATTACTAAAAAAAAGTTATGAAAAAGTTTTAAAAAATATTATAAAATTATTGCGACGCTGTAGCGACGCATTTTAGAAGAAAAATTAAACAAATATTGCGACGCAATGTATACGTCACAATATTTTAAGTAAATATAATTTTTATCAGTATTAATAAATAAAAAAATATAATATTGCGACGCATAGTTGGCGTCGCAATTATTTTTAAATAAATATATCTAATTAAAAATATTTAAAAATTATTGCGATGTAATAAGGCATCGCAATTATTATTATAAATTATTAATATTATCATTAATAAATAATTAAAAAATTTTGCGACTCCGTAGTGACGCATTTTAGGAAAAAAATAAACAAATATTGCGACGAAATTTATGCGTCGCAATTATTTTTAGTAAAAACAAATTTTTTAGTATTAATAAATAAAAGAAATATAATATTGCGACGCATAAGTTGCGTCGCAATGTTTTTAAAATAAATTTATGTAATTAAAAATTTTATAAAATATATTGCGATGCAATTTTTCATCGCAATTATTAACATTAATTATAAATATTATCATTTATAAATATTAAACAATTACTGCGATGCCTTAGCGATGCATTTTTTTAAAAAAAATAAACAAATATTGCGACGAAATATATGCATCGCAATTATATTATTAAAATACATATAGCTGATTAAAAATATTAAAAAATTATTGCGATGCATTTTTTCGTCGCAATTATTATCATAAATTTTAAATATTATCATTTAAAATATTAAAAATTATTGCGATGCACTGATTGCGTCGCAATTATTGTAATAAGTTATTATTTTAATAAATTTAAAATATTAAAAAATTCTTAGAAAATAAAAATAAATTTCCCGCCAGATGTTGGCGCCAAGTTAGCGACGCATTAGCGATGCAATTATTGGCGTCGCAATTTTTCATAAAATTTTAATAAAACCATATTAACGATGGATTAGCGACGCACTAAAGCGTCGCTAAGACATAATAAATTAAAAAAAAATATTGCGACCATATAGCGACGCAAATAATTGCATCGCTAATTACTTATATATAATACATCCTTCTCTTCTTCTTCTTCCCCGTCTTGACCTAGCCGCTGCCGAGCTCTAAAAATTTCCGCCTCCCACCTCGCTGCTCCGGCGCCACCCCTGTGGTCCTCGGCTCTCCGGCGTTCCCATCCGACTCCGGCTTCTTCTCTCGACCAAGGTAAGCCCCCGGCCACGGCCGCTGCCTTGGCCGTCTTCTCCGGCCACGGCCGCAGCCTTGGCCGGCAGTGGCCTGGCCACGGTGGCCAGGCCACTGTCACAAAAAAAAAATTCTTAACAGGGGGGGGGAACCCCCCCGCCCCCCCCCCCCTTTTATTTCTTGTCTGGCCACGGCCGGACAAGGCGGCCACGGCCACTGCCGTGGCCGCCTTCTCCGGCTACGGCCGCAGCCGTGGCCGGCAGTGGCCTGGCCACGGTGGCCAGGCCACTGTCATTAAAAAAAAAAAAATTCTTAACAGGGAGGTGGGGGGAAAACCCCCCGCCCCCCCCCCCTTTTTTTCTTGTCCGGCCACGGCCGTGGCCGCGGCCGGACAAGGCGGCCACGGCCGCCGTTGCCGTGGCCGGCAGTGGCCTGGCCACGGTGGCCAGGCCACTGTCACAATTTTTTTTTTTTCTTAACAGGGAGGGGGGGAAAACCCCCCCCCCCCCTTTTTTTCTTGTCCGGCCACGGCCGTGGCCGCGGCCGGACAAGGCGGCCACGGCCGCTGCCGTGGCCGTCTTCTCCGGCCACGGCCGCTGCCGTGGCCGGTAGTGGCCTGGCCACGGTGGCTAGGCCACTGTCACAAAAAAAAAAAAAAATTTTTCTTAATAGGGAGGGGGGGAAAACCCCCCCGCCCCCCCCCCCCTTTTTTGTCTTGTCCGGCCACGGCCGCTGCCGTGGCCGGCAGTGGCCTGGCCACGGTGGCCAGGCCACTGTCACAAAAAAAAATTTTTTTTTTCTTAACAGGGGGGGGGGAAACCCCCCCCCCCCCCCCCCCCCCCCTTTATTTCTTGTCCGGCCACGGCCGTGGCCGCGGCCGGACAAGGCGGCCACGGCCGCTGCCGTGGCTGCCTTCTCCGGCCACGGCCGCAGCCGTGGCCGGCAGTGGCCTGGCCACGGTGGCCAGGCCACTGTCAAAAAAAAAAAAATTCTTAACAGGGGGGAGGAAACCCCCCGCCCCCCCCCCCTTTTATTTCTTGTCCGGCCACGGCCGTGGCCGCGGCCGGACAAGGCGGCCACGGCCGCTGCCGTGGGCCTGGCCACGGTGGCCAGGCCACTGTCACAAAAAAAAAAAAATTTCTTAACAGGGGGGGAAACCCCCCCGCCTTTTATTCTTGTCTGGCCACGGCCGTGGCCGCGGCCGAACAAGGCGGCCATGGCCGCTGCCGTGGCCGTCTTCTCCGGCCACGGCCGCTGCCGTGGCCGGTAGTGGCCTGGCCACGGTGGCAAGGCCACTGTCACAAAAAAAAAAAAAAAAATTTCTTAACAGGGACGGGGGGAAAACCCCCCCCCCCTCTTTCTTTCTTGTCCGGCCACGGCCGTGGCCACGGCCGGACAAGGCGGCCACGGCCACTGCAGTGGCCGGCAGTGGCCTGGCCACGGTGGCCAGGCCACTGTCACAAAATTTTTTTTTTCTTTTCTTAACAGGGGGGGAAACCCCCCGGCCCCCCCGCTTTTATTTCTTGTCCGGCCACGGCCGTGGCCGCGGCCGGACAAGGCGGCCACGGCCGCTGCCATGGCCGCCTTCTCCGGCCACGGCCGCAGCCGTGGCCGGCAGTGGCCTAGCCACAGTGGCCAGGCCACTGTCACAAAAAAAAAAATTTTTTCTTAACATGGGGGGAAACCGCCCCCGCCTCCCCCCCCC